>CM065921.1:30047952-30481592 GCA_033439105.1 Magallana nippona
AAGGGTGAGGGTGAGAAATCCAGACCCCCCCCCCCCCAAAAAAAAAATAATTTATGTAGTAAAATTACCAAAAGTAAACCTCAGACTTCAATCCCCCCCCCCCCCCCTTTGCAAACACAATTATTACTCTGACCCCCCCCCCCCCCCACTACCCATAGATAAATTAAAAAAATAATCAGAATATTTTGATAACATTGAAAGCCTGTACATGTAACTGCAGTAAAGAATATTGTAAACAGTGCAAAATAAATGTCATATTGCGCAATGATTTTCACTGCAGGACTGCTATAACGATTTTAAAAGGTGGTATCAAACATATGTCGATATTTATGTGGATAAAAGTGTGTTATTTATATTATATGTAGTTATATTCTAATTAAATTACTTTCACCATTTTAGAATTAATTTTTTTTACAAATGAATATTTATGTTACAATTAAATGATCTTTGTCTGAAGTTATGACCAAAACACAGTGTACAGGTTGCATTAGCGGGTATTAGTTTTACTCAGCTCTTTGGTTAGATGGGTTTCACATGGTGTACATGCATATGTTTTTTTGATATGCAGAATAGGATTAATTAACATGAATAAACGGCTCTTTTGTGGTGATCAGCTAAAGGAATTCGTATTGTGCTCTAATTGGATTATCATTATGATGTTGACCAATATAGGTAAGTATAATACATGTAGAAGCGCAATATTATGAGACACCGGTATACAAAACAGTTAATTTTTTTCTTTTCACTTTCTAAAATGTGATCTCCCTTTGCCAGGCATACTGTATCATCATCTTTATCTAGATAAGCTTATCTTCAGTTTCTGTCATTTTAATTGCAGAATTTTTTTTTTATTTTTTCATTTGTTAGACTTACACTATTGAGTTGACTCCATTTTGACACTATTTTGTATAAATTTGAGGTATTAAATATCATGTTTATATGAGTTATAATAGGGAGGAAGGGGAAGGGCCCTTAACCGTTCCCCATCCCAGGATGTGTGGATTAGATATACATTTCTAGTGAGAATGAAGGCATGCTGCAGCTTTTTTTTTTCGTTATACCCCTACCCCATCATCATACACCAGTAATAGAAAAAGAGTTAATGACTAATTTTCTTTTATTTTAAATTGCTTATTCTTTTTTTGTCAAGAGATATGTGGTATGTCAAGATTTATGACTCATGAAAATTTGTGCATTTTAATCCTGGTTGTTAACATACATAATTAACATACATACATATAATTATAGATAAAAAAAAATACGTGATATTATACTAGGGATCATGCAATCAATTGCAGAATTGCCAATCAGTTATTTATAACTCATTTTGACTGATTAATTTGTTAATCATTTTGAAAATAAAGACATTTCTAAATACATGTATAAGATATTATCAATATTTTTTGTAGATTGAATTTGTAACTATTTAGGGCCCCACTCTGCAGATGCCCTATAATAGTGACCATTCTGTCCAATTCTGCTGATCATGTCAAGATACATTTAAGACAAAATGGCCCCTGCCCCTTGGGTTATCCCCCCCCCCCCCCACCCCAGAGTTGTTTTTAACCCCCCCCCCTTCTCTGAAATAGGAAATGATAATGCATTTTAATAACTGTTGAGATCCCCACCCCAAGACCATATTTATTCTTCCTCCTTGTGTCATTGCACATCAATTGGTACATGAATATAGGTTATGTCCCTTTTGAGATGCCCAATGACTTTCCAGAATTAGAACTAATCAAGTAACCTATCTTATTCATATGTAGTGTAATTCCTAGCCCTAGCCCAATATGTTGACCCTGCTTTGTTTTTTACAGCAAGCTCTAGGTTTTTGTTGACTGACTTTACAATTTCTACAATTACATATAACATTTTGTTTATCTTTAAGATTAAAAAGCAATTTCCAAAATCTCTTTATGTACATCTGACATCATACAGAAAAATACCAATCAAGAAATGATTTTGCTACTGTAAAAATTTGAGAAGAGACTCTGAATCCCCCCCCCCCCCTCGAAAACATGAATAGTTGAATATTTTTAAAATATCCTCAAAATTATCGAAATCCCCACTCCTAAACCATATATATTTTTGTTTCTTGGACCATGACCATGTCAAGGCAAATCCTTTTGTGGTATTAGTAGGTCATGGCCTCTGGGGGTCACCTTAACCCCACCCCACCCTTCCAAAATCAGAAATGATCAAATAACTTGAGAAAAAAATGCTTGTGATCCCCACCCCAAAAGCATAATTTTATATATTCTTCCTCCTTATGCATTTTATGGTACGTTATTTCAATCACAAGATATAAGAGGAGGTCCAGGAATAAGGTTTTTTTATGGGACGGAACATCATTTTGCAGATAGCATTGACCCTCAGAATCAAATTTATATTTCTAAAACCTTATTGCATATCTATGGCTCAGCCCTTGCTATATCCCTAAAGATGATGTGGCTATTCATTAAATCATGAGAAGAGTTCTGGGAAGTAGGTTTTTTTTAGGAGTGATAAACGTCAATTTTCAGCTACTCTTTGACTCCCTGGATGAAATTTAATTTTTTAAAACCTTATTGCACAACTAAAGGACAGCCCCTATCATACCCCAAGATATGATATGGCTATTCATTAAACCATGAGAGGAGTTCTGGGAAGTAGGTTTTTGTAGGAGTGATAAACGTCAGTTTTCTGCTACTATTTGACTCCCTGGATGAAATTTAAATTTTTAAAATCTTACTGCACACCTATAGGACAGCCCCTATCATATCTCAAGAGATGACAGAGCTACTGCATAAATTGTAAGAAGAGTTCTGGAAACCATATTTTTTGGGGCAAAAAAAACGTCATTTTTTTATGACCACAGACCCACGTGATAAAAACAAAAATTCTGAAACATGATTACACATCAACATGACACCCCGAATCATATTGTAGAAGATCATTTGGCTACTGCAAAATAAATTTGACGTTTTTTGAAACCAGACGTTTTGTAAAAAAAAAAAACACGTCATTTTTCAGCCATTTAATGACCCCCAGGACAAAATTGAAATTTCCGAAACCTTATTGCGCATCTATAAGACACCCCAAAACATATTCCAAGAGATGATTTGTCTACTGTTGAAAATGTAAAAGGAGTTCGAGGAAGAAGTTTTTTTGTCAAAAAACGTCATTTTTTACCAATTATTTGACCCCCAGGACTACCAGAGAATTTTTGAAACCTTTTTACAAAACAACATGACACCCCAAATCATACGCCAAGAGTTCAGTTTGCTGGTTTATAAGATGTAAGAGCAGTTTGAGAAAGTAAAACGTGACAGACGGACGGACAGGCAGACGGAACAGGGTAACAACAATAAATTCTAAAGAAAGTTCGGGTATAATAAATAAGAGTAAAATCTTTGACACGATAACCTGTCCTTTACATAAATTTAGATTATTGGGAATCAAAATTTGTACATGACAATTCCTCCCCACTACAAAGAGTTTGGTCCCCAAACTTATATTGATAAAATTCAAACTCACTAGATGATATCCCGCGCAAGGGCGGGAATTAACACTTTACAAATGAATGACACACTGCTAAAATGTTGAATCATATTTTTTTTTTTCATTTTTCGTATATACTGTGTCCGAATTTTGTCTTTATTTTTTCCTTAACCTATTCGTTATAATTGAAATAAAAACAAACTGCATAGCTGGATATTTAGAAAAGGGATTAAAAAAAATCTATCTATCTATTGGATGATATATACATGCTGCAGCTGAGTGGAATTGATTACAATGATTTTTTTTAAACTAGTGAGTGGTTATTTAGGATGTCATGTTTCTAAATTTTGCTTTTTAGGTCAAATTTCACTATAATTTTTATCACTGTCCTACAATGTGAATTTCAGATAAAAGACTGTTTTGAACACCCCCCCCCCCCTCCAATTTTTCTTCCCGTTTAGTGCATACATAAAGACTTATAACACAATATGTTCCTTGTTTACAAATTAATGTCTAAAGTTTACTACCAAACTGTCGTGGTATAAAAATGTATGAAATTAAAAAACGCTAGTGTATGCATATTAATTTGCATTGTTTAAACCAAAGTTGTCATATCCAAAGTATCTCGTCCTACGCTTTCCGCCATGGTGTAAATTAGTCAAACCGGGTTCCTGGGCACCCCGTTCTGGAAAATAAATTCTTTCGATCAAAACTAAAATCGCATCAAATTTTCCCATTTTATTCATTAATTTTTTTGTATTACCCAAAGATGTCCCGTCCAAGGTATGGATATCTGACCGCAATGCATAATGAACTTGTCCTACACTTTTCGCCATTACATTAATTAGTCAAACCGCGTTCTTGGTTACCCCGTTCTGGAAAGTTCTATTCCATTCTTTCGCCAGAGGTCGCGCTTCGCTAGCTTCTATCTATCAAAACTAAAATCACTCACTTAAGAAACGAATTGCCTTATTTCATTTACTCAACATTTGTCAAATCTTAACTTCTATATATAAACCAAGTAAGTTCCTAATAATTATATTCACTGTTTACGTAATCATTCAATATTCATCGCAAGCATATATTTTGATGCAAACTACCACTGACTTGGATCCACCAACGCGTGTCCACCACCTTACTCTCATTTTTGCTATGTTTATCGTAGAAAGTAGGTTTTTGATTAATTTCACAGTAATTACTTATCAGTTAAAATTCAATTATAGCTTACGGCCATCGTCTCACGCGTGTTGAAATGCGAAAGTATAAGCGGTTATTCTGGTACAGGCATTTTGTTGTTTATTTGCAAAATGCCTTAATTTATACGTATAGATTTTACACATGCTGCATACATGAAACAATTCCCTTTAAAAATTCAAACAAAAACCATATTTGACAGTCCACATTACAAAATGACTATTATTATATTGTCATGATTTCAGCACATAGTCAATTCCGAATTTCTTTATCCGCCGTTCTTCTTTTCGTAAAAACTCTCTGTCGATCTCCTTTTCTGTCCTGCATACACAATTTCTTTTAATAGAACGCAAGATGATATGTTCCATTTCATAATTGTCCAGAAGCCACTGGTACTCGGAAATTATGGATTGCATTTTCCTTCCGTCCGAAACAACGCCACTTAAACAAACGGTATACAATTTGATTTTGTCGTCTTTATCTTCTAGTTCGGAAGAAAGAAAGTTGTTTCACTTTTGAATTTAATTGCAAGTTGTCCGTTTTCAAAGTCGCGATAGTTTTTTGAACTTTCTTCACATTTGCTTTTAAATCTAATATAAAAACAGATTTGTCATTAACACATTGATTAAAAGCGGCGTCACTTAACTTGGTAAACGGAAGTGCCCTGACGAGTGATTTTCTTTCGTTGTATTCACGGAGTCGCTGGAAATCTCGATTTCTTTTTGATTCAGTTTTGCATACAGCACGGGATTCAATGTTTCCGCACGCTCTGCCAAAATGACCTTCCTGTCCACATCGGTGACATCGTTTCTCCAAAGCGTTGCAGGCGTTGTAATGCCGTCGGTTACACCTACTGCACACCGGCGCTGAAAACTGACACTGTGGTCGGAACTGCATGTCAGTCCATGTTGAAGCTGTTGGTCCTGGTAAGTTGAGGTTTGGGAAAACGTACCCGGATTCTCCACCAATTATCCTTTCCGGAACTGCCGTAAGGATTTTGCCAGTAATGTCCAGTCCAGAGAGGTTTGGGACCATTGTCCTTTACAAAAATTTAGATTATTGGGAATCAAAATTTGTTTGTCATGTACAAATTTTGATTCCCAATAATCTAAATTTTTGTAAAGGACAGTAGTCTCAAAGTGACCCAACATGTCTGATCAAAAGCAGAGGAACAAACCTGTTTAAAAGAAACCAATTGACTCATGATTAACAACCCTTAACTATAGTTTACGAATGTAAATTATAGTTTACAGATGTGAATCTATATTTATCAGCTAAATCTATTAACGTTTATTTACAGACAGATAGACTTAGATGAGCATTCGTTCACGGTTTTACAGATGAAAACTGTTAATCTTATATTTCACACTTAACGCGATAATCTATGTTTCAGAGGCGAAGGCGAAAGTGCGAAGGTGAAGGAGCGAAATTGCGAAGACGCGACGGCGAAGCGCGAAGATGCGAAGGCGAACGTGCGAAGTTGCGAAGGCTCCTTCACCTTCGCAACTTCGCATTCTCGGCTTCGCACTTTCGCCTTTTTATGTTTGTGGAGCTCTCTATCATTTAAAGATAATTTAGCTGTATAAAATGACATCTAAGGCAGCAGACAAACTTTTGAGAATTTATTTTCAGCAGCCTGGGCAGATTCATAATTTATTTAAGGGGGGGGGGGGGGCTGCAGGATAATTGTACTTACTAGGGGTGGGGGGATCCGAGGCATATTTTTGGCAATTTTACTATACTCACTGGTATTAAGCCGATATGCATACCAAATGGTACGCATATCCTAAAATGGCGACAAGCTCTGCAGGTTCGGAAGTTTACACTGCTATATTTATTTATCCAGGTCGTATTTCAGCGGGAAAAACATGAATGTTTGAAGGGTTACCGAGTCTTCATATGTAGCGACTTATGAAATAAACCAAAACCGCATATTAATTGACATTTCCTTCATTAATGAAAATCCCGATGATATGCGTACCTACGACATGTTTTATTTTCTGGATATACGTACCATATTTTGATGATATGGGTACCAGCTACTTTCCTATTATATATTGTGTGTTCTTATTTTCATTGAACTGTGCGGTTTTGAGACGTTGAATGCATTTGTATTATATTGTTTTATTATCGATATCCCCAGAGTGTCAGTATGTTGAAACTTAGGCATATACTTCACAGTAGCAGGAAATAAATATTCAAATTGTCAATATGTCGTACAAAATCAAAATCATTGTTGAAAAAATCTGTTTTGATAAACGCTTAATACTGATCCTCGATTCTGGCAACACTTCTTTTCGGAGAGTTTAGAAACAATTATAATGGATGAATCCCATGTAAGTAGTTAATAGTAGTATTCAAATATAGTTGTAAAGAAATAATCCTCTTTAATGTCAGTTGTTTTAAAATGATAAATACGCTGAGAATTAAATTGTTCATGCTTTATTATTACATCAGAATTCCTCATTAAACGGTAGCATTTTTTAAATATAGTCTTTAATTTGTTTATTGTTTCATTAGTCATTTTTAGCTCACCTGAGCTGAAAGCTCAAGTGAGCTTTTCTGATCACTTTTTGTCCGGCGTCCGTCTGTCTGTCTGTCCGTAAACTTTTTACATTTTCGACTTCTTCTCCAGAACCACTAGGCCGATTTCAACCAAACTTGGCACAAAGCATTCTTAGATAAAGGGGATTCAAGTTTGTAAAAATGAAGGGCCACACCCTCTTTCAAGGGGAGATAATTAAAAATCATTGAAAATTTGTTGGTATTTTTCAAAAATCTTCTTCTCAAAAACCATTTGGCCAGAAAAGCTGAAACTTGTGTGGAAGCATCCTCGGGTAGTGTAGATTCAAGTTTGTTCAAATCATGATCCCCGGGGGTAGGGTGGGGCCACAATGGGGTGTCGAATTTCTACATAGGAATATATAGAGTAAATCTTTAAAAATGTTCTTCTCAAAAACCATTCGGCCAGAAAAGCTGAAACTTGTGTGGAAGCATCCTCAGGTAGTGTAGATTCAAGTAGATTCAAGTTTGTTCAAATCATGATCCCTGGGGGTAGGGTGGGGCCACAATGGGGGTTCGAATTTTACATAGGAATATATAGAGTCATTCTTTAAAAATCTTCTTCTCTGAAACTGATCAGCCAGAAAAGCTGTAACTTGTGTGGAAGCATCCTCAGGTAATGTAGATTTAAGTTTGTTCAAATCATGATCCCCGGGGGTAGGGTGGGGCCACAATGGGGGGTCGAATTTCTACATAGGAATATATAGAGTAAATCTTTAAAAATGTTCTTCTCAAAAACCATTCGGCCAGAAAAGCTGAAACTTGTGTGGAAGCATCCTCAGGTAGTGTAGATTCAAGTTTGTTCAAATCATGATCCCTGGGGGTAGGGTGGGGCCACAATGGGGGTTCGAATTTTACATAGGAATATATAGAGTCATTCTTTAAAAATCTTCTTCTCTGAAACTGATCAGCCAGAAAAGCTGTAACTTGTGTGGAAGCATCCTCAGGTAATGTAGATTTAAGTTTGTTCAAATCATGATCCCTGGGGGTAGGATGGGGCCACAATGGGGGGTCGAATTTTTACATAGGAATATATAGAGAAAAATCTTGAAAAATCTTCTTCTCAGAAACAAATTGGGCAGAAAAGCTGAAACTTGTCTGGAAGCATCCTCAGGTAGGGAAAATTCAAATTATTCAGATTATGATCCCTGTGGGTAGGGTGGGGCCACAATCTGAAGGGGGGGGGGGGTCAAATTATTACATAGGAATATATAGGGGAAAACTTTCTAAAACAAAAATTGTCTAGAAAAGCTTTAATCAGTTCAGTCTTCAAATAGTCTAGATTAAAATTTGTCAAAATCATATTCTTCAGGAGTAGGGTTGGGCCACAATGGGGGGGGGGGGGGGTTCCAATTTTTCAAAAGAAAACATTTAAATTGTTCACAAAAATTCAAATGGTTTTTATATATGGTTTTACTTATATGCAAGCATTTTGACATATTGTTGATTCTTTAAAATTGTTTAGACTCTGGCCCCTGGACAATTCTGGGACCTCAAAAGGGGTTCAAAGTTTGATGTAGGTTTATAGTCCATATATAAACAGTTGTTTAGGTCTGATCATCTTCTCGAGAACTGCAATGCTCAATATGTGATATGACTGTAAAATCATCCTGTTACAAAGGGGGTCAATGATAAAAATAAGAATATGCAGGGGAATTTTTTTTTATACAGGATCTATTATACGACATTGTTCAGATATTTTGTATATGACTCTATAAAGCTGATTTTATTATGTCTGTTGTTGCTCAGGTGAGCGATGTGGCCCATGGGCCTCTTGTTAAAATTTTGTAACGTATTTTTATTAACAAACTCATTTTTCAAATTTGAGGACTATTTTGGGAAAGACATTTGAGGGACTCTGCATATCTGTATCATTCGAACTTGAATATTGAAAATAGAATTAAAGTGAGATTTTGGTAATCTGATGATTATATACATGTAGCATGCAATTTGAATCACACATATTTCTCATTTATAGTTTTTATTCAAGTTGGGTTTTTTATTTAGAAATGTTTTTCGTTTTCTTTTTTCTTAATAATTATCAGCAATATTATCTTATATGAAATTAATTTGGAGTTTTTTCTGGTCTAAAAAGCGAGTGAATTTGATGGATCTCTGATCACTAGCACGCCAAAACAAAAACAACGGGTATGAACATACATATGTATATCTTTACATGTACACTGTACGGTTTTCGTTTAAGAGGGCTCGATGGTTGTCGCAATTTCTAAGACTGTATTGATCTCATTTGAAAGGAGAGCTCTATATAAGAATATAGGACAATGCCTAAATTTAAATGTAAAATATATACTTCTTCTTTACTAAATAATAGTTTATAGCTAAAGAGATCATATCTTAAAATTTGGGGAGGTTTGATGGCTAATTTGTTGACCACCTAGCCTCCTTAAATAATTACCGGTATATTCCACAATTTACTATTGATTAGGTTTATTCTGATTTCCAATACATGTTGTCTACTCCCTTGTCTACAATACATAGGTATTTTACGTGTAAAAAATATCTCTGTAAATATATTTTTTATAAATGATGGCAAGGTATGTGAAGTTTTCGGAAAGTTGTATAGTTCGAAGCAAGGTTTACAAGAACATAAAATATTGGAGCCCACAAAGGAATTTATTAACATTAACATTAACATGTACCGATTAATTTCTCCCCTTTTTCTTAAGAAAAAAAGATTGTGATTCATAGCTCTGAAGAAACTGACAGAACTAAAATCTTCCAAGCCCTGTTCATCGATTGGTCGAAACCTTAATCGACGTTAGAAAAATCTCATACACTATGATGATATCAGACTCAATTACCGTCGAAGACGATTTGACTGCTTCTTTTATATACTAGTAACAAACTGATGTACAGTAATAATAAATAAATTTTACTTACTTTTTACGATCAATTATTTTGTTTAAGAAAGACGTAAATATAACCAATAAGATGTTATCTTTGATGATCCATGCGGGTTATGAAGGTAGCGATCATTGCAGAAAAAAATTACATAGCGGGTTATGGTTTTTTTTTCTGCAACTTCGCCACCTTCATATCCCGCATGGATCACTAAATAAAGCATTTTATTCTTTAAATAAATTCAGGCATTTTATTGTTTAAATAAGATCAAGACCAGATTTAAGTCGCACCTGATGCTACATCTAAATGTAAGACATTTTTATATCTGTATATTGATGAAGAAATAAGAACATTAGGTATCCACACTCATACATGCATGATGCACGCACGCCGCTCACAATTCTTATTTGTATTATGGTACGTATATCTGTTTTTGTAGGTACGCATATCATCTGGATTTTCACTAATGGAGGAAATATCAATTAATATGCAGGTTTAGTTTATTGTATAAGTCTCTACATGTGAAGACTCAGTAGCCCTTCAAACATTTATGTTTTACCCGCTGAAATACGACCTAAATAAATAAATATAGCAGTGTAAACTTCCGAACCTGCAGAGCTTGTCGCCATGTTATGATATGCGTACCATTTGGTACGCATATCGGCTTAATACCAGTGTATACTGCACAAAATTACTCTGGAATGAATGTGCATTGCTAATAACTTGAGTTCCTGAAACCAACCACTTTTTCGGTACCCCTGAACTATCGACAGTGATCAGTCAGCAAGATATCTTTAAGTTGTATGGGTAAAAGAAGTTAATGCAAAACAAACAACTGGATATAAAAATCATCTAACTATAAGTTATTGTGACAGATCGACCCGCGGAAGATTGATCTTTAGTTAACCTCTCTCCGAGAGACCGACGGAAGACCGTTATACAAAGTCAGCATAGCATTTAATAACATTTATCAGAAATTGGAAATGAAATATCGCTCTAATTTTTTTCTATGAGATGTCTCTCACCTTAAAGATATATTAGATAAAAAAACTAAAAAACAATATAATATGTTTTATACACATTTAAAAATAAACTTCAAACATGTAGAATATGATGATAAAGACATAGGACATGAATGCATCGCTCAAAGGCAATTTTGGATTGCAACATGAAAAGAAATGTTATTTTTAATTGTAATATTTAAAAAAAGAATATCTTTTGTTCTGCATTCATACACAACACTAAAACCGTTAGGACAACAGGGTTACCCCCCCCCCCCCCCCCCGTGTTTTTTTCCGCCCGTGTACACTTGGAAACGGTTTATTAAGCTCCGTCTGGAAATTGACCAGACTTCGGCTCGTTCCCAACATGTCATGACCTTAATTTATGGTCATATTCGATTGTTCAGAGACATTTATTTCTGCATTTTAACGCGTTTGGAAAAAAGCTCTTAATTAAACTTAAGCATTGTCAAAGGCCTTCTATTTTTGTTTGTTTTTTTTTTGTTGGTTTATTCTAAATTGGGCATATACGCGGCTTGCGGTCATAGGATTCTAATGAGCATTTTCTTCAATATTATCCAATGCATACCAAGAACAAGAAAATTGTTAGCAACATTAAAACTTTATTCCAGATATATACTTTCACATAACAATGGAACAGTACACATACTCATTGTATCATATTGGCCCTGGTGTCATAGATAGAGCCCTCAGACGTCCGGTTTTTACTCATTATGGGTTCATCCAGGAAAGAGACAACAAACCGTTTCTTCATATTCTGATATTTTTCTCGTTGAGATTTACAGGCGAAGCAGACGATAGAGAGGAAGGTGTATCTACATTCAGTGAACCGTAACACGAACAGGAAAGGATTGAGGAAAGCATTCAGGAGAATTAAAAACCCAGTAAGACTTTGCCAAGTGAGCAGCGTCCTGGCCAGATTATTGTTAAAGACAACGATCGTATTCAAAACAATTAATGGGATATACAGAAGCATGAAGCTGACGGTGATGGCTGATAGCTTGAACAGAACCCGGGTCTGGGTTCTATACAGGTAGTAACTCCTAAGGTTATCACTGGGGTGAACAGCTTTAGAGAGTTTGGAAATTTTCAGAAACATCAGCATGTAGAGGAATACATTCGAAATAAGCAGGGAACAGAAAATCATGGTAACGATGGATAGCCCCGCCCTACCTGTCATTATGTAAGATGCACACACCGCCGTCCGCGTCGAGGCGTAAATTTTGAATCCATCAATGTAGTTGACGACCGACAGCAACACCCCCGCTACCCACAGGAGTAGAACGACGGCAAAAGAAAACTTCCTCTCGTGTAAAACGATAGTCTGGTACCGAAAGGGGTAGAAAATGGCGACGAAGCGATCCAACAGCAGGCCCGTAATGGTCATGAAGGAAACGACTACCCCGATACAATACAAGTGCATCAGGGGCCGACAAAGGTTCTCGGGGAGCACCGGGCTTAGGAAGGAATCGAGGAGGATCGCTACCCCAGTCAGCAGGTCGGTCAAGGCCAGGTTCATGGTCATGACTTTAATCTGAAAATTCATTTTTTTGCTTTGAGCCAGAATAAGTAAAGCAAGCAGGTTCAGCAGAATGATGACCGTCCCTAGCAAAACAGGCAGCATGTTCTGCTGAAGAACAAATATGCGCTGGTCTGTTGAGTTCCGTGTCATACTCGTCCAGTGTTCTGTGATAGTATGTTGTGCGATGTACAGCCAGCGAAGCTTTATATATATATATATATATATATATATATATATATATATATATATATATATCTGTGTGTGTGTGTATGAGAAAAGCGATAATTTATATAACAGGTTAATTAAGGAGACCACATATCATACAATACCAACATGTTAAAGATTAACTTTGACGTTTTGAAGTCTTACAGTGTACATCACCTCTCGTGAAAAACAGAGGAACAGAAAAGGGTATTCATTCGTCAAACGTCTAGGTGTTCTATTTTCAGCATAATTATACACTAACAACTAACCAAACTAGAGGTCCTGTGAGCGAGCTCACAAATGATATCCCCCACTAAGAAAAAATTATAACTCAAGTATTTTTTCTATTTTAGAAAATAATGGATGCTGTTTCTTTATCTGTCCATGTTCTATCAATAACAACTGCTCTATTTTTTTTTAAATTGTTAATGCTAATATGAGTACACAAACCAATTTCTATTCTTTAAATTCCATTCTATTTCAACTTAACTGTTAATGCAAGAAGACATTTGCATCTTTATGATAACAAACATGACTGGAATCAAACGATGACCCACATGTCAAGCAGCCATTAAATGTTTTAAATTTTAAACCGAGCCCAATTTTTTTCCGAAATTTTTTTTTCCACACAATGTTTTTTTTCCAAAAAAACCCCATAAAATACATTTGGTTGGGCCAATCAGAGGGACGGACGGGGTGACAATCGAACAATTAATTTCATGTGGCCTGACACAAGCAAGCTTTGTGTCAAATTTTAGCTTCTAATCATTTCCATTAATACAAGATATGACACAGACAGGAATTAAGCATTTTTTAAACAATGACCTTGAACTTGCCCGAATGACCTTGTGTCAGGGTCATGACACACCTTCAGGTCATAAGCAATCTTTGTGTGAAGTAAGAACTTCTAATGTTTCTCCATAAAGAGAAATAAACCAGACACGAATTTTGAACTTTTCCTACCAGTGACCATGACCTTGCCCGAATGGCCTTGGGTCAAGGTCATGACACACCCTTAGGTCATAAGCAATCTTTGTGTGAAGTAAGAACTTCCAATAATTCTCAATAAGAAAGATAGGGACCGGGCACGAATTTTGCACTTTTTTCTGCCAGTGACCTTGACCTTGCCCGAATGACCTTGGTCATGACACACCCTCAGGTCATCAGCAATCTTTGTATGACGTAAGAACTTCCAATTTTTCTCCATAAGAAAGATATGAACCTGACACAAATTTTGCATAGACAGACGGACGGACGAACGGACAAGGTGATTCCTATATAACCCCCCCCCCCCCAAACTTCGTTTGTGGAGGGTATAAATAAATTCAAAGTATTCAATCTATAACTATCATATTTCATATTTAATAAACTGTAAGTCTGTTCACTAGAATCTTAACATGATTTAAAGGGTTTATCAAATTATGAAGATTCACCTAGCTTTAGAATTAAAAGAATTAAATAGTAACAAATTTATCGCCTCTTGAAGTCCATGGGAAAAGTTCATTTTTAGAATTTATCTTTTAAATACAAGTTGTTTTCTTACAAATCTCTTGGTAAAAAATTACATAAGCTTTACCTTTCTCGAAACATATGTAATCAAAGATTGCAAAGCTCACCGAGACGAAGCATCATCTTAATGAGGCATCACCTTTATGAGAACACCTTTATCATCTTATATGAAAATCATAGTTAATGATCTTGGATATTGGATACTGTAGTGTGGTTTGACATAATATCTTATATCATATGTTACAAAATTGTTTTAAAATCATATTTTATGTAAATATAAAACGGTATTGTATGTTATTATGCCTCCTGTCACTTTGTCGCTATATATTCAACACTAATCTATTTTGCATAGTATACAAAGGGTTTACATAGCGTAAGCATACTATGCCGAAATAGAGCACGGCAAATGTTTCAACGAAAATCTTACAAACGCCGACAGCGGGTTCCGAACACTCGACCCTAAAATCATTACGTCTAAAAGGCTAACACGTTACCGTTCCGCTACGGTAGCCGATGATGTAAATGGCGGTTTTTACCATAGTACATGCACAACACAACACTATTATATAAATATAATGTTTATCAATACACTACTATTAAATATGATATTGCATCCTATGATTCTATACAATATTGTGTCATATGATATATCATATGATACAATATAATACTGTAATATATCAATGATACAATATATGGTATATTATTGACATTGTATCAAGATATGATATTGTTTCATATATGATACCACATTGTATTGTTATACATTACTGTATTATATCACATCATACAATATCATAACATAATATATGATATAATATAGTGAAAAATGATACGATATCGTATTATATGATATTGTAACATACATGATATTTAGTATGACATTGTATCATATGATATGATAAAATTTGATACAACATTGTAATAAATCATATAATATGATACAAAATCATGTGATACAATAATATATTTTATAATACAAAATCAGATTATACAATATTGTATCATATGAAACAATATCATATATTACAATATCATATCATAATATAAAAAAATTGATACAATATCATATCGTATTATATAATATTTTACAATATAATATTATATGACACAATATTAAAATCACTTTATTAAACAAAAAATTAAGATCAAATTAATGACCAATCATCGTAATTTCTTCCAAAATTAATTTCTTGTTTAGATTAAAAAATATTTAAATTGCTGAATTTTATATTTTTATCATTTTTAAGTAATTAAATAAGTGAAAATATTGAGGCATTTTTTGAACATTAGTTACTTTTTGATATTCTCATGATCCATATTCTCCACTGATGGACGCACTATATACATGTATTAGGTTATGTACGCCTGCTGTTACACAGTGTAATTTATTTTTCTGTTTTATCTGAAGATGATTGAGTAGCTAATTATACACAAATCAATTTATCAGTCTAGAGGTGTGAAACCCCCTTTGTTCACCGGACCTGTGTACCTGCATGTGTACATACCCAAGTTATACACGTGTCTGGAACAGTAGCTCCGTTAGTTTACCTGTTTACCTGCGTCATTGTCTCGGATCATTCGTGTGTGAAGTGATATTATGTAATTTTAAAAAAAAAGAATGATGGACATAAATCTGCCCATGCAAGTGTTTTAGTAATCGTAATCATCGGTAAAAAGGCGATGAGAATAGCAAATTTTTAAATCCTTTAAAAAGAACTCCGACCTTAATAAAATATTTACGGATACAAATTTTAAATCTACAATACTTGACATATCTAGATACGTCAAAACAGCAGACCTATTTCAGTCACTTTGGCTGTAAAATCGAATTTATTTTGTATAGCTTTGTAAGGAAATTTCTCCTGTTGACCTCGTGTTGACCTCACTTCCTTTGAAGCCTCGTTATCGCCTAATTCTGGATTTCTTAAAGCAGGTAAAAATGGCCACTTTGAAGCGGCGTAACTCTGTTATTTTTCCATCGATTTCGATGCGGTTTTTTTGCAATAAATTCTAATAGATAACTTCTATGACATAAGTTTCACATGGACTGGGCTGCAGGTACCCTTTAACCTGCTCCAAAACCTTAACCTTCTCCAGCATCTGAAATTCATGGCCCAGATTCAGCATCCAAGTCTTTCAAGACCATAAGTACATGTAGGTCCAGATGCATCATCCAAGAAAGTTTGGTGAAGATATAAAAAGTAATAACTTAGATACAGGACCTTCACTAAAAACTTTAACCAGGTCCGCTAACACACAGTATTCAATCTGTCAGCACGACCTGGTGTGTTATAGGACCGATGACATCCAAAAATAAGCATACAATGCTTAAATAAAAATTGCCAAGGTATACTTTTTATAAACATTTTAAATGTTAAAAAGTTGAGGATGAATTATGCCTGAAAACCATTTACTACAAAAAGGTCCCTCAGGTGACCTAAAAATTGAGGTCAATCAAGCAAAGAACTGATCAAAGTCAGGCATTTTCTTATTCCAGGCATTTATTTCAACAAACAGTCTCATATACTTCAACAAAACAAAATAATCTTATTTTGTCATTCATAACTGACACAAATCATATTTTATAAAACAGGATACAGATACACAAGTTTGATTAAAACACCTGCTACACATGTAAAGAGAAGACTGATTTGATCAAAATTCTGAGGAAATTAAATTTATGTACAGAGAAAACTTAACATTAGTGCTGCAGAATTCTGTCAGAATTGTATATATTGTATTCAGTCCATGGGTCCATATCCCACTCGAATAGTGTTTTACAAGATCTGATATGTTAAATCACTGATTTAATTGTTCAGTTGTTCTTTAATAACTTAAGCTCATACTAACACTGGCCACTATCAGCTGATCTCCATTTCCTCCTCGTCATCTTGTGAGGAGTCCGAGTCTTCTCTTCCCAAGTACCACAACTCAGTAACAGCATTTCCTAAAATTTAACAGAGCAATTAAAGAAACTCTATAAACAAGATGTCTGTGAGCCAACCTCACTAATGATACCCCCGCTCTGATTTGAATATTAAAAATAAATAGTCGTCCTTTAACAGGAAGTTGACTTTTGATTGGTTCAAATATGAATCTCACCATATGGCATACCTAAACAAAGAGTTTGTTAAAATTTCAAGCATCTGCAACAAACAGTTGCTGAGAAAAATGTGACAGAAATTTATTTCAAACGGCCAGACAGACACACAGAGTTGGGGTATGAATATCCTTATGAACAAAAGAGCAATAAGAGAGCCTTGCAAAAGTACATCTTGCAAAGCAACAAGTGTGAGTTCAGCAACGGAAAATTCTTCGAAGCAACAATAGATAGCTCATCAACAGCAACAAGTTGTTGCAAAAGATCAAAGCCAAAATAAAGCGAATTTGAAAAGCAAACTAAAATTCTACATCAAAATTTTCAGACATTTGATTAAACAATTCATTAAAAGGTGATAGAATTGAAGACTTGCTTTCGTTTTCGTATGTTGCTGGTTTAAAGAGTGCGTTAAGTCCAAAGATGAGCTCTGTGTACTGGTGCTGTACCATATACTGCCGCTCTTCAAATTGACCGTCCACCTGACTCAGGTTGTGAAGAAACAAGGCCCCTCTCTGGAGAACCCTTCGTGCCTCTGCAGATTGATTTGTTTGGTAGCACAACAATACTTTGTGGAGAAGAAGCACAGCTGATTTCTGCAGCTGAATTCAAAAGAGAAAATTTAATGCTCAAGAAAAAGTAAAATTTAAAAGAAACAAAATGCAAATCTAGGGTCACTGATAACCTGTGACTTTTATGTCACATCATGGTGATTTCAACTCAATGTGAAATTGTTTATATTGGCAAAACAGCGTGTCTATCTCCGTAGTGCAATGGGTATAGCTTTGGTCTTCTATCCAGCAGGTCCAGAGTTCATATTCAGCTTGACCTTTTGTTATTAGGAATGGCAATAATTTTTTTTAAAGTTGATTTTCCCCCAAATTGAACCCTTTTCTTTGTCATATTCAAGTTAAACACAAGCTAGAATTCCATATCTCTAAGAAATATAGTAGACCCTAAGTATTTTATTTTTAAAACAGAGCTAAATGCAAAAAAAAAATATGATAATTTAAAAAGGGTAAGGTCAGATATAAATGACAGTTATTTTGCTATTACAATACATGTGTCAATGTTTAACTGAAATATCTTGCAAAATGAGGATCTCTAACTCGGGTCAAGGTCATAAAATGTTAATACAGTTGAATTGCTATCAGCAATATGCATCTTCATGTGAAGCTTGATATTAATATTTGAAACTGATCTAAATCCAAAATGAAAAATAAGGAAGTCTAGGCAAATAGGGAATATCAAACTTAGATATCATGTCACAATTAATTTGCTTTCTGCGAAAGGAATCTTTGTAAGAAGTTTGAAAAAGTTTCTTTGAACCTAAGCAGACTGCAAAAGAAGACAAATGAAAGGTAAACTTAGGTAAAAAAAAAAAACCCAAAACCTTCAGTGCTATACTCACTATGATATCTATCCTGTTGACAATGTTAAATTAATATCTAACCTGTCTACAATGTTACAGTAATATCTAACCTGTCTACAATGTTAGAGTGATATATATCCTGTCTACAATGTTAATGATATCTATCATGTCTACCACATACTAATGATATCTAACCTGCCTACAATGTTATAAAGATGGCTTAACTTTCTACAATATTAGTGATTTCTAACCTGTCTACAATGTTACAGTGATATCTAACCTGCTTACACTGTAAGAGTGATGTCTAACCTGTACAATGTTACAGTGATATCTAACCTGCCTACAATGTAAGAGTGATGTCTAACCTGTACAATGTTACAGTGATATCTAACCTGTCTACACTATTACAATGGTATCTAACCTGTCTACAATGTTACAGTGATAATAACCTGTCGACAATTACAGTGATATAACACATGTTGACAATATAACAGTTACAGTAATTAACATCCCATAATTATACAATAATATCAACCTACCTTTTAACAATGTAACAATGATATAAAACCTTTCTACTATGTTACAGTAATATTTAACAATGTTCAGTAATACCTAACCATGTTCAAAAGTTTAAAATACAGTAATTGCCAAACAATTAATTTCAAAACATATCTAACCTGTCAAAATATTACAGTGGTTTAGAACCTGTCTATTGTGTTATATTCTGCAACATTGATATTTAATTAGTGTTTACATTTTGTCACAGTGATATCTATCTTGTGTGTTACAATTTAAGTAATATGTACCCATGTAATGCTTTTTAAGTGATATTTAACCTGTGTATTACATTCTGTTACAGTGATATCTAATATGTGTGTTACATTGAATTACAATGATATCTCACCTGTGTGTTACATTCAATTACAGTGATATCTCACCTGTGTTTTAATTCTGTTACAGTGATATCTCACTTGTGTGTTACATTCTGTTACAGAGATATCTCACCTGTGCGTTACATTCTGTGTCCAGCAGTACAGAAGATCCCAGTTTACTATTGCTTGGTACATTGGTTAAACATGTCAGAGCCTACAACGGAAAGCAGTAGCTTTAGGCAAACAACTCCCAATATCTTCTTCCTAGTAACGGTACAATCTTTAGTTCATTTGTCTTTTGATCCAACATGCCACCTCATTCAGTTAACTGTGATGTAAGTATAATTATAATCAATTAAAATTGGTTTGTAAAAAATCAAAAATTTAATTGTGCCAGCCCATTAGTCACCCCTGAGGTTTACATGACCCCAGATAGCAAAGGTTTACAAATTTACTGCTCTATAAAAATAATACATTTCTATAAAAGCAAAACCATTTCTAATTGGATTATTGGTTATTGTCTATGGTCACAGAAAAAAATGGAAATAGTGCTGGTTTTATGATGAGATATTCAAGATGTAATTTGGGAAAGGGGGATTTGTTTCTCAAACAAACCAATGCTCTGATTCCTTAACTTTATATTTGTTTAGAAATGTTGAATTCCCAACTGTTCATATCAATCTTCACATAGTCAATTGAGTTTTTGCTCCATAGGTTCTTACCCAATTATGTAATATACAATATTTTCATTGCATTTCAATTATTCTGTGTTTATACTAGAGAAACCTGGAAATATGAAGCATTAAACTCAAATTTTCATAAAAACAGGCCCTTCTTAATTCATAAAAATGAGAGCCCAAATATCAATGAAACCATCTTAATAAAAACATGTACATATATACCATATCAGGATGCCTGCAAAGCATTAACTCAGTTTGTAGAATTTAATCCCTGAGAAGAAGATTTTTAAAGATAAAAGTTGTTAAATTTAAACAAAATTAAATCATCAAAACTTGGTACTAGGTACCTACTTATCAGATTGTCAATGAAGAAATATTGAATAATGGAGTGTATTAAATAATTACATTTGCAGCGAAGTCTACAAAGACCTCCTCTGAAAACATAGACGCTGCGGATGTTGAACACAACTGGTATATGGACAGAAACACACAGTGATCTGCAATAAAAACCAAAACACAAATATCATGCTTATTTCCCACACTTATTTCATCACAAATGTATATGTTTTTATGAAAATTTACAGCAGTTCAATTTCTGGGGTTTAACAAGTGAAAACTATTGTAGGTGATAATGGCAAATATAGAACTGTAACAAAACTGAAACTTTGTATATGTTGGGATTGAAAGTTTGAACTTTAATTTTATAGAAAATAAGTAGCTAGTTGCTGAGAGAACAGGTGAGCTTTATATATTTTTTATACAGATAATCTTATTTGGCTTGTGAGGATTACCTGGGCAGCAGCAGGCTGAGGACACAGCTCTGTGGTGCTTGGTCAGTGAACTCATGACCTGTACCGAGGTCAAAATGAGCCGGGGGGTTGAGGTACACCGCAGACAGCTGGATAACACCCCCTTACTCAGGACCGGAAGGAGTCTGAAATCACACACATTTCATTTTGCAGACATTGATAATAAATTGACAGGCTATAGAATTCAAACAAATACAAACTACCTTGGTTCATCACACATTCCTCACTACACCAAGTACAGTAAATTTTCATTGTGACAAATTACTAGGGCTTCTAATTAAATACGTATTTCTAAATTTTCTTTGAGAATGGTTTACACACTCTTTGTCCACATATGTAGAAACAGTCAAAATATGGATAAATTTACTTTGGCTGTGTATAGGTGACAATGTTGTGAACTTTCAACCATTTACATATGAACTTACATATATAAATGTACTTTTATATAAATGTACTTATGAAAGTACTTGTATATATAAATGTACTTTACATTAATTTATAAATAAACTCATCAGTTTTGCTGTCTAGACACAAAATTAGATCTCACATAAACATCTACATCTAAAAACATAAGACAAAATATCATTTGTTTCTTTATATTTTCAGAATTTCAAGGCAAAAAACATGGTCAGCAAAACTTTAACTATTCTACCAAAATATCAAATACACACAAAAAAAAATTTAATGTCAGCTAGCACAAAAAGGCAAGGATGATGAAGTCCAAGAGCCATTACTCTATCAGTAAATGTCAAAAACCAAATTACAAACTTAAAACCAACACTTTATCTGCTAGTACTGCAGGGTATAATTATTTTTATGAAGAATGAAGGTGATGGAGTATAAAGATTCTACTTTTTTATTTTACTCTATTTATCATAGAACTTTATAACAGGTAAAATATCTTCTAGATAATTTTATCAGATAAACAAATGGCTTGATTTTAAGATTTGAGTTGTGAAAATTTTTCAGGAGAGAAAAAAAACCTTACTGAGTAATCTGAGCCTCTTTACAATTCTCTGCAAGTACTTTAATGATGCTCAATGCTCTGTGAACAACCCATTCATTGTATTTCTAAAACAAAAATGACAGAAATACATACACATGTATACACTGTATAATGGGAATAGATAACTAATCATGACATGACCTTTCATCATCTCTTCCATGTCTATTTTTCTTATGATTTCACAAAATCAGTTTTCACAGGTAATATGTTGACTGTAACTATTGATTACAAACTTTTGGTCCCTCCCCCTCACTGCTTGCTCTGCCAGGGTTGGCTAATCGGAGGATTTTGTTGAGCAGATGACAGTCCATCAGTCTCTGTTGCACACTGTCCATGCTGCCATAGCTACTGGCTGTGGAGTTCAAAGAGGACGGTGGATGATCCGCATCCATCTCATCTACCTATAGAAAAACAACAACTTGACAAACATCCACCTACAGAAACAACAACTTAACAAACATCCATCTCATCTACCTACAGAAACAACAACTTAACAAACATCCATCTCATCTACCTAGTGAAAACAACAAATTAACAAACATCCATCTCATCTACCTACAGAAAACAACAACTTGACAAACATCCATCTCATCTACCTACAGAAAACAACAACTTGACAAACATCCATCTCATCTACTTTTAGAAACAACAACTTGACAAACATCAATCTTATCTACCTATAGAAAACAACAACTTGACAAACATCAATCTTATCTACCTAGTGAAAACAACAACTTGACAAACATCCATCTCATCTACCTACAGAAACAACAACTTAACAAACATCCATCTCATCTACCTAGTGAAAACAACAACTTGACAAACATCCATCTCATCTACCTAGTGAAAACAACAACTTGATAAACATCCATCTCATCTACCTACAGAAAACAACAACTTGACAAACATCCATCTCATCTACTTTTAGAAACAACAACTTGACAAACATCAATCTTATCTACCTATAGAAAACAACAACTTGACAAACATCAATCTTATCTACCTAGTGAAAACAACAACTTGACAAACATCCATCTCATCTACCTACAGAAACAACAACTTAACAAACATCCATCTCATCTACCTAGTGAAAACAACAACTTGACAAACATCCATCTCATCTACCTAGTGAAAACAACAACTTGACAAACATCCATCTCATCTACCTACAGAAAACAACAACTTGATAAACATCCATCTCATCTACCTACAGAAACAACAACTTGACAAACATCAATCTTATCTACCTACAGAAAAAACAACTTGACAAACATCCATCTCATCTACCTACAGAAAACAACAACTTGACAAACATCCATCTCATCTACTTTTAGAAACAACAACTTGACAAACATCAATCTTATCTACCTATAGAAAACAACAACTTGACAAACATCCATCTCATCTACCTACAGAAACAACAACTTGAAAAACATCCATCTCATCTACCTACAGAAAACAACAACTTGACAAACATCCATCTCATCTACCTACAGAAACAACAACTTGATAAACATCCATCTCATCTACCTTTAGAAACAACAACTTGACAAACATCTATCTATTTACCATTACCTACAGAAAAACAACACCAATACAAAACAACACCTTTATAAAACCTTCCATGTCATCTATCAAAAGAAAACAGCACCAATACAATTCGACCTCATGTCTGATTAAATCATGTTTATTTATTCTTGTTGACTATACCTGTCTACTTTGCTTTATTTAAACAAGAGGCCCATAGGCCTTAATGTGCATTATAATTACAGGGCTAATGAAATCATTTCTAATATTCCGGGATTGTTTAATTCAATAAAATTTCTAAATTCTACAAAAATTAATATAAATAACATGCAGTAACATAATTGAACAAATCTTAAGTACCCAAAAAAATGATTTGTCGAAATTACACCATTTTGGTTCCAGAGAAGGAGCTAAAAATGTTCAAAAGTTTACGACCGATGTACGAAGAACAACGACAGAGTAAAACAGATAGCATTAGGTCACCTGAGTGACTCAGGTGACCTAAAAAACCCACCAAATTATGACTCGAAATGAAATATATGCATTTGAATTTCTTCATCATGAGGCCTATAGAAATGGTAACCCTGTGTATACTGGCAAAACACAATGAATTCTTTGAATGTTCAAACTGAATAAACTGTATGTCTATGCATTTACAAATTTATATCAAATCCCTCTACTGGTCTTTGTTAATGTTGTAACATTATTACCTTCTCAAAGCTGGAGACGCTGGAGTCAGAGAGCACATCATCTGAGGCGAGCAGAATGTCCCGCACAGCCTCACAGTAGAGAACCAGTTTATATAAAAGATGAAGAGCACACAGAGCTAATGACTCCAGATTATTGGCGTACGCTGCTCCATCCCGCAACAGAATATTCAGGGAACTGGTCAGAGAATCCATGGAACTATCTGCAGAGCTGGACGGGCCAAAAGAGGAGGACGAGGAGCTCTGAGGACTGAGGAGTGTCTGTCCTCGTTCTACATAACAGTTCATCATCTCAATGTAATGAGACAGGTAGTCATTTACTAATGGTAAAAAAAACAGGCCATTTTGGCTCACCGAAGTCTCCTGAGTTTGTAACAAGCTTGTTGATTGGTCACTAGAGGTGCTGGTGTGGGATATTTTCACCAGAGAGACCAGAGGTGATTGGTTTGTATCCTTCAGAATACTGTGAAGTCCCTCCATGGCTCGGGCGTAGTTGCTGGTCGACACAATGGGCCTGGGCCTTGGTCTGTCTGCTGTCGATTTTTTGTCTGACATTCTGCAATAATAGACAAAATATTCAAGATGGAGAGAAAATAAACTAATTGCCTACCCATTCAATGTCAACAATCATTATATCCATCTCTAAAGAGTCTTTATTTCAAAATATGGATAAAAGGTATCAATGCTTTGTGTATATAAAAACAACATTGCACAAAACTCAGAAAAAAACAATTGGATATACATATGTATTACAAGTACTGTCCCAACAAATTGGTTTTTATGACACAAACCTTTTGGTTGGAATGGGCGAGAGCATCTTGGAGCTATCTCTGTCAAACAGAAAGGTGTGGAGGTCCATCGACACAGGGTTACTCTGTAGCAATCCCATAACCCCCTTGTCTGGGCCGCTGCCTAGTCCACATCCCTGTACGCTAGTCTCAGAGAGCTTGGACAGGACATGGTTACCAGAAATCATGCCTAGATTATAGTCACATTTATATCTTATAATCTAAAGAGTATGCAACAATTACACTAATATTCAATCAGTTTTATCAGATTTCTTGGCTATCAATGTGTCAAATAAGTTTTCATAGAAACTAATTCTACCACAAAGTTATAGACATTCATCAAACTACACCAACAGCATCAGTCTATTTTCAGACTATTTGAATTAATTATAATCAACTCTATAAGAAGCCATTTCATTTCATGTGTTCATTATCTGCTTACTTGCCTTTTGAAGGTGCAACTTTAAGTTGAAAATTCCTACTTTTACATATTTTCTTAGCTTCCTCTGTGATATTAGCACTTGTTGCTGAAATGAAATAATAAATCATATTTCAAAAATCATCATAAGAGAAAGAAATTAAATTAGTTTTGGTAAGTTTGAGATATTAGACTTCACTTATTACCAGCATCTACCATCTGAACCTCCTCCTTATTACCCTGCTGGGCGGGCGTGAGCTGGGAGCCTTCCTCGGCCAAGAAGGACTTGGTGCTGGGGAATCCCCCACGCTTGCCTTTAGGTGACACCACGATCTTCTTCACCACACGGGGACTTTGGTGAGAGGAGGATGTCCCTGCCACCTGTGAATCCCCTGCTGCCGTCATGGCCAATTCTAAATCTCGACATTTGTCACGCATCTTAGCAAGGTCTCTCTCTTGGAACTGCAGCTGTGCATTCAGGCTCTGAATCGTCTGTTTCAGCTGCTTCTCTTTCTGTGACTGCTCCTTCATCTGCTGCTCTGTGAGTTTCATTTTCTGCTGCTTGATATGGCTGAGTTCCGAGTCCTTTTCTGTTAGCTTTTCCCTGAGAATTTTATTCTCGCCTTCTTTTACATACAGCTCTTGTTTTATTGATTCCATCTAAAAAAAAAAAACAAGAGAAAAGCTGTAAATGTGACAGCAAACTGGGTTTTCTTTTGTGTGAACTGTATCCATAGTCCATTTGTCAACACTAAATTGATTAACACTACCTATCCAGAGAAATGGGGTACTCTATGTGCATTTATTTGCAGCAAAAATGACTATGTATTTTTTGCATAAATTATCAAAAATCAAAATGCAAGTAATATGCACATCTCTAATATATGTACAATTGATCTGCAAAGCAAAAAAATTCCTATCTTGAAAGTTGTAGGAGGAGTTATCTGTACAATAGGTGTACCCTTTTGGCAGCCGCCTGCCCACATTTTCACCATTTCAATAACCAGATTTTACCAATGGAAATCCCAGTTAAAAAGGGAGAAAAATTCTTTAAAGATTAATCATATGCATAAGGATTTGAATAGACCAAAATAAAGGATGACTGCACTTCAGGACATATAAAAATTACGACAAAATAAATGTTAAAAATGGGCATATTTCTTTTAATTGTAGGAATTGCTAATGTCTTAACTGCAACTTTATGTAATTACATAAATATAAAGTTCATATTTACAAAGAACGAAGTCTTTTTCATAGGTATGGGTCATTACATTATCTTGAATCTCCATAGGATAAGAGGACGCCCACTTTTTTACTGACTTAATACATAGTCAGCGCATGTTTGTCTATTATTCTCCTTTTAATGGTAGTTGTATATTTATAAATATAAGCTTATGTTAAAAGGAGATCAATAGACAAACATGCGCTCATGGTTAAACAGACAAAAAACTGTTACTTCTTGTGCTCACGTTCTCTGTTATAAACAGTTTACTTTGACCTGTATTGAATATTATAATTAACCACGTGACTTCTAACCCCAGGTAACTTTGTGAATACAAGACACCCGTCGTGTGACGTGTTAGGTAGCATGCATTCTGCTAGGCGATATTATATGTCCATACCTATTTCAATTCATTCCAATCGAGTGATATTTACTTCATTTCTCTGAGACATCTTTAAGAGATTATTGGTTCTGTGCATTACTGATTAATCTATTCGAACATGTTAATTGTTGACATCAGTGACTGGTTTACGATCATCAATGGCGACTTGTGCTGGCCGGTATTATATGTTATATTTTTTTCAAAAATGGCAACATGCAGAGAGAGAGAGAGAGAGAGAGAGAGAGAGAGAGAGAGAGAGAGAGAGAGAGAGAGAGAGAGAGAGAATGTTCAATTATAGTACCGCTATTCTAATCTTAGACTATTCATATTTATAAGTCTCATCATCAATCAAGGGCAGATAAGTCTAAATTCAAGATATTTGCATAGCAGTGAGGGTAAGAAAACAATGAATTATTTTATTGCAACGCAGTTTAAAATCATTATGACAATAAATTCCGATTGGAAATTTACCAAACTATATAACATGACTTTAAGTAAAATTGAGCGAGAAATAAACGTAATAAACGTGACCGAAAAAGGGCCCAAAATACGGCGTTAAGTGCAGTCATCCTTTCCCTAACAAAATGTATTGAGGGAATAAATCATAATAAAATTTATTAATCTTTAAAGTTGCTTGCATAGAGAAATATTTATCAATATACTTATATACATTTAAATTAATGCTATGAATTCTTAAATATACATGCAAATCATTCTATTAAGTTTTCAAGAAAAATAAATTTTCATATAGCTCTGATCCTTGCATTTAAAATGACTTTAAGGAATATATTTCTTTAATTGCAAATTAACATTTCATTGGATTTTTTAGTGAAAAAAACACAAGACCAGAAGTATAGAATGCATTTCTGAGAGGAATTTTTCTACACATGTACCTCCTCCTTCTGTGACTGGCACTGTTTCCTGTATGTCTCTAGTTCCTCCAGCATGCCCTCAGATATAGGACTCTTTATCCCCAGACTTTCCGAGGACACGGAGGAGCTGTTAGTTGAGGACAGGGAGGGTTTCCTTTTAAGTGGCTGAAAGGGAATCTCCTCAGATCCAGCTGTACAAATACAAAAAATTTGGGTGAAATAACATGTTTTAAGTTTAGCAACTTTTGGACTGTAAATGCAAGGTATTAATATCAGAGAAAAAAATTGTAAGAATATCCTCTCGAGGATTCTATTATCTTGCTTTTATCTTTATTTTATAACTGAATATGTGAAAGAATTGTAACTAAAGTTCAGCACTCATGATTCTATGTACCATAAAGTCTCATGTATAACACACTTTTTTTCAGCCAAAATTGGATCAAAAGTGGGGGTTGCGTATTAAACATAGGAACAAACTTTTACCCCAATTTTTCAGAGAGTGATTCTGGATACCGCGGAAGTATGACTGCCGATATCGCATGTTATGTAAATTGTATGAGTGTAGACTAAATTTATTTTGTCAGAAATACCTTATTCTTAATTTAATTTCCATGTATTAGAATATTCATCCACCCAGACCATTATTCCTTACATCATACAAGTTTTCACCAGTGTATTTGCCTGTTGACTCGTCGCATGGTCAATGTTTGTTTAACAGTTTACGGTGAAGCATGCACCTGTCTCATGTCGGACTTCATAGGATATTCAAGTGCAGGAAGATTAGCAATGATTATGATTTGATTTAACTTATTTACTTTGCATACAGTTATGAGTAAAATGCTATTGCTTTACACAGACACTGTTAAAAATAGAACGATCATTTGAACGACTTGATAATGACGATATACGACATACAATCGTTTCTTCACAATTTATTTAACAATTATCTCAGAATTGGACTAATCATCAATTAAATCATTTCTTTTTTAGTTGTTTTGGATTTGATCTTCAGACATAATTACTTTTAAGCGCTTAGAAAACATTATCAATGCATGCAGATCTGTAATTTCTAAAAAATCTTGAATGAAAATTTCTTCATATTTTGGGTGCATATTATATATAGGAACAGCGTTTATTTTTGGTTTTTTTCGCATTTTACACCCAACTTTGGGGGTGCATATTACACAAGACTTTATGGTACTTGCGCTTTGATACAAAATGAGAGGATCAAAGAATAAGTGCAAGTAAAATAAGAAACCTACAGTATGATGAGAAATGCAACATAAGAACATATCTTATGGTCTAACATTTTTCTCTCTACTTCCGTATTAACTTGATCTACCTGATTTTGAGGAGTTGTCATGTGAAGATAAACTGGTGGACCTTCTACCAATGGACAGGGAACTAGGGTAGGTTGTGTTGCTGGAGTTTTTGGAAGAACTTGAGTCAGATGGTCTAGACAGAGAGATGTCTGACACACCGGGACCCACAGGGTGCTTAAATGTGACCCTGCTGGTGGGGGTGGAGGTGTTGTATGCAGGAGCTGACTGGGCCTTCATACCCTCGCTCCGTGACAGTGGGGTGGTCGAGGGACCAGGGTCAGTCACACCCAGGCTCTTCTGTCCTCTGATGGCAGCCCGTGTCATTTCATCCAACTCTGCAATATTTTCCTGTTAGAAAAGTGAAATTTAAAAGATATATTTCAATTTCATTCTTTCATCCATTTAACTTTTAAAAATACAAAGTTTCTTCTTCAATTTGTCACCTTTAATCTTAAAGATAAAATATAAGCATGACAGAATATCTTTATAAAATCAAATTTGTGTGTGCTTCACTGTATATTCATGTATATTTACAAGTCTGGATATCAACTGTTTGGCAGCTATAAGTACTAAAAGTTTTTAAAAAAGATACTTCCTGCTGTGTTACAAAGATTCTTCAAAAACAGACCTGTGTCAACATAAAGTCATCATCATCATCATCATCCCATTGCTCCTCCTCTTCTTCCGTTCTTCTCCTCTTTGCTTTTGGAGACTTGTTGTTTGACTCCTGCATGCTTACATTTCTAGACTGAAGAGGTCTGCAATGTTATAAAACACAAAATGATCAAAAGTTATGAAGGAGTCCTTCTTTGTATAGAATTCAAACTTCAGTATCAATAAAAGCATATTTTGTCCAACATTATTACCTGATCCTAACAATCCCAAAAAATTAATACCAATAAAACAATAATTGTCTTGATGTTGATGTGAAAAAGTATATTTTTTCACAATATTGCACATAATTTTTTTCAGTCCATACTATATACATATTTCTAAGGTATTTAAATAAATGAACATTACAAGATGTTGATATCCAATATTTATAAGCATTATTTATTATCTATTTTAATTATATCAATATACAATTAGTCCCCTCAGAGAAAACTGCAAGGACTACAGTCCTCTTGTCCTTAACGTCCATTCAATCTGTATTTCAGTCACTGTCTTGACGCCATTTTCTGGACTGTTTTTTAATTTCATAACAAGATATCTGTGAGCCAATGCTCACTAGTAATACCCCTGCTCTGATCTGAATATGCAAAATAGGTATAGTCGACATTTAAAAGGAAGTTAGCATCCGATTGGTACCAAAAAATATATCCCACGATATGGCATGCCGAAACAAATAGTGTATTAAAATTTCAAGCATCTGCGATAAATAGTTGCTGAGAAATCTTTGATTAAATTTGTTTGAAAATTTTGGCAACAAAAAAAAAAGTTGTCATTTAAAAGGAAGTTGACGTCCGATTGGTACAAAAATATATCCAACGATATGGCGTGCCTAAACTAATAGTGTGTTAAAATTTCAAGCATATGCGATGAATAGTTGCTGAGAAATGTTTAACGAAAATTTGTTTGAAAATTTTGGCTAAAAATAAAAACAGACGTCATTTAACAGGAAGTTGATGTCCGATTGGTACAAAAATATATCCCATGATATGGCATGCCGAAACAAATAGTGTGTTAAAATTTCACGCATCTGCGATAAATAGTTGCAGAGAAATCTTTGACGAAATTTTGTTTGAAAATTTAGGCTCAACATAAACAAAGACATTATTTAACAGGAAGTTGACGTCCGATTGGTATAAAAATATATCCCACGATATGGCATGCCTTGACAAATAGTGTGTGAATACGTTGCTGAGAAAAATGCAACAGAAATTTTTGTTACGGACAGACAGACAGAAAGACGGACAGACAGACAGACGGACACACAAGAGTAAAACAGTATACCCCCTTCTCCTTCGGAACAGGGGTATAAAAAGACAAATTGATTTGAAACTTTCTGTGAAGCTTTATAATGAAAAACTTAAGATCAAGTTTGAGTTTATTTAAGACTGATCAACATATGATGAAGAAATTAACCGTATTGTATTTTAAATAACTTATAAATTGGGATTGTTCTTCAAAATAAAATAATGCATGATTGCAGTTTTTACTATTCTCTTCAAGCAAGGGATCAAATCCAAATCATTACTTTCTTTCAAATTGACATGGATTTTATTTATTAAGTAAAGGCTTTTTATTTGGCTTACAAGCCTTCAATACTAGTTATTAAAATAAACACATGGATATATTTTTGAAGTGGAAAAATTATAGTTGCATTTTTTTTTTTTTTTAAAGTATAAGGAGAATAATTGAACAATTTAGGAATATATTAGCTGCAGGTCTGTAGCTTCTGGTCTAAAAAATTTGGATTGACGACTTGGTAGCTATAGTTCCTTACGTGTTAAAAAAGTTATGGCTCAGAAAATCTTGCAGCTAGGAATAGGCTGGCTACGGTTGCTCAATTTTTTGCTATGTACATGAAGTAGAGGAGTGAATATAAGAAATCCAGAGCTGTTCAAAGAGGCGGGGTTACCTATATTTGCCAGGCAAAGGACTGTCTTTACTTGCTTCCAAGTTATAAGTAAAGCGCTTGCCTGGTTTGATGCAGGAAAACAGCGGGTTACTGGCCATCACATTTCTTCACAAGAGGCACCTCCTGAACACATCAATGATGGGAGATATCATGATCAAATGGATTTCTGTCACAACAAAAGTTATTTTGTCTTTAATTAAATTGAATTAGCAGAAGGAAAAGCACATAACTCCTTAACACATATAAAATGTAAAAGCCTCTGAGGAGAGACGTTTTCTAATAGTATTCCAGATTAAAATGTGGGGTACCGTAGGGGGGTTCAAATCCCTTATATTTACATATCTTATCTTCAAACAAATCAGAAATTTTATCATTTTCACTGAAATTCTAGTCCAATAAAGCAAAGAACATCTGTACATGTAATATGTCGTCTGTTTACAGGTACCACTGCATGTGCGGGGGCGGAGCCAGTAAAGTGACAACATCATAACTTTGTAAAATCATATGATTTTTTTCCACAGAAATTAGGATAATCAGTTTGATAAAGCTGATGTATTCAGGAAATGTTGAACTAATTTCTTTAACTTTCAGATTTGGAAATGGTTACGGTATACCAATTGTCAACAGTGAACTTAAGAATCAAGTCCATCAGATAGAATTAAGAGAGTGGTGCAGCTGTGGTGTACATCTGGATAAATTCATACCTTTTTAAGACACAATTAAGCATTGAATGCTTATTTTTGGATGTTGTCGGTCCTATGACACACCAAGCGGTGCAGACAAATTGAATGATAATTTGTCTGCACCGCTTGGTGTGTCATAGGACTGACGACATCCAAAAATAAGCATTGAATGCTTATATTTATATTCATACTGATGTATATTTGTATGAAATATATGTGTATCGTTGCTGTAAAGCCAATATATACACTCTCAGTCAGGGATATGAAACATACATGGAACAGCCATATTAACATCTTATTCAGTTCGGTTCCGCGACTAAAAATACAGTGAAGTCGCCAATTCCGGGTCATGTCAGACTGTTTCTTTGATATTTTACAAATCTATTCTAATTAAATTTTATACTATATATATATTGAAAGTACATTTTGTGAGTTATTAGGCATTCATTTTGTTTTTCAAAATAAATTCCCGGAAACAATATTTACAGAGGCATTTCAACAAGGCATGGTTTCCCCCGTTTCAAATCATTTTCTCCATTTTCGGGTCATGTGACTTCAAAGTGTCAGTAATGTCGGGTAGTCATCTCAGAACACAATTTTTATTAATTTGCAGCATTAAAATAATGATTCCGATCAGAAAATATATTTACAACTACTGATACTCAAGTAACAGGGATCAATTTCTAAATGTAAATGACAGTCGCGATTCAGAATGAAATGATCGTCATTATGTCATCGTTGTGACAAAAAGAAAAATAACCTCAAAGAAAAATAACAGACAAGATAAATAAAATGACACCTGAGCTGGATGAATCATTTTATTCAATTGAATCTCTTTTTTCTCTCTTTCACGTCATCGTAAATCCGTAGAAAAATATGTTTCAGGTATAGTGACCCGCAATTGGGGAAATTCCTTCAGATTGATTAATTAATTGCTGTATTTGAGCAGTTATCATTCTGAATAATTTCTGACATATAACTGAATGCATGTGCAATATTTTTCATCCATTAAAGCCCTCCCACAACTTTTACATCAACCATGCTGCAGCGTTAATAACGAAGGTAGCATGTCAAAGTTGTGGGAAAATCTCCATCTCGAAAGCGCTTGTTTTCTAATTTCGTTTCTCGGTGAGTCTGTAAATGTTAATTTTCGAATATCGTTTAATGATCGATGACAGAAAGGCCTATAGTTCGTCATCAATGTATTTAATAAGTTTTTTCTGCTTCAATTTAAACGAAGTGACATGAAACACACACGAGTGACCCAGAATTGGAGACGACCCAGAATTGGCGACTTCACTGTATAGTGCCAGAAACTCTGTAGAGAAAAATCCCATTTTTTAAGGAATAGATATAATTTAATGATTATTTTTCAAAAGTACACATCAAATTGGTTATGTAAGATTAAACGTTTCATTTAATCTTACAAAAATAAATATACTCAAAACATGGAGACGTTTATATTTGTGCACATGGCGCATGAATTATCAAAGTGTATTCATAGAAAATTGAACGTCGCAGATTTCCAATGCAAAGATAAGGGGAAATATACACTGAATGTAAATATAATGGCCATAATGACATTCTTATAACCTAAATACCATAATCTTTTAATCATTATGATGTGAGAGGGGACAATAAAATAATTAAATAATCATCAGTCTCTACGTAAATCAATATAAATCGCTTACAGTTTCATTAGTTTGTAACTTCTGTTGTTCAGATATTGCCGCCATTTAATTTTCACTAAGTGGTTCATTTTTAATTCGGATAAGAAAACATGTCAAGATCAATCTGATCGTACAGCATCCTGACAATAAAATACGTTCAAACACAATAAATATCAGCATTTTATTTCGATCATTGGAATAAATTTCTTGGAGCTCCAAAGGCAATGAACGCGAATGTACAGTAGACCCACTGTTAGAGTACGACGGACGCTAGCCAGCACTAACTCCAACGCACTAACAAAATTTTAATTAAAATTATCGACTATTTTTCACGCGTTTTCCGATCCCGATGTTAAACAACTAAAATTAACGGGTTGCTCAGCGCCCAAACTAGGACTTTTGCTCGTTAGGTGAGTCCGGATTCCTCGGGAAACGGGTGTTCCCTCAAGTATTCAGGCGCCAAATAAGGCACTAGTGACACCAATTTCTGGCGCCAGGGCGCTGAGTAGACCTTTAAGTGTGTAAGGTAGTGTTCTAAACAAGGCGCCCTGCGCCCAAACTAGGACTTCTGCTCATTAGGTGAGCCCGGATTCACCCGGAGACGGGTGTTCCCTCAAGTATTCAGACGCTAAATAAGGCACTAGTGACACCAATTTCTGGCGCCAGAGCGCTGAGTAGACCTTAAGTAAACAATTTATTTCTGTAAGGTAGTGTTCTAAACAAGGCGCTCTGCGCCTAAACTAGGACTTGTGCGCATTAGGTGAGCCCGGATTCATTCGGAGACGGGTGTTCCCTCGAGCATTCCGGCGCCAAATAAGGCACGAGTGACACGGGTTTTCGGCATCCAGGCGCTGAGTAGACCTTAAGGGAACAATTTATTTCTGTAATGTAGGGTTCTTAAAAAAAGCGCGCTGCGCCCCTACTAGGACTTTTGCTCATTAGGTGAGCCCGAATTCCTTGGGAGACGGGTGTTCCGTCGAATATTCTGGCGCAAAATAAGGCACTAGTGACACCGATTTCTGGCGCCAGGGCTCTGAGTAGATCGATAGTTAACAATTTATTTCTGTAATCTGTAATCTAGGGTTCTAAACAAGGCGCCCCCTGCGCCCAAACTAGTACTTGTGCTCATTAGGTGAGCCTGGATTCCTCGGGGGACAGGTATTCCCTCGAGCATTCCGGTGCCAAATAAGGCACTATTGACGATTTCTGGCGCCAAGGCGCAGAGTAGACCTTAAGTGAACAATCTATTTCTGTAAGACAGTGTTCTAAACAAAACGCCCTGCGCCCAAACTACGACTTGTGCTCATTAGGTGAGCCCGGATTCACCCGGGGACAGGTCTTCCCTCGATTATTCCGGTGCCAAATAAGGCACTAGTGATATTGATTTCTGGCGCCAGTGCGCTGAGTAGATCGATAGTTAACAATTTACTTCTGTAATCTAGGATTCTAAATTTAAACAAGGCGCCCTGCGCCCAAACTAGTACTTGTACTCATTAGGTGAGCCTGGATTCCTCGGAGGACGGGTGTTCCCTCGAGCATTCCGGCACCAAATAAGGGACTATTGACACCGATTTCTGGCGCCAAGGCGCAGAGTAGACCTTAAGTGAACAATTTATTTCTGTAAGACAGTGTTCTAATAAAAAACCCCCTGCGCCCAAACTAGGACTTGTGCTCATTAGGTGAGCCCGGATTCATCCGGGGACAGGTGTTCCCTCGATTATTCCGGTGCCAAATAAGGCACTAGTGACACTGATTTCTGGCGCCAGTGCGCTGAGTAGATCGATAGTTAACAATTTATATCTGTAATCTAGGATTCTAATCAAGGCGCCCTGCGCCCAAATTAGGACTTGTGTTCATTGGGTGAGCCCGGAAAGTCCAGTCGACCATCAAAAGAAATTAGGTTTACACGACCGTTAACAGGCTCAGCCTGGTGAAAAATTTCGTACAATACAGTTATAATTAGAATATCTTACAAGGGGCTGACTAACACCCTGTATCCCTTATTTGGTGCTTCATATTAAGTGAGGATTGGGCCCCGGGAAAGTCCAGTCGACCCTCGAAAGGAATTGGGTTTACAAGACCATTAACAGGCTTGGCTAGCCTGGTGAAAATAGGAAATTTCGTATAATACAGTTGTAGTGGGAATATCATTCAAGGGGCTGGCTAACATATATAACCTATATTCCATATTTGGGCCTTCATTTTTGATGATGATGGGGCCCCGGGAGAGAACAATTGACCCTAAAAAAGAATTGTGTTTAAACGACCAGTAACATGCATAGCTATCCTTGTGAAAATAGGACATTTCCTATAATACGGTTATAATAGGAATATTATTGAATGGGCTGTCTAACACCCCGTATTCTATATTTTGGGCTTCATATTCAGTGAGGATGGGGCCCCAGGAAAGTCCAGTCGACCCTCAAAAGAATTTAGGTTTTCACGACCAGTAACAGGTGTAGCTAACCTGGTGAAAATTGGAAATTTCTATAATACAGTTATAATGGGAATATCTTTCAAGTGGCTGGCTAACACCCTGTATTCCTTATTTGGACCTTCATATTCGGTGAGGATGGGGCCCCGGAAAAGTCCAGAAGACCCCGCAAAAGAAATTGTGTCTACACGACCAGGAACAAGCATAGTTAGCCTAAAATGGGAGATTTCTTTTAATACAGTTATAATGGGAATATCTCTCAAGGGGCTGGCTGTTCAGTCGACCCTTAAAAGGAATTGAGTTTACATGACCAGTAATGGCTTTTTGAAATATCAAATTTCATATAAATGGTTATAATCGGAATACTATAATAGGAGGCGACTTGCATATTCATATTTTCATTTCTCAAAATGTGTAATTGGTGAAATCAATTGACATTTAGGAAGGAGTTAATATAAGGACACTTACATAATACAATTATAACAACAGTCATCTTAACGCTTTTTTAAATTAAGGTCAGACGACACGTCCCTAAATTTTACACAACTTTTTCCACGAATTTGTTATTGATTGCTACTTCTTTGATAAGCTGACTTGCCAAAAAATTAGGGTACCTTATCAGGCAATATTTACATTTTCCAGCGTCTCTGTCTGTTATAACACTACGAATCGATTTTGCAATATACAGCCCAATAAATTCAAAAGACGTATTGTTGGGGGCGCAAGCGGGTTTGCATGATTATTATTATGATATTTAATCGTACAACTGCTGGAAATTATATAAATATAAGTAATAAGGAATCATTCTTTGAATATTATGAGGTGATAATTTCGGTCGGGGCGTGATCAAATCTATCATAAAGCCCTTCGGGCTTTATTGGATTTGATCATGCCCCGACCGAAATTATCACCTCATAATACTCAAAGACTTATTCCTTAATTTGTGCAAGATACTAGAGTATGCAATTTCCTATATCATCTTATTGAAAATACACTCGAATTGCTGATATAAATATTTTTGGCAAAAATGTATATATTTTAAAAATTTTAATCATTTTGAAAGTAATGATCAATAATAAAATTTTATATGGTATATTATCAGGCCGTTGAAAATTTGAAAAATATATTTATCATTTTTAATCAGTTTCTCGAGGAACGTGCAGTCTGACCTCAAGGAAGGTGTCTTCTTGCTATCAGACATTCTTCTTATATTAAGAAATTCATGAAATTTTTACACAGTCAAACAGATCATATAACCAAATGATTGTATCAGTTCAATCAAATTTGACTATCTTGTTTTCGTATCAAGGTCAGGTCAAGGTCACTTTTTTTAACAAATTAAAGGATGATAAAAATAAATGTAGTTATCTGCAGTTATGTAGACATAGGTTTAAGATCTGAAGTTTCTATTTTTCAATAACATGATAGAATATCAGAATGTCTATTAGCTTATACTACTAAATTGAAACAAATATTTAAAGTCGATATTGCTTAGTCCGCATTTCCTCTGGGTTTTTTTTTAAATTTTGAAGATATTTTGATTATTTTTCTTTGCTTCCAATAATAAAATATTTCTGATATTTACATATTATGAAGATTTTACATAAAGATATAAACTGACAGAAAACCCTATATATTGACTACTTAATAAGAGAGAAACTCCGATTTTAGTGATATTTTCACGCAAATCTATTTATAAAATGAATGCTTAAAAAGCTAATAAAAATATAATTTAATAGGCAAATCATATTTTAAAAACAAATATTCTGAAACCCAAGTATCGTATCATTAGTTCACATTAGTTGAAAAAATCCAACATTAATGTTATTGTTTTAAAAATACTAAATAAATTCATGAATCTACAGCGATTCTGAATTGCAAAAACGTGATATTTTCCTACTCCAATGATCCGCCAAAATATATTCCTTGTTAGATTCTAAACTGTGATTATTATTTCTATGCTAAGTTGTATAAAAGTTAAAAAGAAGGAAAAATGATATTTGAATTTCCTTTCATCTTGATTTAATGAACATTTAATCAAATTTACTGTTGACAAGTCGAAAACAATATAAGACTCCTTCCTTAAATATCAAAAGTCAACACCATTACTCTGAAAGTGAGCAGAGGTTCATGATTTTAGGTATTACATGTAAAACCTACGAAAGTCTTAAGACGAATACGAAAAGGGCAACATAAAAATATTTTTATCTCGTTATGAAACGACATATGATCTCGTCATTACGAAAAAAGATCTCGCTAATACGAGTTAATTATCTCTATATTGCGAGAAAAGATCTCGTTATCACGAGAAAAGATCTCGTTATCACAAAAAAAGATCTATATAAAATGGTGCGTATTATTGTTCTACTATCTCTTACAGTAGAATGTATGAACATAAGATATTCATTGAATTAGCGAAAGAAATTTTAGAAAAAGAAACAAAGCAGATTGATTTATAAATTGATTGACCAATTATTAATATGATGGATAATTTGTTTTCAGACTCCAAAATGTTAATATACAAAATAGGTTGTGTTTGAATATATGAAACACAATCCGGGGTAAATCCCGTATATCCATGATTAAAACTATATAATCATCTGTAACTAAAAGAATTCTGTTTTAATGACTAGGGCTACCTGGTATTTACTTTGGAGTGCGATTGTAATATACGTTGAAAAGTAAAACTATATGAAGTTCTTTCCACTTTTTAAAATAACAAAATTATGTAAAATCCGATCATTTTAATATGTAAAAATTAATAAGTAATGATCGTTGTTATTAAAGAGTTAATCAACATTGAATTAATGTTTCTGGAAAGAAAAAAAATAGACTGAAAAGGTAAAAAGTGAACTGTACCTGAAACTTATCCATGCACATTACACTAAATTGGCAAAATAAATGTTGACTTTGCAGCAATTTAAATTCATGTCGTTTAAATTAAGGTGACTTATCATGTTTGATTTGGATAAGTCGTCTACCTGAAGTCGTCATATAAAATATGTTGCAAAAATATCTATGATATTCAATTTTGTCCCGTAATTTATATGCATTATTTTAGTACGACATTGTGAAGTCGAATTGATAGATTAAAGTGCATATTAATTGCGTAAATTTTACTTAATATGATCGAACTTACTTAGTCGTTCAAAACATGTCAAACAAGCGTAACTTAAAAGAGGTTGTTGTCTTACTTTCAAACAATCATATATGACAATATAATTATGAGAATATGTCGTGTTTTATCACAGCACCACGAGGCGGTTATACGTTTCCGTAAGAAGCGCACCATTTTATATTGATCTTTTCTCGTAATAATGAGATCTTTTCTCGAAATAACGAGATATTTTTTCGAAATAACGAGCTAATTCACTCATTTTAACGAGATAATTAACTCGTTTTAACGAGATCTTTTCTCGTAATTACGACTTTAAAGAATTATTGACTTTTTATGATAGATTATGATTCTATAGATTTTTTATAATTCATAAAAAAAAGTATTAATTTTGCTTGTCAAGATATCGGATAATTCTGGCATTCGCTTTCAAAATAGATGCTAAGTACCTGATATACGTGCAGACTGGGAATATAGGTATCACACCGGTAATTGTTTTTACTATATAACACTATAGAGGGGAAAAAATTATTAAAAATCAGTTTGTATTTCTCATGACAAAATATTCGGAGGAAATGTTATTTGTTACCTATCTCATCAGCTAACACCGAAAAAAGGGCACACGATACGTCATTTTCTCAAAATATCTAGCTCCAAACAGGTCTACCCTCAAAACCACGTGTTTTCTGTTTGTATGTAAACGGACTGCACACTCCCCAGGAAGCTGCTGCATGTGCCCTGAAAGAAGTAGTCCTTGTGAAAAAAGATCATCATCTAACAAGATACATGAAATATCCTTCTCAGTGGTACAAAAATTTTTAAAACTGAGTAAAGGAAAATGTAAAAATGCAGTCAAGGAAAAAAATAATTCTGAAGTATATATGGAACTACAATGCACGCAAATGCTTTGGATTCGCAAGCGAGGTGGTGGTAGTAAAAGAGACTAAGATTTATGAGATCGAACGAAATTGTTTTAGATGAAGAAGTTTACAAAATTTCAGGTGAACTCTCTCTATGATAGCGTTATTCGAAAATCCCCAAACTTCACAACCATAAAAAAATGGTTTGTACAATCTTATCAAACAAGTCTATTCCCTTTTCTACTCAAGATTCTATGGACATTGGTAATATTGAGAGTTGATCCCTTCTGGGATAAATCAAATAAATAAATTAGAATGAACGTTTATTAACTGCACATCTTAAGCACACAAATTTAATCCAAAGATGACAATAATTGTAAAATTATCTTATTTAACCAGTTAATCAAACATTTTCAAAAGTCATGTGAAGTGACTGATATCTTTAAACAATACCGATGACTTAGCAAATTATACATGTATTAAGCTTTAAATAATAATATTTACATCAATATATATGTATGATATGATATGTATGATATATCACAATTTACCATTATATATAGATAGTATTTTTTTCATTTATGCTTTACACATATATTTATAATATCTCTCCATCGAAGCGTTACATCTACTAAAATAATTGAATTCTAAATGAATGAAAAATGACATGTGTACCTGAACATACATATACATAATTGAAAATTAAAGCATTAATTCTGTAACATAACATGCCGTCCAAATATTTTGGGGTATATTAAATTAAACTTTAATAAAATTTTATATTATTCAATCACCTTAATAAAGATCATTGTGATTCATTGTTGTATCATTGTGGTTCATTGTGGTTAAAAGACGCGGCGGTATTTTTATTAACTTAAGGTTGTCTTTGTTTTCAGATGACTGCCATTTTTATGATACGTTTAGCCATGCAAGTGAAAGTTATCTCTTTTTGCTCGACATTCTCCATTGAACCATGGTTTCTTGTTCATTGTATTATCAGACGACGAGTTTTTATTACATTTCAAACCAAACTTTATTCTATCTGCTCTATATTTACATTTTCCAGTGTCTTTGTCTGTGATAACACTACGAATCGAATTGTACTATACAGTCCAATAAATTCAAATGACATATTGTTGGGGCGCAAGCGGGGTTTGCATACTTAATATTCTAATTTTAATCATAAAACTGCTGAAAATTATATAAATATAAGTAATAAGGAATCATTCATTGAATGTTATGAGGTGATAATTTCGGTCGGGACGTGATCAAATCTATCCTAAAGAGAGAGAAAAGGAGCACTTCAGTCATTTTAACCTTGAATCATTGTAAGCATTAAAAAGGATATCATATTGTGTATTCAATGATACTGGTCTATGTGTGAACGTGCAGAGTATGGAATATTCTGACGGTTAAAATTGGGTAAATCCCTCTGACTATATTTAGAATCGGTAGGGCAACAAAGTAGTGCCTTTAAGCAAATTAGTTCCTATACTTGCAGAGTCCATATACATTTATTGTGACAATTTAAATCAGAATGCTTGACGCCCTTTTTTTTTTACGTCCCCCGGGAATCCGGGCTCACCTAATGAGCACAAGTTCTAGTTTGGGCGCAGGGCGCCTTGTTTAGAACCTAAACTTACAGAAATAAATTGTTTACCTATGGTCTTCTCAGCGCCCTGGCGCCGGAAATCGGTGTCACTATTGCCTTATTAGGCACCGGAATGCTTGAGGGAACACCCGTCCCCCGAGGAATCCGGGCTCACATAATGAGCACAAGTCCTAGTTTGGGCGCAGGGCGCCTTGTTTAGATCCCTTCCTCGCAGAAATAAATTTTTCACTTAAGAAATTCCGCGCCCTGGCGCCGGAAATCGGTGTCACTAGTGCCTTATTTGGCACCGGAATGCTCGAGGGACTACCCGTGTCCCGAGGAATCCGGGCTTACCTAATGAGCGCAAGTTCTAGTTTGGGCGCAGGGCGCCTTGTTTAGATCCCTTCCTTACAGAAATAAATTGTTCACTTAAGGAATACTCCGCGCCCTGGCTTCTGAAATCAGTGTCACTAGTGCCTTATTTGGCACCGGAATGCTCGAGGGAACACCTGTCCCCCGAGGATTCCGAGCTCACCTAATGAGCACAAGTCATAATTTGGGCGCAGGGCGCCTTGTTTAGAACCCAAACTTAGAAATAAATTGTTTACTTAAGATCTACTCCGTGCCCTGGTGCCAGAAATCAGTGTCACTAGTGCCTTATTTGGCGCCGGAATGCTCCAGGGACTACCCGTGTCCCGAGGAATCCAGGCTCACCTAATGAGCAGCACAAGTTCTAGTTTGGGCGCAGGGCGCCTTGTTTAGAACCCAAACTTAGAAATAAATTGTTTACTTAAGATCTACTCCGTGCCCTGGTGCCAGAAATCAGTGTCACTAGTGCCTTATTTGGCGCCGGAATGCTCCAGGGACTACCCGTGTCCCGAGGAATCCAGGCTCACCTAATGAGCAGCACAAGTTCTAGTTTGGGCGCAGGGCGCCTTGTTTAGAACCTAAACTTACAGAAATAAATTGCTCACTTATAGTCTACTCAGCGCCCTGGCGCCAGTTATCGGTGTCACTAGTGCCTTATTTGGCGCCGGATTCCTTGAAGAATTGCCCGTCCTCCTAGGAATGCGGGCTCACCTTATGAGCACAAGTCCTTGTTTGGGCACAGAGCGCCCTGTTAATTTCAGGTGTTGAACATCGGGATCGGAAAACACGTAAAGAATAGCCGATAATTTAAATTTAATTTTTGTCAGTGCGTTGGAGTTAGTGCTGGCTAGCTTGACTCTGGTCGACGGACGTCATATAAGCCTATATTCTACTTTCGTTTTACTCAAAATGTCATACAGTGATGATTTGGCAGATGGTCTTCAAAAGCTAAGAGGCAGTCAAAATTTTTGTGACGTGGTATTGATAGCAGAGGATACGGAGTTTTATTGTCACAAGGTTGTTCTATCTGCTATGTCCGAGTTTTTCGAAACAATGTTTGACAGTCCATTCAAGGTTTGTTTACACTATAGATACATACATGTATAAGGCAGGGGTATATATACTCATTTAAATTGCATGGATCGGATCATCCTCGCCTTTGCTTTGTAGTATAAAAAGTTTTGTTTATAAAAATAAAAATTCATTTCAAGGTTTAATACTTTTTAGCTCACCTGGTCACATTGTATAATCTTTATTCTGCATTCTCAATTTTTTACAGGAATTACTGAATTCTATCACTCTTGTAAGCCATAAAATAGTCTCAAAGGACTATACTCTGTCTTAGTTTTTGCTTCCACCACCTTTTGATGATATTTAATAAAAATACACATACCTGTGAAAGAAATACAGTTGATATCGATAAAAGAGGGAAATTCCAAGATGTCCTCATTGACACATTTTCATTTTTCACTCATAAAAGTTCACAGGAACAAAAAAAGATTTCTTACGTAGATTTATAATGTTATGGGAAATGTTTACATCTTTCTCCATTCGGAACTAATCGGAATACCTCGCACAAATTTTCAACGTTATCATCCGGGCTATTTCATGGCTGATGTAATGCAAAATCTCCGTAGACTTTCTATTTTGGGTTGTGTATTGAAACCTGAAATGGTAGAGGGGGCGTTTCAAAACAGATAACCTGGACATTTTTCATATTAGTGGATGAACGTAGTTTGAGTACAAAGGTATTTATGATTATCGAAATATCAAGCGAAAAGTGGTGGAAGCAAACACTCGGGACAGAGTATAGTATCAAAAGTGATTTTTTTAAAACTGTGTGCTGAGACGCAGAGGACTATGGGTAGTATGGGTATTTTATCAATAATCAAGCCGTCTCAAGAACAAGGACTTACTGGGTTTTAAGCAAACACGAGTATAATTTTTTTTCTCCATGAAATGGAAGGGGGGTAAAAAAAAATATACAAAAATTACTGCACAGCAAAAGCTTACCACAATTGTATCCAGGCAGCCCATTCAATATAAGTTTTCATTAAGTGAATTTGAGTATTTTTAAGTGAGTATTTTCTATAGAGAAATATTAGAGAAAAGAACTAGGTGAGAGAGAGAGAGAGAGAGAGAGAGAGAGAGAGAGAGAGAGAGAGAGAGAGAGAGAGAGAGAGAGAGAGACATGAAATTTAAGTTATTCTTTTGAGTTTAATTGCTTATCCGTACGTACACTAAAATACAAATTAGGTGTATGTTTGAAAAAAAGGTTAGCGAAAAGTCTGTACAGGGTATGTGGCAATGCACTTATAAACAATTACGTAGTGTTAAATTTGGGATCAAATCAACGCACTTTGAAAAAAAAAATTCAAAGTGCGTTAAAATTGGAACCAAGTCAGCACACTTTGAAATAATTATTGTAAAGTCTATAAGAGTTTACATCGGCATTTTTTTTTTATCATGAACGCATTTTCTAAAAATATGTAGAAATCACCAATTCTAGACGTCGTTTTAGTTAGTTGACAGTGTGATTATTTCTTAACATTGATGAATATGGTCCACCGTCATTGGAAACAGGAAGGGGACAACCAATTATACAGTCCGTTTGCCAGTTCACCATTCAAATTGAGTCACTCACATATCACTTTCAGCATTGAGTATATAAACGTGAAAGTACTGATAAAGGAATATAACTTTTGCTGTAAACAATGTACAGTGATTTTGAGAAAAACAAAAAAAAAAAAACAGCGGGCTGATCTCCCATGGTATGATGCAAAATATGAAGATGGCTAAACAAATACCCACTTTTGACTTTTCAAATTCAAACTTCAAACCAGATAAATCATTTCATCATAAAAAGATAAGAGTATTATATTGTACGCCATTATAAGCTTTATCAACTGAAGAAGCAATAGGCCATGACCAAAACATTAATCTCCAGAAGATAAATAATCTTAGATTTTAACATAGCCAAATTTTTGGACCAAAGATTCTAAGGGGTTCATTATTCTTCTTTACAAGGACTAAGCGATGCAGTCCTATATTTATAGCACAAATATCACGATTTTTTTTTAATGTATGATTTTTTTTAAAACTACATGTTTATGAGAAAACTTTGTAATCTAGAAACTGCTTAACAGATTAACTTAATAAAATTCCATGGTATCTCTATCTGATTATCCTGTTCACTAAACAAGATTACAATGATTATTTATCACGTACGATTAAAAGTTTCAAGTATTTCGACCAAACCCTGCGCATTTATTTTTTTATGTGCGTTAATATCAACCATACTTTGAAGAAAAAAAAAATTAAAGAGCGTTAACTTGGTCAAAAAATTAACGCACTTTGAATTTTTTTTGAAAGTGTGTAATTTTTCAAAGTGCTTTGTAACAAGGGTATCATTGAAAGTGTTTAGACTTAAGTAAAGATTGTTTGTGTAACTGTATCAATATCGATGTTCATCGGCTAAAAATAATTATGTGTGCTTATCAGCTTTTGACGCAATAACACAATACTGTACATACTGCATGTTCATGTGAGCGATGTAACTCTCATGGATGCTCTTCTATACGTACTGGGAAAACTCGAGCTTTTCTGATGCTACTGTAATAACTGTTTTATACAGGTAATATACTAGGAAATCATTTGATTCCTTCTTTTTCATTGTCTAAAAAAACTTTTTATTTCACAGGAAGAAAAGGAGTCAAAAGTAACAATGGAGTTAGACCCAGAACAGTGCGCAACTCTCTTGGATTTTATGTACACTGGTAAAAGTAAATGGGCAAACGTGGATGATGCTATTGACATGCTGCACTTGTCACAGCAGTACCAAATCCGGTCTCTACGAGAGCAGAGTCTGCAGTACCTGTACCAACATATCAGCAGCGAACACTGCGTGCGTATGTGGGAGGCAGCCAAACTTTTAGAATTAAAAGAACTGGAGGAAAAAACAAGCACCTTCATTTCCAAAGAATTCGCCCTGGTTTCTGGAACTGGTGAGTTTCTGCAGATAAACAGACTTGATTTTGTTGTTGAACTGCTGAAGAAGAACGATCTAAATGCTCAGGAAGAAACCATAGCGAAAGCGGGACTCAGATGGATCGAGGAAGACTTCGATGGAAGAGAGGACTACTGTTATGATATATTGGAGGCCCTGCAGACCAATCGTTCTGTGTTGGAAAGATTGGTCTCTGAGACAAACTTTCCTAACTTACACGGAAGCACTGAATTCAAAAAAGCATTGCAAAGATACGGAGAAAGAGGTAACGTGACGTCACCAGGGCTGGATCTGGAGGAATGCGTTGTCATCATGGGAGGGAATGATGGAGGAAGCAACCGGAGTCTCATCTGTTTTGGATTCCGTCACAAAAAATGGTTTACACTTCCTCCTATCCCTCAGGACCCCAAAATTAATTTTTCAATTTGCACAAACAGATGTAATTTATACGTGTCCGGGGGATTTGGTAATGGACAGGGTTTCTATGAGTACGACGGGGAAAGCAATGTGTGGAGAGTTTTACCAAACCTTTTGTCTCGCAGGCAGAATCATAGCATGGCATATTCCAATGGGAAAGTAGTTCTCCTTGGAGGCACAGATACCAGAAACACTTCTAACTTCGTCGACGAAATCGATGTTTATGTCACCACAACAAATGTATGGTGTAAAATCCGGACCACCCTACAACAGGCCGTCAGGTCTAGCGCGTATTGTGTTTTGGATGGCAAGGTGTTTCTCTTTGGGGGTCTCTGTGCGGGTGGAAAGGCAGAAAAACTGCAATATTTTGATATCGAGAAACGATACTCTGCTCTGGAAAAGTGGTGCACAATTCCAGAAGCAATCCGAAGCCAAGCTCGCGCCGTGGTTGTAGATCGTACAATAATCGTTGTATCCCCGAAAGGAGAACTATTTCAACTAAAAAACGACAGAGGTAATTACTCTTTTGAAAAAAAGGGAAGCATGCGATATTTCCCAAGGAAAGGCTTTGGAGTCTGTCCATTTGACGGGAAGATTCTGATAATTGGAGGCGAGGTGGACTACGCCAAAACCAAGGATATGCTACAACACAAGTTGGACGACGGCTTCACGTTTAAAATGGAGGAAAAGATGCCATTCTCTTCCAGTAATTTCTGTTTAGGACACATGTGTGTCAAAAGAGCTCATCTAAGTTACGAATGTAAAGATCAAGTACAGATCGTGTAAATAAATGAAAGGTAGTCCTTGGTCAAGACATTACAAAGCGATGTTGCTCAAAGTGTGTGGCTTTAAACCATTAAACTATTTATAACGTGATTGTACGCCAGTATTGCACGCATCATTACAAACATGCGTGTAAAAAAAAATCTGCTGTTACCTGTTTTACCTGATATATGGAGACGTTTGAAATGGGATTTTAAATCAACTATTAGTGCTTAAATGAAAACAAAGAACTTGTGTTTAAAGAATCAAGAAAAATTCCACGAAATTCTGTGGTTTAAGAAATGTCAGAAACATTATTGTTTTTGCGTGTTTTTTCTTTATGATTTACAAAACTGCCCAATAAATGTCAATCAGTTTATAACACCGCGCTTTTTAACGGCTTAAATCTCAAATGAAAATTAATTTCATTTTGATAAGGGTCACGGAATTCAAGTCTTTGAACTGTTAAGACCTTTGAAGCAACGACAGACTGGTCTATTTACATGTATTATCTGTATGTACTTGGGCATTTTTTCTCAGTGTATGTATACAACAGGAACGTAGATCGTTTTTTAAATTGGGGGTGCAGAATCATCCAAACAAATCTTGACAAGCATTGGAAATGCGAAGATCATGAAAATTCAAATCTGGTGGATGGGGGTGGGGAGAGAGTGAGACGTATACCTATAACTTCAATTTCACTGTTAATTTCGTTATTTTCACTTCGATATATTAGATCTCCTAAAAAAGGTGGGGGGGGGGGACTACACGATTATTCCACTTTCTATATTTTAATTTAAAAAATATTTCTGCTGCGAGAAAAAAGAGGGGGGGGGGGGCTGCCCCCCTCCCCCGACCCCCCCCCCCCCCCCCCCCCCCCCCCAATGCTACGTGCGTGTACAAATGTACATATGTGTAAATATATAGCATTTTGCCTTGACAGCATGGTATTCTTGGTTCTGGAGGATCTCTAAGAATTTTACATAAAAAAGAGCGTTAATTTGTTATTGATCTGGACAGGATTCAAATCGATTTGATAATGACACAATGTAAAGACATTGTACTGAAATGTAGAAATGATTTTAAAATACTTCATTTCTTCCAAATTCATATTTAAAAATTTACGACAAAAAATTGTAAGAAAATTGTTTGCGATGATTTATACGCTGCAAAGTCAAAGCATCACAAAAAGTAGAAATATAAGCACATATATACTAACTCAATTCTTTGATATTGATCATGTAGCATCATGCATCTTTGCTAAAAGTAGGCACTAGTATCTAATAGTTTACTATTGCGACGAGGGACTGATATAAATATATATTACCAAAAAAATCACGAAAAACGAAAAAAGAAAGGTAATCTAAGACACGAACTTGTGAAGCGAAGGTAACCAAAAGAAGTTTAGAAAAGGTCACCAATCTCGTTGTCTTTTAATAAAAAAGTCGGTTAACAATTTTAAATGTTGTAATCGTTCTACCGCAACACTACAAATTAACACCTTAAGTAATTTTGTAATTGCCATTTATGTATCCAGATTTGGAATAACAAAACAGTCACATCAGCAATTCAAAACAATGGCTCACGGGTTGACTTGCTTCGATGCACAGAACACATAAAAATATTTTCCAGTTTCAGGCAAGAAGTTTTAATTAGTAAAGTGCAATATCAAACAACTAGGGACTGTGTTAATATTGACACGTTTTGATAGACGGATTATACCAGGAAGATACGGCCGATTATTTCCAATCAGTCGTAAGATGACAGCACGTATTTTTCTGTCCAATGTAGAACGTGAGAAATCGGCAATGGATGACAATATTTCCACGTTAAATGCGATGTATTTCTCTACTGTTTTACCAAACACAGCACTAATGTCTGTAGGAATAATGGTGGGTGTGGTAGGAAATATCACTGTGATAGTACTTTACGTGGTTCGTATCAACGACAAGAGAGGGGACCGGTACTTCATACCAATTCTCGCACTAGTGGACTGTCTGGGGAGCGTCTCAAACGGTGTTTTTTACATCATTGACAACTTCTCCATCTTCAGCTTTCCCAATGAAATCTTGTGTCGAGTGTTGTTATTTGGTCTCACTTTCGCCTCGGGATTCTCCGGCCATGTTCTTGGTGCAATAGCGTTTCAACGGTACCTCTTATTGTGTCATCCGTATGGAAAACAGCTGACGTTGTTCCGAAGGCGCTTGCTGGTGATTGGGATAACGTTTGTTTGCGTCATATACGGAGCCCCACTGTTAGCAGTTAGTGGAATTAAAACGTCAAAGAAGACTTTTCAAAACCGGTCGTTCTCTACCAATATATGTGTATTTGATGTGAATCCCAATACACTTACTCTCGTTTACTTCGGATCCTTTCTGCTTTTGACATTAGCAAACATTGTAACCACGTCCACATTATATGCGCTCATAATGCGAACAATTTATAAAACTCTGTACGCCGAAAGAAAGTCGAGAGAAAAAATTCTCAAAAGCATGAAAAATGATAAAAATTACAACAAAACGAAGGATGACATTTGTACTATTTACAAAGAATGTGTAGATCAAGACGAAAAAATTCGAAAAAAAAGTGTGGGAGGCAATTCTATGGACAGTGAGAAATCCGGACATGGATATAATGTCCGGACCAAGATGAATGTGATGTTCCTGACTATAATTTTGTTTTATATCCTCTCGTATCTACCCTCTATTGTGATACTGATTCTGACCTACACCCTCAATAATTTTTACTACCTTCAATTGCCCGGAAGTTTGATGAACGTCTGGATTTTTTTCGCGCGATTTTTACTGTTGAATCACGTGATCAATCCTTTTATTTACGGTTATTTTGACGTTAAATTCCGCTCAGAATTAAAACACTTGTGTTGTAAATCAGAACGATGAAATAGACTACATTGTGATCGGTAAATCACAACGGTGATATAGACTTCATTGTGATCGGTAAATCAGAACGGTGAAATAGACTACATTGTGATCGGTAAATCAGAACGGTGAAATAGACTACATTGTGATCGGTAAATCAGAACGGTGAAATAGACTACATTGTGACCGGTAAATCAGAACGGTGAAATGGACTACATTGTGATCAGTAAATCAGAACGGTGAAATAGACTACATTGTGATCGGTAAATCAGAACGGTGAAATAGACTACATTGTGATCGGTAAACAGAGTATGCAAAATAAGAGAGAAAAAAAAATATCGTCTTTTTTTTCTAGATCTAGATGTACCATCATGAAATTGAAAACTACTGACTGCTGTTTATCAGCAGATTGTTATAAGTTTGTACATGTATTTGATTAGTGTTCTATAAATATTAAACTTATTTTTCTGGTGTGGCAATGCTCTCTTTGTATGTTCGTAGGTTACAGATAGCTACCCATCGCTAGCCACTGGATTCTTTTCGCGCGATTTTTACTGTTGAATCACGTGATCAATCCTTTTATTTACGGTTATTTTGACGTTAAATTCCGCTCAGAATTAAAACACTTGTGTTGTAAATCAGAACGGTGAAATATACTACATTGTGATCGGTAAATCACAACGGTGATATAGACTTCATAGCGCTAAATATAATAAAAATTACTCTAAAGTGCTTTACATAAAATAATGACATTACATGATTAAAATAGACAATGAACAGGCATAAAACATGGATAAAATAGAATTGAGCAATTATAAGAATCACATTACTTTAAAATGTAAAATCAGGAGTTCTGTACACAGATAACAATAAAATGGGTATCGTCAGCATAGGTATGATAAAACAGTCCATGTCTTCGACAGATCTCACATATGGGTTTCGAAAACATGCAGTAGAGCTTTGGTCCAAGGATAGACCCTTGTGGTACTCCATAATTCAGTTGAAAATCAACTGACATAGATGAATGGACCGCAACTCGCTGATATCTGTTATTGAGATAGGATTCTATCCAACGTAAAGCATCACCACATATGCCATATGAAAATTTAAGGCGCTTAACAAGGATAGAATGGTCAATCACATCAAAGGCCGCTCACAAGTCCAACATCAAGAGAACTGCACATAAGTTGGAATCTAGTGCTGTCACAATGTCGTGATGTACCTTTAGAAGGGCTGTTTCTGTAGAATGATGTATGCGGTATGCAGATTGGTAAGAATCTTGCAGATTGTTTGATACAAGATGGTACTCAATGCGTGCACTGACCGCTTTTTCCAGAATTTTTGAAATGAAGGGAAGATTCGAAACTGGGCGATAGTTCTTAAGGACTTTTGTGTCAAGTCCTTGCTTCTTCAGTAGTGGACGGACTATAGCATGTTTAAAAGACGACGACACTGATGATTCTGCCAAAGATTATTAGCCTTATGTCTTTAAAGAGGATTTTCTTTAAAATTTAGTAAAACTCGGGTCCATCTAAAGGTCAGACAATGTTCTTTTGACGCTTACGTCAATTTTTTGTGTTTGCTTTGCAAACAATGTGCAACATATTTTAATTCACAAAATCATTAAGCCTTTAAAGTTATGTGTCGGAACAGCAATCAAACCTGACGAATTGGCAGCACTGACTTCCCCTTATAAATGCTTTATATAAACTGTATACGTGTATATGTAGTAAAGGAATATGACAGGAACGATCAAAATAATTTAATTGACAAAAAATCGAAAATCAAAACCGCCCGGGACCATCCCGGATAAGAACAACAATCAACTCAATGAATAAAGATGAACATGACTTTAATTTGTTGTTTTTGAGTGTAAAAAAGAAAAGAAATCTTTCGAAGCATTAAAAATATGGGAAACAATACCAAATCGTAAATCAAGATTTTAAATAAATAATGTAAAGATGTAGTAGGATTTATGTGCTTTATAAATCATTTGGATGCATGTATGACGTTCTGAAATACACAGCAAGAAACAAATCCGAAAATACTGACCGCATGGTGGCAAGACATTAGTATGGTTGTGCAACGAATTCGTCGATATGTCACCTCCAGGCGCCTTCTGTCCAAAAGTGGTATAATAATGAAAAATACCAGTACATGAAGTTTTGTAGTCTGTAGTACATGTTATAATCCCAGGTATATAGCTCTCCAGTGGACGCCAGACTACGAATGTGAGCCTTCAAATATGTAAGTACGTTTACATTATAATTTGATTCGGAAAAAAATCTTACTAAATTTGGTTTGATCGTAAGCGGTGTTTTGAATAGTGTTATGATACAAGCAGCAGTTATACTTTCAGCCAATAGAGTATCTATTTCGTAAACTTAAATTTCAGCCAGTTTTAGTAATGAAGAACCCATTGGAGAATAGCAGTTAGCTGAAGCTTTACATCAGTAAACCAACAGTCTCAACTAGATACAAGTTAGCTTAATTTTTTTGTCGGACAAATAAATAATAAACTTGAATTCTGAAGAAAAAAAATAAAACCATTCGAAAACAATTGTATATACATTCGGAAGCCCATTTCATTTACCTCAATACGTATAGCTGCTCAAATTTCGCAACAACAAAAAAAAAATAAAAAATAAAAAAACCTCTTGTTTTTGCTTTGCCATGTTTGCAATATGACGCAAAACCTTCATGAACAGCGCTTAACTTTCGCAAATAAACGCGAAATATCGCAAATAAATGAGCAACTTTCGCGCTATTACTTTGGCAAAATCAACCAACATGACTATTGACGTTTTCACGGCCAAGTTCACCATTCGTTTCATCATTTGGAATTAAACATACGTTACGTAATTTGGCATGCACAATGCTCCAATGCTCTAGCTCTTTGAATTTTTTAATGGGATGTTCACCGAATACTAAGATTTTAATTTCTAAAATTGATTTTAAAATATAAATAGAAGATTTAAGCAATATTAAAAATGAAATACAGAACAAACTCTGTCTTGTTTTACCAAGACCGTCACCTGTGGAATATTTCAACGTTCACAGAAAGACAGAGCAACAGGAAATGGGCAGTCGACTAAGAGTCCTGGTGATGCTTGTTGTGTGTCTGTTGGAGGTGACCAAGTTTTGCGTGGAGACCAACACTTCCGCTGTGGCGTCCTTTGTTACGGCAGCGTCCCTAGTACCCCAGATCACGTCTCTTTGTGTGTGTGTGTGTGTGTGTGTGTGTGTGTGTGTGTGTGTGTATATATATATATATATATATATATATATATATATATATATATATATATATATATATATATACACACACACACACACATTTCTTTCTTATATAGACTTAATTTCCTGTTGTAAGATTAAAAAACAACTATTTTTTTTTTATGTATTTGGTATGGTAGTTTGTTTTGGTTTTGCATATTGGTAAAACACAAACAAATAAAAATACTACTATAATTGAATATAACACATTATAACATGGCGCCATTTTAGTATGTATTGTCATTTAGTGTTATCACGTATTCAGCGTTTGAATAAGTGATATCGCCTATATTCGGATAGGCGATATCACCTACAAGTATTCAATTTGAATTGGTGATATCACGTATTCGAATATATGATATTATATTTTTGAATATGTGATATCACCAATTCAATTTGAATAGGTGATATTACTGCCCCCTCTAATGATGAGTTGTCGCCCATTAATCTTTATCATTTATAGACACTTTATTTGTATATTTGTAGTATATTTTGAAAATTATTTAAAGATATTAACTATGTTTTATGAATATGTTTAAAATAAATAGCACACGAACACGCTATATTATCTAAGTTTGTATCATTTCCTCTGTTACGCGAGCCAGAAGCAGGAAATAAAAGATGGGGCCAATGTCAAACTCGATCTATTTAAGCTCAAATTGCATTGTACATGTACATAGCATTACAGAGAGAGTCTTTTATTAAAACAAATCAATTTCAGCGATTGCAATCCATGTTTCAAACTTTGTAACACTGTCTGGCAATCAACATCGTCACCATCAAAGCTCTGTAGAGATAACTGAATTTCTCTTTGAATGTTTTGTTTTAAATGACATCCTTTGCCTTGGCGGTCGTCCTATTTGTTTTTAATCTAATGTCTATAAAAAGGGATCATTCATTATTTAATGTAGAAATAAATGCAAATAGGTGATATCACCTATTTAAAATTAAGGTGATATCACCAATTCAAATCATATACTTAGGTGATATCACCTATTCGAATAGGTGATATCACCATTTAAAATTTGATAGATGATATCACCTATTCTATTAGGTGATATCACTTAAGTTAATGACAATAAATCATAAAACTGCGCCTCATATATTATGCAAAGTTTGACAATGATAGGAAGATTCTGGAAATACAATAAAACAGTTAACAAAATATAGTTTATATAAACGAATTCTATTGGAGAACAATTAAACAATAGTCAATATATACAGTGTTCTATTGGAGAACAATTAAACAATAGTCAATATATACAGTGTAATGTTGACATGCTTTGAAAATGTACGTTCAAAAATATCTTATTTCAAGACAAAATGTTAAAGATTATATTATTCGCAACCATTGCAATGTTCGCTACCTTCGTAACAGCATGAACCACATAAATAGCATTATTTTCATACTGTTTAAACAAACCATCTCTTACAAATACGTTATGACAAATCCATTGTACTGATAGTATACCATATGTCATCAGAAAAAAAACCCACTGTTTAAAACCTTCTGTTTGATGTCGTTTGCAGTCGATGATGAGGTGGATCCAGACCTTTCCAGGGCCGCCCTAGCGACCTGTGCTCTGTATACCAGTCTGCATAAACCAGGTTACTGTTAAAACTATTTTTGACACCTTTTCTGTTTATATCAAATAAAGCAAACTCTGGCAAAATGTTCGAAATGTATTTGTATATCATTCTCCATTATAAGACAGAAAATATGGATAATTAGTATATTGTTTGCCCCCCCCCCCCCCAGACCTTTCCAGGGCCGCCCTAGCGACCTGTGCTCTGTATACCAGTCTGCATAACCCAGGTTACTGTTAATACTATTTTTGACACCTTTTCTGTTTATATCAAATAAAGCAAACTCTGGCAAAATTTTCGAAATGTATTTGTATATCATTCTCCATTATAAGACAGAAAATATGGATAATTAGTATATCGTTTGCCCCCCCCCCCCCCCCCAGACCATAAATATACATATAAAAAATATTCAATATTAACTTTACTAAATGATTGACTATAAAGTATTTCTCCGTTGGAGGGATGACCGACACCTGACTTTATATTTGTGGTTTTTGTAACTACAGCCTCCTCCTGCCCCGCCACCATCTGTCCCGAAAAACCGTACGTTGTACATTATGTCGTATCTCTCAAATAATCTACCTGTAAATGTATCTGTCTTATTTCTTAATTTTAGGATGATAATTACGTACCATTCATGTATTTGTAATTGAAAAATACACATGTACTAATTTTGATAATGCGGACCCCCCCCCCCCCCCCCCAAAAAAAAAACAAAAAACAAAAACAAAAACAAAACAACAAAACAAAACAAATAAATAAAAAATAAATAAAATAACATTCATCTTCTTCCTAGTTATTAGTATCTGAAGCTATATTGGGTGATTAAGGAAACTTTCTGTATAAAGTTGTCATGAATTTTATCAAACATGACCACGTCCATTGACAAAGCCCAAATGTTTTACTTTAAAAAACATTTCATTTTTTTTTATTTCAGTGCGACGTGAAAGGTTTTATCATCCGTCTTACCTTGGTAGAAAGCACGAAATTTAAAGAAAATCAATTATTTTAGAAAATGTCTATTGTTACATTGAAGTTTTTTTTTCCCAAGTACGTGACTTTCATATTGGAAATGAAATAAAAATATTCAAATATTCAAACATTGGTGGGTTTTTTCTTCGTCATTTTTATATAGAGCTACATATGTAGTTAAAATGAATACAAGGAAGGTCTAGTGGTAGCGCATGGGTTTTTTCCCCTTCATTTCTATCATAAATATCTCTTCAGAGTCATCTAAGGTGGATCCAGCTATTTAGGTTTTTCTCCGAGATGTAATGACTTATTAATTAGAAGCCACAATTTCTTCTTTCCAAGAAGGGAGTACTACATGCGTGTTTTAAATTTCGACCATAGAGTTTCGTTTTTGGGTTATAGCTACATGAACTTTTCAACTTTGTCATATTTGGAAAGTGAACGTTGAAAAGAAATGAAAATGGCCATTTATTCATATTTGATCGATTCTTGTATCAGTGTATTGGTATTTATTTATCACATGATCATTGAAGTCATTACAAATCTTCAATCCCGGAACAAGTTTATATAGAAATTCAAATCAGAAAATACTCATCAATAGTCAATATTTGTGATCCACAATCCTAATTAAGAATCGATGTCCCTCGGAGGCCCTGTCCCCTGAACACAATAGTTTTACCAAGACTCAGACCTTGTATTGTTGGGGTTTTTGTCCCATTCTTGTCGTTATGATTTTGACTCGCTCGATTTTAAGGGTAAGCTACTCTGAAAAGTATCGCATTGGAGGTACTTATGGTTTCTTTCTTTGGAAACTAGAAAAAGAATAAATTGATTATTCTAGCATATTACAGACATGAAATACATGTAACCATTCAATGTTCCCCCATTTATTCCAGAAATTGATACAATCCTTTCTTCTGTATATTTTCCCTGCCCCCTGATCCAACTTTCAGTTCAGTATCACACACCATTCAGAAACCCTGTATTGGTATTTGTAACTGGGGGCTACTTAAACAATAAAATGCTTTCTTTGGTGATTCATGTGGGTTATGAAGTTAGCGACATTGCAGGAAAAAAATACATAACCCGCGTTAGCGGGTTATGCAAATTTTTTTCTGAAATGATCGGTACCTTCATAACCCGCATGAAACATCGAAGAAACCATTTTATTGTTTATATTTATATTTCTCTTTAACAGATTAATAAAATAATTGTAAAGAGTAAGTAAAAATAATTAAATTATCAGTACGTTCGATAAAAGAAATAGCCAAATCGTCTTATTTGGGAATTCAAGTCTGACATCATCATGGTTATTTCGTGTAGTCCGGTTTTTTTTTTTGGGTTGCTGAAGGTTTCGACCAATCGATAATCTGGTTAGAACTGGAAATTGTGTAAATTTCAGCCCTCTCAGTTACTATAGAGCTATGAATCACATTCGGTTTTCTTAAAAAAAATAGAGGAAAAAATAATCGGTATATGTGAATATAATGTCATGAAAACATTCGGCAATAAATACGTCATACAATGCTATTCACGCAATACATTTCACCAAACAATAACACGTTTTAAAGTTACCATCTAGATTTCTTTTGATTTAATAATAAATTTAGCTGAGAAATTATAACACAAATGTCACAACATGGATATGATAGATTCTTACTGTAAGTTACACATTACAAAAGTTAGAACAAGACTTTGAACATTTGAAAATTTTTAAAAACTCTATATGTACCTGTGAAGTCTTCATACTATAAATTTTTGTAGCAAAATATCAAAATGTTCAAGGAACTTCTAAAAATAGATAAATTATTATCTATATCAATATCCAGCATGTATTCTGCATGTCATCAAATTAAGTAAATCAACAAGAAGAAATCAATGTTACATGTATAAAGCATGAAAAAATAAAATAATCAAATCAAAATTGAAGTCTTGGAAATTAAAACATGATCTGTACTGTAAATCATCAATACATACCCTGCCTATCATGTCATAAATGTAATCATTGAAACCAACTGATTCCATCATGATAAATGGGGGGGGGGGGGGGGGGGGGGGGGAATGTTATGAATGTTTGAATTTTCCAAACCTTTCCATACCTTTCAAGCCATCTTCAAGTTCTGTGCATGTACATTTAGATGTAAATGTTAATACATTTGTACATATATTCTATTAAGTAAGTAAATTACACTAAATTTGCACATAATTTCTCCATTTTAGTAAGCAAAATTAATTCTGGTCATCAGTATTTTGTTGTCTTAGAACACATTTTTGAAAAAAAAATGGCACATGCTCTTTGTTGATAACAAAGTAATTATCTCAATGTGTCCAACTTTGAGATACCATAAAACTATCTCAAAACTTACATTTTTGATTTGTGTATAGAGGATCCTTACTGTTGACAGCAATCCCAACAATTCTTGTGTGGATATACAACATACATACATGCTACTTTTTCCTTTTAAAATACCCCAATTCTCAAATAAAACAATAATGAATGCATTTCAAACAGTCAAAAAACAAAACTTCAATATTTTAAACAGGTACATACAGTTGAAGTTTGATATCTCGAACACTGATATATCGAATACAATGTATATGTTGAAGTGATTTGTAAGTCCCAACCACTTATTTTTTAAGTAGTTTACTTTCGATATATATCGAATACTCGGATATCTCGAAGTTTTTCAACAGTCCCATCTAGTTTGAGATAACAAAGTTTGACTGTAATTGTTTGCCACACATCATATGAACATAGTCCACAGATACTTTTGTATATTCACATCTATACATACCGGTATATGTAATACCAGCACAATAAGCATGACAAAGTGAAAAAAAAATCTGAGCACTTGTAAAATGGACAAGCAGTGTACTTGCTGACCTAGTAATAACATACTACATTCATGAACAATATAGCAAACATATTCAATAGACCCAGAAAGCAAACAAACAAAAAATCAAATGCCAAAACAAAAATGATGCCAGTATAAAAATTCAAAGTATTGGTCTTTTTATCTTGAGAAAAAAAAAACAAATTACAATGATTTTAGAGTGTGACTTCTGCAGACAATAAAATTATTCAAAACAAACATAACACGGATATTATTTACCCAGTGTTGTATGCATAATCTTTTTGGGAAAATGGCAAATGACCATGAATAACATAATTTCTGAGAGATTGTATACATGTATTTCTTATATCTAAAGAAGAGGGTACAGTTTTCTTTCAATATATGCCCTAAAATTCAAAAGCTGTTTAAATCTCATAAAAATAAACATATACCATCTTGAAAACTTGTGTGCATAAAGTACCAGGTTATGCACTTTGATTCTGTTTACAAAAGGGAATAACAAGTTCAACAATACGTCATATTCCTAATATGTAGTCAAAAATGTTGAAAAATGGCCCATTTTCCCACAGTTATTTCAAAATGTGTCCGCAGCTGTAGCACACAACGAAATTAATAATTTTATGTGATATCGCATGATTACGTTAAAATGTGAAGGGCGATGCCTGCGGACATAGTATTCTATTCAATAAACTACTGCAGAATTGGTATCTTCTCCTAAGTTTTAAGAAAAATACGGAAAAATGCACTTTTAATGATGTCACAATTACCATTGTGAAAGTCAAATCAGGTAATTATTTATAGATTCTTAATTTTAAATGTTAATGTTAAATTTCCATTGTTTGTGGTATTTTTAAAAATCACTTTAAAACAGGGCAAAATTTGACTGAAACTGTACCTAGTTATTTTGTAAGACAATAAATATTTGCAAGCAGAGCTCAAGGTTCTATGCTGTTCAAGAAATTCTCCATAAAAACTTATGCAATATTTTTCATCAACATGGCAAAATCAATATGACACAAAGAGATTTCTAATATATACCAAAAGTATAGGGAATTTTTTCAAGGACTTTATACAGGTACATGTACCTTCTTTTTTTTTTATAATCATGAAAAACATGAAAACAGGTCCTACATATCTCTACATGTACCGGTAGTAACAATTGACTACCGGTACTAGAATCTGTAGATGTGATTGTTTACAGAAAATGTGTAAAGTTGGAACAGACAATAGCTTTGTGTTATCTACACAAATAACACAGAATAATAAGTAAAAAAAAAAACGCAATGATTTCTTTGTCAAAACCTTGTCATCCTTTTAAATAAATAACTGAATAAACATGAAAAGAATATAACTAATTCAAAGGAGTTCAAAAAAGGTTAAGTAAAAGTCTTCTGATTAAAAATAAGTCATGATTTAATAACATGAATAGGTAAAGCCAAATATTGGGACTAAAATAAAGCTAGTGAAAAGATGTAAAAGATGTTCATTTTGTAACTTGAATGAGTAAAGCCTATTTATTGGAACTACGAGCCTGAGCAAGGTTTGAGAAGTTACTTTTCTTTCTTCTTCTCTTTCCGTTTCCCCTGTTTAGAGGTAATGGGCTTAGGTTTAACGCTGCGAGACTGAGGTAAGTATGCGGTGGTGATTTGCTGCATGACCATCAAAGACAGACATGCCAGTGTGGCGAACACCCCCCACCACGTGGCTCTCGTGGCAGCATTGCTAAACCAATCGGAGAACAGCGCCATCACTAGTGTCACTGAGACTAATGTAAAGGCACACAGTCCTGAAGTGGCATGATAGAGTTTCATGTCTGCCAGTCGAATTTTCCAGGAACTTATCAGCCAATTATACTTCAGTAATACTCCCCCAAAAGACTGCACACAAGCCCAGAGAACTGTCACTAACCCCATTGTGCCATGCCAGGTTGTGAAATGCTCTTTGTTGTTTATTTCCTTATTGTAATATATGACAATGAAACCGGCAATGGCAGAAAATAGAGATGCTGCCATCATATATCCATGTATATTTGCTTTGGTAGACCTTTGCCATGATGGTATCAGAGAACTGCTTGGTGAAAAGACCGTGATAGCTTCAAACATCAGCAGCCCCATCTGCAATCATACGAAATGCACATGTATACAAGTTCTTGAATCAACCCATTTTGCACTCTTTTTGTAACTCATGTTGAAATATTAATGACTGGTAAACTGTGAATTGATGATGAATGTATAAAGCTCCTGTAACCTTCTATTTTTCCATACATTCTTTACTTTCACAATTTGAGTCCCTATGTCTCTTAAAAAGGAAGTTCTGATATTCATGTACCATAAAATCAATATATGTTACATGATAGCACAGTGCACAAAGTCAAAGCAAACATGTAGGATTTTCATTATACATGTATATGCGGTACATGTCAATGTACATATGTAATCATGGCGCCATGGTCATTTCAATTACAAAAAATATTTTGCTTATATTTTCTAATGCCAAGCAACTTTATAAACATATTTTTTTCTGTAGTTCATTGAGATTTTGAAGATAAATATAATTGTGCTCTCTGACAAAGGAAGATAACTTCTGTTCATACATGTGACAGAGTTTGTCCATTGTAATTTAATGACAAATAATTACATAATGAATTAGGTATGTCTATAAATAAATACGTGCACTAGTTTTTTAATATTTGATTGATCAAGAGGTATTCAATGAATATTAGTACTTACTGCTATAGCCATCAAAGTTGGATGCCAAGAAAAGAGACCTGGAAAAGTGTGAAAAAATAAAATCAGTATTTGAAAAATTACCTGATTTATACGCAGAATACTAACTTACATTTTCCATTCTGATACTATGTAGTACCTGTAACTGTACAAGTTCCTGGAGATAAAAATCTAGAATTATACTACAATTTTCTCTTTCTACATCCAATACAAAGTAAAGAAAAAAAAACAGACATAGAAATTTTTTAAACTCATTATTTAGAGCAAAATAGTTAAATGCAAAAGACAAAATTCCATATAACCCAATGAATAAATTTTGTGTTTTTTTGCATTTTTTTTTTTTCAAAAAAAGAATTGTAGCTCTTCCAAAAATTTCCTGGAGAGCCTCAGTTTAGAGATGGGTAACCCGAGTTCAGACCACATAATAGCGAGACAGCTCATTTGAGCACAGCGCCGGCAAGCACTGCAAGCCTCAACGACAATGCCTACATGGGCAAAGAGGAAATTCAAACAATTGCTCCCTTTGACATACTGAACTTTCTGTCATCAGAATCATACCCACAATTCCTTGTAAATCGCATATGCCTACCAATGTCATGTTCTCGCAAGAACAGGTAAAAAACATATTTTAAGAATGTCTTTTATTAAAAAAAACATTCTGCTGATTCTAAAAAATTCTAAAAAATGGTATGCAACTATATAGGCCTAGTTGTTTTTAGCTATTTTCTTGGCAGAGCATTGTAACTTTGATGGAAATTTTCGAGCAATTTCTGCTTTACAAGCATGACATCACAATGTCTAGACTGAGCTCGCTTTAGCATAATAAATGAATAGATAGGCAGATCAAACTGTGCACGTTTCTAATGAATCTAATAGTGAAATTGTGATCGTGTTATTGGCTTTGCCCACCGGACGACCTCACCATAAAATATAAGTGTTTATGTATGTATTCTGGAGCATACAATATTATTATTATTATTCATTTTTTTTGTCACATTGATGCATCTATTTGGTAAACCATGCTATGAAACATGTACCTGCCTGTATTTAATTCAAATTAATGCTGCGCTCGCCCCAACGATCGCACCGAAAAACATATTAGTGACTCAATTGAAACTGAATGCTAACAGTTGGTTAAACAGATTGTAACCTCTTTTGAAACAAGGGTCGTACAATGTGTGTACACAGGGGCTTGTGTAGAAAAAAAAACACCGTTAAAAAAGTGGGTACCACGAAAGAAGAAAAAAACGTTTCTGCCGAGGTACCCACTTTTTTAACAATTTTCTACACAAGCCTCTGTGGTTTGTCAGGGCGGTCAAAAGTAGACTGTGACAAACCCGTGCTTTTCGCTCAGATTGTGTCAAAATCTGGAAACACTACTTACTGCTCCCCGGCCAAGCAATATAAATAATGCAACCCGTGAATGCAAGAGCAGCAAAATGAGCAACCATGTTAGGCAAAGGAGTATTAGCACAAGACAAGCTGAACAAATTCTGACACTGGCAACATCACAACTCGCAGTCAATTAATTTCTTGATACTCACTTTAAACCGACGTGTCTTACAAAGCGTTTTAATGACCCAATTCGAATATTTCTAATATCTAAACCACAATGCAGTGTGGTTCCGAAGTTGTCGGCTGATTCCGCTATACTTACATTACATTATTGTCGAGTGCGCGAGACATCTGAGTAGTAACGAGTGGCTGAAAATATCCCCCCCCCCCCCAAGATAAAAACCCTCTAAACGAACCCTATCATGAATCAGAGTACAGAAAAGGACATTTGGTGTCAATCCCCTCCACGCCTATCCTATTTTTTTTTTTTTAGATAAGAACATGACATATGGCAAAACCAAGGTTGCATTTTGAACCCAGTTCCTATGGTTATGATGGCTGAAAACGGAAGGTGTGAGGAGCAATTTGCAGGCGCGTAGCATCGGGAAGGGGGGGGGGGGGTATTAGGCCCCTCTACTTTTTCTCGCAGCAAACTTTTTTCTTTAATTTACATATAAAAACTGAATGAAGGTGGAGTTGCCCCTCCCCCCCCCCCACTTTTATGGGAGCATTTAAAAAATTGATGTGAAAGGCAGGAAATTAACATTGAAATTGAAGTTTTTCCCTCCGGATTAGGATTTCCACGATTTTGAGAAGTTGTTTTTTGGGGGTTTTTTGCTTGACAAGATTTTTTGGATCAGTCTGCCCCCCCCCCCCCCCCCTTTCAAAAACGATGCTACGTGCCTGATTTGGTGGCATGAACATAGACAGGGAGATTAGGGGCTGCGGTATGTTCAGGGGGTCCAGGTGTAATGCCTACAGAAGCTTCTGGGTTTTTTAAAGAAAGATTTTAGTATCAGTATTGGTGCTCATATATGTTCAATAAATTTGATCATGTTTAAGATGTTCTTATGTAAAAAAGCAACTTGCATGACTTTCCAGTATGATAATTATAAATGCCTTTCTAGTAAAATCCTGTCAATAAGTCTAGATCTTTTCGATCACATGTGTTCCCTTTTCTAATGAAGCTAGACGCTTAAAGCGTAATGATTTTGCGAGATTTGCAACGCACCAATATAACATTTCCCAGACCAACTTCTGATCAGTGATTCGCTAAAACATGTTTAGCGAATAATATGATTTAATTTTCTGAAAAAAAAAAAAAACATTTGAAGATCCTCTTTAAAAACAGTTTTCATTAAATCATATAACAGCCATTTTGGAGCGTCGAGCAGTAAAGGACAAATGAAGGAGGAAAACGAGCGAAATGGAGGATAATTTCTCTGTCACACTCATTTACAAAAGATTTAAGAGGGCTGGATGGTCGTGGCCATTTTCTATGTTATATTTATACCTTCTAATGAAGAAGAGCTCTATATAAGGATATTTGAAAAATGCTCAAATAAATGGATTTTTCTTTACTAAATAAAATTTAAGGAAGATCTGATTGTTAATTTGTAGACCACTCAGCCTCCTTAAAAGCCCACCCTTCTCCAACGTACGGAGTAATATAAGGTCTGTACACAGTAGTGCATTAACTACAAATATATATACTAAGGCACATTCATTCTAAGTAAACGTTTATAACGCACATCTTCATGTACATAAATATTTTGACGATTGTTTAGAAGTGCTAATCATTTTAGAATTCAGGTTTGAACTTTTGATTGCTTAATTGCATTTTCTCCTTTACAACAACTAACTATAGTATATACTATTATAATAGGATATGCAGAATCTTGACAACGACTGGTTACTTAGTACTTTGTATATTATTGAGTCAGAGATTTTCCGGGCGATTAGCGTTACACTTTCTATCATGAAGGGGTGTGCTTTACCGTATGTAGTTCCTTTTGGTGTTTGAATGAAACGATTGATCTTGCAGGGATAAAAAGAAATGCTTCATTTATTTGATTCTATATCCTGACAAAATATGTTAATTTAAAGTGGTCATTATGTATGCATACATATATGTATACAAATGCATATATAATGCTAATTTCTATAATACAGGTATATAGAGAAACAGATGGTCAAGAGTATGATTAAACGAAAAAATGATTTTGAAGTTGAACGGCGATTGGAATCTGCGAATTTGTATGGTTTTCCTCATCAAGGCTATGTTATTTTGATATCACAAAGTTGCCATTATATAGTCCGTGAACTTTTTGTTACAATTTTCGGAAAGCTAAATGTTGAAGGAGGAGAAAAAATGAAAACAGAAAAACGATGTAGCACAGAATAACAAACACCAGTGACCTGACCATTTTACCACACTGAAAAAGCTACGAAGTATAACAATATAACTTAACCCCACCAAACACATACACGCATAGTAGTGAAAGATTCATATACATGTCGCTTAAATCTTTCAATCAGTCGTCAGTATGGCAGGGATACGACTGGTTGTCTCTCTTAAGTTTTGAAATTTTAAAGAGACATGGTGACGCACAAACCCATGATTTAGCAAATATCGAATTTTTACACGATTTCCACATTTTTTATTTATCATTTGAGAAGGTGAACTTTTCAAAAAATTACAGTGTTCAAAAATAAATAAATCAAATAAAAGAGAGAAAAATAGAATTAAGTGTTGGGTCAACACAAAGATATTGAGTTTCCCTTCCGCCTCAGTGCCATGCAAGCGCAGGGGAATGTAAATAATGCAGCGTGGCATATATCATGAGTTAGTGGACTCTTATTGAAAGCTGATGTCTTTAAGAACTATAAATTTATTAAGATACACTCTCTATGAATGCATATTTCTTACCACAGACATCGAATAGCTTCATATTCAAATTCTTTACTCAGTGTGTCAATCCAACTGTAACTATTTTAAGACAGCAATCGCAATCACGTGACACTAAAATCAATGTCCAAATCAACTCAGTTTGTTTACATGTGCATTTACCGGATAACTTTTATTGACTTGTAAACTGATAGATGATGACTTATGATGCGTGAAACCTTCCGTATGATGAAATTTAGTATATATCTTCTGATTTCCGTTGTCATAATCAAAAAGTAAAACATGTATTTTGAGTCACCGTGTCACTTTTAATGACAATTTCCAAATCCCAAAACACAATTTCGAAGATATGTCGTTCAAAAAAAGATAAATACCTTTTATATAAATTTTCAATACATATGATGGGGAAGGGGACCCAATGATATTCTCTAATGCATCTATTAACTTGATGTTAACACGCAGATAAAACCAACTGGATGAAGGGTAGAGGTCATCTTAAACCATCTGTCTATTTTGTCATGTACAAGTAATCAGATATGGCTTATGGATTGCAATACTTAAAATTTAAGTTCACAATTGACTTTTCAAAATGAATGAGTTTGTTTCCTTTACTAAAAGAAACTAAAAATCAATTGGTGATTTCACCCATTATTGAAGATGTTTACTAACGACGACCGACTGGGGGTCTTCAGTAGTTTCTGGAGTAACCTTAAACACTAACATGGACAACATTGATAATTTTTCACCTCATTATAGAATGAATCTAGCCTTTTTTCTACGAAAAAAGAAATGTTCTTTTAATGTAAAAATGAGCTTAACTAAAAGACCATTTATACCAAGATTTTCCAGTAAACCACTAACTGTGCAGAACAGAGTACAAGCACCATGTGTTATACTACTGTTGTACTACTGTTGTACTACTATACGGTTTCAATGTACATAAACCGGTATCACATCAGAACATGTTTGGTGAAATCAGGCAAAAGTCATCGGCTTTCATTTGGAAAAATAAAGCTGGTTCTAATACGTGCTTTGTTAGAGCCCCGCTTACAGTTGTTGATGTTCGCTCCATCTTGCAGTCTATGAACAGACGTTGGAGGCTTAATACAGAAGGGCAAGTATTTTGTACAGATTTCTTTGAGATCTGTATCCCCAAACATAAAGCCATCTGAAAACGTGTTAACTTTGTATGTAGCTTTCAACGAGAAATACGTGTTACTTTTTGGAGCCATCATTATATTTCTGCATACCGTCTTCTTTTAAAAGGTTGAAAAAATCAACCACGATGGGAATTGGAGGGGGATGGCTCCAATCTTTATTGGTATTCTTGTACATCATAGCGCTGTGTCGCTCCCTCGTATATGAAGAGAAGATGCCAGATTTACTACGCAACTGTTTGGAACGGACAAGTCATAAAAAGGGCAACGTGACCCGGGACACCGCCGAATCCATCGACTACATATGTACGAAAGAATATCTGTTCAAAACCCCCGAGGAAAGATGGCATCCAGATCTAAATAAAGTCATCAACACCAAGACTCTTAAAGAGTTTGCGTCTATGTTCAGAGAACTTGACATTGGAGAAACCAGGAGTCATAAAATACATTACAGATACTCCAGTATCAAGAGGCATTTTGTCAGGGTCAGACGAGAAACGCCAGTAATCCGTAAAGAAATCAGAATGATGTCAGAGGGGGAAAGACAGAAGTTCTTCAAAGCCCTGGTGGCAATGAAAGCGGACACTAGTGATCCCGTATAATCCAACTTCAGATATTCTCTCTCTCTCTCTCTCTCTCTCTCTCTCTCTCTCTCTCTCTCTCTCTCTCTCTCTCTCTCTCAAATTATAATCGTTTCTTCAATAAACATTATAAAACAATACCGGTATTTAAAATTGTTCCTTTCAGCAAAAACAGCCCAACGTATACGACTGGTTCTGTAACATGCACCCCAACAAGGCGGCTCCCCATGCGCACTATGGACCGGCGTTCTTTGGATTCCATCGAATTTACCTCTACCTGCAAGTACTATTACCAAGTCTTTTAACTATAACTTGATTACTAGCTTGCGTATTTGACTTTATAATGTTAGTTCAAGAAGGTGTATACGTGCCGAAATGGAATCACCTACATGTATAGAGAATTCAAATGACAGAAAATACATGTAGTAAACTGTAAAATTTTGTACCCAATAATACGTGTAAACATCCTTGAGATTATTTGTATTCTTTTTACAGATTTGAGCAACAGCTGAGGACATACGAGCCAGATACGTTTTTGCCATTTTGGGACTCCACGTACGAAAGTTTACTGGGCACTCCGACATCCAGTGTAGTGTTCACGGAAGATTTCCTGGGCGGGGGTACGGGAACCGTCACAGACGGACCCTTCAAAGGCTGGAGCCACGATAAGGTGGGTGTCCTTATTAGAAACAACGCCAACAGTGGCCAGCTCTTACAGCGGGAGACAATAGATAAAATCATGATGAAGATGTTTATGTCGGATATTTCAAACCCTGATGCCGAGTTTGATGTTAACCTTGAGGCGAAGCATGGTCAAGTCCATGCCTGGATAGGTGGCGCTATGGATAATTTGGACTATTCACCGGCGGATCCGATCTTTTACATGCACCATTGCTTTGTTGATGCAATCTGGGAACAGTTCAGAGATAACCAGGTCAAACGTGGGATGGATCCTACATCTTATCCAGACGTTACAGGAGGACATGCAGCAAACAAACCGATGAAGCCTTTTTATCTAGAGGTAAAAAATGGTAAGAAAATATACTTGAAGAACAAAGATGGGTATGCCTTAAAATGGTCCCAATTAGTACGATATGTATATCCTAAAAGAGAGTGCAAGAGAAATGGCGATTGTCAATCAGATGTGATGGTATGTCGAGAGGAGCAGTGCATGACAATGACAGCTCATGAATACGAGGCTTCAAAGGCAGCGCCACTACCACCGCCACCACCGCCACCAGCACCACCAAAACGACGACATTCATCGCCTGTGTACAAGGCACCTATCGACATAGCTCCTATTACCGCAGCTTCTATCACCACAACCCCAGCCCCCGCACGGGGTGTAGACGACCTGCCTGGTTGGGATAGCTGGTTTATGTGGAGAAAGAAGAGAAGCGTTAGTTATGTTCACTCACGATATCCCTATCCCTATCATTATCTAAGGCGCCATGTTTACTACCTGACCAGACGCTACAGGAAAAAGTTGAGGCAGCAGAGGAGGGAAAAGAAAGGAGAGGTTGGAATCAAATACAAGTACTCTGATGAGAAGACTTCCCCTATCTACCATTCACTTCAGAACACGTTTACCATCGACGGCGTGGAAGATATTGACAACTGGGTGTACATCCCAATTACAGTTTATTACAGACGACCAAACGAAGTCCATTATGATTCTCATCCTATAAGCCATGGCCATCCTATCATGAATAAGGACGTCTTCAACCAGTATCACGACGCCAAATACATCACGCACAAAGTGGGCAATCCTGCAAAGAATGCCAACTGTTACCATATTGGTTCCGGGGCCACCAAGGTATATGTGAAGGCAACAGGGATAAACTACAATGGGTTCTACACGGACTATGCTCTAGTTGATGAAAGGCAGCCCCTCTCTTTTGCTCTGACCGAAGTTGGGGTGAAGAAGCCGGCTGGTAAAACTCCATCAAAAGTCTATGTTTCGGCCCACGATCCCTGTGGCAGAAGCTGTAAAGCCCGGTGTCTTATCGCGGGCTCCAATCCGCCTCGTTACAGACTGTGTTCGGGGACGATTGGGGTCACCTCTGAGGGGCCTCTAATGTATAGTTCCAACATCGGCGACGCCCATCTCAACACGTACGATTTCTCTACCCTTCCCCCAACTCTGTCCAGTAAGAAAATATTCTTAGTCTTCTATTGTGACCAGAGCGAAGTTTGGCCGTGGGACGCATGAAGGCAGATTATAAATCTTGAATAATAAGATGTTACTGTGGGTCATTTGATGAAATACATAAACTGCGGTTAAATTTTAATTATGTTTTTGAACTCTTGCCAAAATTATTGTACAAATTGAAAATAAACTTGCGAAAAGAAGCAATCTTTTAATTGTCTCAAAATATTAGAATACATGTTCCGTTGACGTGGACCACATGAAGGTGAATTCTTTAAAATTTTACATGTACTATGTTTGTTATAGGAAATGTACAATATTTAATAAAGTGTTTGGAAAGTTAGAGAACCAAACACTTCTACTGAAAGAAAGTAGTAAAAATTACTAGTACTCCTAAAATACAAATGATTTTAGTATTAAACCGTATAAGAAACAGATGCCACATTGCTCACCTGAGTAACAATAGCCATGACTTTAATTAATTTGCTTTATGCTAAAAATAGTTCGACAGTTTAATAGAGTATATCTTGTTTTAAAAAGATTTTCAAATTTTCCAAATAAATTCTTTTGTTAAACATCGAACCCCTTGTTTTAAAATGTTAAAGATTTTTATCTGTTTATCCTATGTATGTTTCAACTCCTTATTATGGTCCCAACCTAACTAAGATTTAGATTAAGAATTTAGATTAAGATTTAGCTTTTTAGGTTTTTGAGAAAACTTTGAATAAATGCAAACTATTCAAAAATTCTAAATTATCTCCCTTTGAAAGAAGACATGGCCCTTCATTGTAATTTTTACCTAAGGATGATATGTGCCGAGTATGGTGGACTAGTGGCTCTGCAGAAAAAGTAAAAAAAAATTGAAAAGTTTTTAGACGGACGGACGGACGGACACCGGACAAAACGTGATCAAAAAAGCTCACTTGAGCTGTAAGCTCAAGTGAGCTAAAACATGAGAATAAAGAACAATGTCAGTTTTCATTACCAATAAGAAATGTATTTGAATTCAATTCTGTATATTTTGATAGAGAAATCAATTCTCGGTGAAATAAAATCTATTGTGACGTGTAGCAGCACAGCAGGGGGAACGTTTGGAATAAAAGCAATTCCACGTGTACATCTGCATGTAATTATACATGTGCATAATTGAGGGACCCAATCTGGCCCTCCTTAATATGGTCCTAGTACATGTATCTGGACATAAACGTCACTATATTATAGTCCATTACATGTTCATATTAGAAACAATTGTTAAATTTATACTATTCCTTAAAATCAGTTTAGCCAAGTTCTATTTGTTTTAGAGTAATATTCTGAAATAACATATACTTTTACTGCTTAAAGTAGAATAACTCAGGTCACGGCAGGTTTGTCGTTCATGATTGGCCTTATTTTTCGTCAGGAACTCGCCTAATCTCGTGACCCCATTACCCATAAACAAAAAACAAAGAAACAAACACAAGATTTCCAGCATACTATCAATTTTATTCTGACTGACATGGGGGATGCAGAACATATACAACAATTTTGTGATGATGAAATGCACCGGTCTTTAGAAACCTACTTTTAACAACCAATGTGATTGGTCCAGTCACAACGTGACGTCATCATGAAAACTGATTGACCATGATTATTTCTTTTAAAAATTTCATTTCCTGAGATGAAAAACACGATGATCGTAAAAGCGAAAGTCTTAAACAGTGTGCTAAAAGAAGGAAAATACAAGCTGTAATAAATAACAAAGAGAAAATGACTAGACATAATGAAAAAGGGTGAAAGAATGAGGTAATATTAAACACTCGAAAAAACTCCGGCCTCCATATGGTTGTTACTTTAAAATGTCTCGTTAATAAAAAATGACCAAGTATGCACTGATAAAAAAATCTAAAGGCAATTCACACAATGGAATGGGGGAAAGGACAGTTTTTTTTACAACCCTGATTTGTAAGCGCTAGGCACATAGTGCTTTACACTTTTTATTTTCTATATGAGCAACATGTGATAAACAAGACAGAAGCCATTTTGGATGAATATTGAACAACGCCTGCATAAGCTGAATCAGGGATGTTATAAAATTAACAAGAGGAGTTATCTCCCCATCACCACGGTGAAATACAGTCTTTCTGAGCATCACGTATTCAGCAGCAAACTCTCAAACAAGTAGCTTATTAAAATGTCGTACAGCCAGAATATAGTGTCAGGAACAAAGAGGGTGGTGAGAATTTCCCTCTGGAAAAATCATTTACAGCATTCTTATTCTTAAATAAGTTTATCTACATGTCTAGATAAGGCAGATGATTATGTAATATGCATTTTCTACAGGCATATAGCTGTTCTTACAGCTCCCTGAATAACATAGATTCTTTTGGTCTGGTAAGAAAATGGTGATATTTTGAGAAAAACAAAAAACTAAGGAGAAAAAAACCAAACAAATTAAAACTGGAGCGATTACGTGGGCATTTACACTATGACTCTGGGTTCTGGCCCCTGATAACATGGAGAATTAGACCTTACAAGCAAATACACAACACCTATACAATACTTATCTAATAGTCTATGTACATTGCAGGATATCAGAAAACAAGGTTAAAAAGGGGAAAAAAAGCCTGCGAGATTTCTTTAAGGAAATCAAATGGTATACTTATAAAAATCTATCTGTTGATAGCTTCATATAAAATCTTTAAAAATTCTTGGATGCCATAATTTGAGAAAGACCCAGAAAAATATCTATGGGAAACAAGAAAAAATAAACACAGAACTGTGTAAGCTGGATGATATTTCTTTAGCCTACGTTTGACCTTTTCATAAGAGTGAACACACGTTCAATGTTCTATATACATCAAATACTGGTTCCATATTGACAAGGCAGACCTGTACTGATTTGTCAACATCATCAATGCCATTTCTATTCATATGTTATACCAGGTATGTCAACATATATACATAAACATTAAATATGATATACATGTCAACATAAGCATACCATGTGTTACATGATCAAAAATAATACGTCATGTTTTGAACATTAGTTGTGTACCATGTATATTATGCCCTTTATCACTGTACATTATATTTTTCATTAAAGGTCTAAAACTAAAGCAATATCTAATAATATTGGACAAAAATAGTCAGTATAGTCCAAATCATATGTCTGAATAATCTTTATTTTCTTTTTTTCATAGATAATAGTTCCAAAATAATTAATATTTTGAGTGAGGCCAAATTAAAAACCCCCATAATATATTTTGGGATATTCATTTTTTAAAACAAAACTTTGTATCTTGTGATATTGTAAAATCATGATAAAAAATCATCTGAATATATAAAATATTCCTAACCTAATTAAGAAAACATGAGTAAGCGAATTTCTTTAAAGTAAAATTCACTTAACATTGATAAGAAGTCTCTGCTTTTGTCTCGAGAAGATTTCATATGCTATTGCAGAAGAGAATAAGTTCTCCTATTGCACACAACTGCATGTAATAAAAACAAAAAATTTAAACACAATATATACAGCAAAGCAAAAGTGAAAAAAAAAATCCCAACCATCAAATAATTGAAATTGTATTCAGAACATTTAAAAAAAAATCTGAAATTTATATATTTCATACAAAAAAAGAGCCTTTTTCTCTAAATCAGGTTGTATAAGAAGGAGGAATATAGACAGAAAAAACTGGTTCATTTCAATCAGAAAAATAAAACCCAAACAACTTGTCATGCAATTCATTATACTATGTTTATGTAACTTGAAGCAAAACACAACAAAAACCAAATGATATAACACTAAAACAAGGAAGTATAACAGGCAACAGTAGCACTTGAATATATATTCTACTCAAAGAAAAAAATAATAAAACTAACAATGTTTAAAAACAAGACAATTTTTGATTGGCCAAAGAGATAATAATGACTCGGTGACAAAGATCTCCGACAGGTCTAAAAAAGAATTATACAAATCATAAATAGTTATTGGAACAGGTTCAGTTTGACTGAACTGTTATACAGAATGAAAGTCATTAAAAAAGTTTCCAACACACTGTCCACAGAGAAGCTTATCTGACTGCTTGTCACAGTCAGGATCCCAGCTCGGACATATTGGTCATCATCACATCCTGTGATGTCGGCACTGAGAGAGTGTCCTGATTGGATGAATTTTGTCCAATGGGTGAACTGGACTTTGGTGACCTAGAGAGGGGGGACAGATCTAGACCCTGTTCACAACCTGCATCCTCCTTGTCCCCCCGGCTGTCCAGGGATACCTCACTGTCAAACTGGTTCCTAGGGGACAGATCCAGGGCTTGTTTGGAGGAGTCGTCACCCTTGACTGCCACAGAGAGGGGACTGTTCACGGTTGAGTGACCATTTTCAAGGAATGTGTCATCTCGTTCTGAGCTTTCATCTTTGACATCAATGAAACTATCTCTGAAATGACAAGTAAAGAAATGCTAAGATTATTTCACATGTTAAATTGCATTAACACTGGACAGAAATACTAATTTAACCCCCATATAACTTAATAACATATGGTCATAATGCAACAAAAATATGTTAGTAAGGATATTACACTGAACATTTTACTTTTAAATCCTTGTATAAATAAATAGTCTATTAATGCTAATTTCAATAAATTAATGCTACATTAATTTTTTTCTATTCCAAATTTTGCATCATATATTTCAAAGGTGTCAGTCTTAAAATCATGAAAACCATAAATATACAAATTCTAAAGGTGTTGTGTGCACTTTTATTTGCCTACTTCAACTGTCATAAATATTAATAAACATAAATAATATATGTAACGTAAAAAAGCAATAGAATAACATTAAAGGTATGGCAGAAAAAATTTTGTTTACTGAGATTTAAAATAAATTCGTCCTCATGGAAATACGATACCAGGGTATTAAAGAATGAGTAAACGTTCTCATTGTGAAAGTTTTCACTTCAAATCCAAATAAGTCAAAATGACAAATTTTTCCAATCAAACAAACACTTGTATTTAATAATAATGTAAATACACGAGCTACAATTTAATCAAGCACTGATTTTTGATTAAAAAGAACGTGGGAGAAATATAAAGACTGCCGTAAATTTTTTAAAATATTTTTATTTGCTAATATTTTTGGACTGAGTGCATGTATGACTGTGGTTCATAGAGCAGAAGTATTTAGATTTTGAACAATGCACAGTAACATTTCTTTTTAGTCCATTAGAAAAAAGTAGGAGAATAAGGATTATCGTAACATCCTCTTTTTTTTGGTGTCTGGATTGTGGCGATTTAAGTGGTGGGGGTTTCCAGGGACAGGAAGGGCTGACAACCACAGGAAGTTGATTCCTGTCACCACAAACAAGATCCGCGCTTCATGTTTGGGTGAACTCTGAATCGCTTATTCATCACTTCAAAACCACGACTGTCATCTCGTCAAAAGCCACGCTATTTCTGAGCGTTGTAAACAAACAACATCAACCATTAAATGTCATTATTAGCATGTTCATAGCCTTTTCCCAATTCATCACTGACGCTTCTCAACAAGTATGCATAATGAATGAATTTCCCGGTTTAATATGTCAAATGTATTGAGTGGCAAATAAATTTCACTGGGACATGCACTAAATAGCGACGGTTTTCATTTTGATTGCTTTTTCTTATTAATTAAAGATGATATAAAAATGACTTCTAAGTTGATATATCATCCTGGCTTCCTACAATGCTCCTTACAGACACAATTGCAGTATACCAATAAAAAAAGGTGTATGATTTACATACAAGGGCTATTAACTGACACAGATTTGATCATATTTACGCCTATATTTGATGTATGTATCTAAATCATTCATGTGGTTTAAAAACAGCCATATATCATAAATATGAATATTTTCTTTTGTTATTTCATTTTTGAAGATATTTATAAAAGGTACACCAAAAAATATAATGACTTGCACAAAAAAAGATTGATTCTATCATTTTTAAAGTTATTAGAAATTCATCAGTATCTAAACTGCACTTTTCTCTGGATCTTTCATTTCTTAATGCAGTTGTATGGTATGCATAATGTAGTTTTATCAATATCAAAGCATCCATAGCTGTTAGCACCTATTCTGATGTAATGATTACTTTTAAACAAGAGGAAGTGATTTGAGCAAACATGTTGGAGTGCATTTGAAAAGCACAGAAGGCACTGGGTCAGTGCCCATGATTCATTCAGGTTTCGGCAGCCTGGTACGATGCATGTAAAACAAGTTGTATCTGCGGTAAAAGTCCGCTCGTCCTCTCCGCGAACAAACAAAAAAAGCAACAGAGGCACGACAGAAGCCCAGAAATCTGGTCATGTTTAATGCATACAACAACATCACGATAGATGGATTGTCACACAATGAAAACAAGTGAGCAGACTTCAGGAAACAACTCGTCACACATGAGCCGCGGTGCACTGTCGAGGGCTGTAAACGCCACTCGCGACACCGATAGCTGTCTAAGTTTGCCCCAGTGACCCAGGCTTGTCAGTTGCGTCAAATTATCCACGCTTTATATTTTTGGCAGAGTAAAGCGTGGTTGTTTTCTCGTTTGAAATTAGAGTTTATCAATTGACTTTGATGACATCTGATAGATTGCTTGTCATAATCGGTTCAGCAAAGGGCGAGGCTTTCACGCACTTCATGTAAACAGAATCAAATTAGCTAATTATCTCTAGACTCTTTTGACTCTTGTTTTATTATATTATAAATGATTTATGAAATATAAAACATCTGTCTTTGGTGAACCAATAAGAAACATAATGTCTATGTAGGAAGCAAATTGTATGTTTAAAACAAGAGTATATGTGACCCAGACAAAGTATTTTTTTGTTTGTGAAGCTATTAACAGGTGTTCATGGATCATGAAAACTTGTCAAATATATGTCATTTTGTTTCCAAAAATTGTCAACATAAAAGCATGAATATTAAAACTTATTAGCACAATCTATCATGTGTTGAATTACTGAAAATAGGTAGAGTGAGAACAAAAGAATATCATTATTGTTTCAGCCCTTAATTCACACAAGATATTAACATTTTGATCAGCGCAAAACTGTCCTTTTTAAATTTTTCATCAAAATTTCTATGCAATATTTCAGAGTATACTGACGGAAATAGCACTTCCATCAAATTGATATGGAGTTGGCAGCAATATAAAAATTGATTAAGAAACCTATTTGGGCAAAACTATTGCCCACTACCTTTGAAAAATAAATAATAAAATAGCTATTATCCCTATCATTTCATTAGAGAATTTCCTTTAGTAAAGCAAATGATCATTTGTCAAGGTTTCATATGCTTATAAGTATTTCCTCACATGAATACCAATAATTCAATTTCTAGAAATCAGAACCCCCTGTTAATTGACTTCAAAGATTTTTGTAATGCATCAAACATTAATTGAAATTACCCGGTAATTAGCATTACATTCCTATGTAACATTCTATTTTAATTTTTCCCTTTCTGATAGCAAAGGAAATTGTGTCAAATTCATATGATAACAGATTTTAAGACTAATTTCATATTCCAGTACATTGTCAACCTTTAATTTTTATTTAAAAAAAAACCCCTAATAATGCATTTGCTGCTTGTTTACATAAAAAACATTCAACCATTTTTCTGTTTTTATAACACAATCTGTGATAATTGGAATGAAATAAACTATGCCAATCTGAGTTTTGTAATCTAACCAAGACAAATCCAAATGCATCAGTTTATTGTTGTGGGAAACACAGAATTTGAGGTAAATGTTCATGTCATTTCCAAATGAGACTGAGAGGTTTTCTTTACATGATGTTCCACCAGGTCCTTCATTAACAAAAGTGCCTAAAAGCCTACATGATTTAAATTGCTACTTCTTTGACATGTCTTACTCTTGTTGAAAAACTTACACACCAAATATTAAACACGTTCGATAATTTATGGATGTACCGTACTACAATAACTAGAACACAGAGAAAACAGGAATAATATGGAGCAACAAATATTGGATATTTGACTCACCGTGATGGGGACTCGTACTTGCTCAGGTTGTCGGAGCTGCTATTTCTGTTGGACTTCATCGACAGATCTTCTACTCCGTCCATAGACACTGAACCATTGCTGTACTGGTGATTTAACATAGAGGCCTGTTCAATCGCAGCCTGCAAAGAAATCGTAAAATCTACAAATTTGATCTTTTTAGAAAAAATTAAAACTACAAATTTGATCTTCTTGGAATACACTCAAACTTCAAAATTCAGAAATCAAATGAGCTGATAAATTTTTGCTTATTCTTGAAATTTACCCTTAAGGTGGCATTGAAAGTCTCTCCGAAAATAACAGGTTCAGCATTCATTGAGGGACTTTTTACATCTTTGACAGGCATATTTCTGAAAATAAACAAATTATTTATCATAAGTGCATGATCTTAACAAAACTTGTTTATAATTATGTCCAAATTTATTCAAGGCTACAGATGGGTAAAACATAAATACATGCATTTCTCTTTGTCTTTCCCGTATTGACCTGAATATTTCATTGAAATAGAGATTGTAGAGATCATGAATGCCGATGTATTGCCATACCCTCCGAGTTTCTGAGGTCGTCGTTTGTAAAACTCCACTTCGTCCACGGTCCACACTGCTCCTTTGACATTTTCCACTCTCATGAAGCACTTGTGCAGACTAAGGTTGTGTCGCACTGCATTCTGTAAACCACAAATATTGAAGGAAATTTTAAAAATTTTTATCTAAATCAAACAATTCAAATGATTCACTGAAATGTAAAAAAAAAATTTAAATTTTTTTTTTGAAAGTTTAGTCACTTTTTTTTATTTATCTCATAAAATGAGGACCTTTTAATTTTCAATTCTAATGATCTCCACACTAAATCAAAATTGAGAGCAATAAAAAAAGTTGGAAAAGGTCACTTTGAAATTTTAATATTAACGTTTGATTTATTTGTGCGTGCTCCAATAACGACACTGTCCTAGTGTAGAATTTACTGGCCAGTGCTTCAATAAATTAAACCTGATGACAGTGCGCTTGATCACTGTATCAGGAAATGCATTTTTTCAGCCCACCATAAAAAAAAGGTAATTAAAAATTACGAGTCCATCTGACAGGTAAATTTAGATGTCATAAATCAATCCGTAGAAAATTTAAAATTTCGTTATTTTAACAACATCCAAACAAAATTGTAATCAAAATTGAAATTTTTGTCCACAGGGAAAAAAATGAAATAAAATAAAATTTGTAATTAAATCCATTCTATAAATGAAATGAAATTATCAAACAGAACATATTTTATATAATTCTGAGAGCTTAATTTATTGAAAGCATGAACATGAATTAACAAAAAAATTTAAAAGCATTAAAATGAATTAACAAAAAAATTTAAAAGCATTAAAATGAATTAACAAAAAAAAAAAAATGCTTCAGTAAACTAGATAAGGAAACAACAAATATGCAGAAGAGCCAAAATAAATATTGCATAACCTGAAAGAGGACTCATCTATTATACAGACCCAAAAATATTTTTATTCAAATGTCAAGAACTATTTACAGCACATTTTTAATCTAAGCATACATGAAATATGATAAAATGTTGTCAAATGTTTTATGTACTGTGTGAAAAAGCCTAATCATTTCCAATTTGGCGGTGGTTTAATTCTATCAGTAAATCACGCCGAGATAATTCATTATGTATCAGGTGAACAGGAAACACTTCTAACATATTTACACAATTTGTTGTTTTTATTATACACCATCTTTTCATTATGCTTTATTTTGACTGATGTAACAACGACTGCCGAATGACATTGAAATCTGATGCTGTACTTTTAAATCAAGCATTATACCTTGTGGAAAAAATTTGCAAGTTAATCGAAATGAAACCATACAAGCGAGATTCTTTGATCTAAAATAGTATTAATTACAGAGGTGTTTTTAAAAAAAATTATTTCAATAGATAGTAAATCTTAAATAAATTTGACTGATTTTCATATGTTCATTTCTTCTTTTGACACAGAAAAGTCTAGTAGTAATGAATACCAAACATTCAGTCATATTTTTCTTGAGCTAGTTGTGCCCCTTTGAACTTAGGACTGCAAATATTTCAATAATCCAGGTACATCAGAGAACAAGATGATATGACAGTACCTTCCAAGTTGCCTCATTGCGTCGGAAGTAGGCAAAGGTGTTCTGGAACCACTGGTAGATCTCATTAAGTGTCAGCTGTTTGTGAGGCGATTCAATGATAGCCTGTCAACAAATGTGTATAAATGTATTAATTAATCATTTATTAGATATTTAATATTTTTAAGTTAATTAGATCTAAATTATAATGTGTTACAAGGTTCTCATCCACAATTTATTGTTTCTCAACATATTTCCCTTTTTATTGTAATCAGTAGCACCTGAATAGACCCATCGTCCCCCCAAAAATATGAATTTGACTATTTCAAAATCATACTTCATATCAATCAAAATATTCATCTCACTATGATGTGTGTATCTGCCTTCAGTTTTTATACCTTTATTTACATTTACCTGTATAATGAAATTCCTACATTTGAACAATTACAGATGAAAAAAATTTGCAAGGTGTACATGACTTAGCAACACTGTTACAAACTGATTGATGACTTAGTACTTGTTCCTCTTAATGAACACTGAAAGCAAACACAATACACTTTGTTTCATGAATGGATTACCGATTCCACAAAATATAAAACATAAATATGGCCTGCTTACCTGGCGAATTAATGAAGCATACGTAAAAGGAGGACGCACATCAGTGCTTTTGTAGAAATCACGATTTCTTTGGATTTCTAAACAGAAAAACAGATTCATAATGTTATTCATTAATGTTGTCAGCAATTCTCCCATCACAGACACATATATGACATGTATCAAAATATCATCTGATTACTGTAACCTTAAATTCAAAAAGACTTATTTAAGATTTATCATGCACTATTAATTGTGGACAAAAAAAAATCTACCAGTATTCTTTTCTGCGAAGTTATTTTTCAATTTCCCCCAAATAGAGCATAATTAGTAAAGATAAGTAATTATAAATGTAGCTTTAGGCCTCATTTTTTGAGGAGCATTTCAGTAAGCTCAATCATATACAGTTCACAAAATTATCATTCGTCAATCTTCCTCTTACAATTATTTGTAGGATTGTCCTTATTTAACACAATACATGTAGTTCATTCTAACCCTACATCATAACAAAGAGTGGGAAAGATTATCAGAAGAAAACATGCTTATTTTAGTCGTACCCTCTGAGGTGCCGGCTGAGATCGGGAGGTTACACTTGTCTGAGACACGCCGTCTCATTGGTCCGCCACCGGTGGGCGTTGATGGTTGTGAATGGGACTGAGGTGTGGGGGGCTTGGAGAGTGATGTCACCATGGAAGGGGGGATCCCCAGGGACAGGGACATAGGGTGTGTCACCATGGGTACAGGAGTAGGTGGGGCTGAGACAGATGAGACGGGGGCCTGCTTCAGTGGGGAAGACAAGGCTGCCACTGGCTTGGGCGGGCTGGGAGCGGCCACCACAGGGGAGGTCACTGTTGCCATGGAGATGGGAACAGGCGTAGAAACTTTGGGATGAAAAGCTTTCTGAAAAAAAGAGCAGAAAATGTAAAGTAACTTAACCTTAAAATCTGAAGTAATAATAAATAAATTCAAATTTATAAATAAATTCAAATTTATTAATAAATCAAATTAGAATAATGTTAAGCTGCTTACCTGTGGGGATGGAGGGTCTGGTTTAGCCTTTGGTTGTTTCATGTGAAGATGCTGCATCATACCCTGAAGCAGTTCTTTCTCTCTTACCAACTGTTCAAAAGAAAAAAAACACCTTTGTTTATACTTCATCCTGTTCAAGGGAACTTGGATTGCTCATGTATCGTCCTCTGTCCCTCCTGATATCAATTTCACATCCTTGATTATTGTAACTCTCCCAATCTCAATTTCCCATCCATCATATTTCTAATATTTTATTTAAAACAAAATGGAGAAGTTAACTGGTATTTCAAACAACAATATATTCTAGTAAATAACAAATCAATTGTTATTGCTAAATGACTGAATATCCTAGAAAAAAAAACTGATGATAGAGAGCTATGAATAAGTGAGTAAAAATACATAATGGGGAAAAATTATGCAATAAAACTGAAATGAATTACGAAGTTTAAGGAAATATCTCAAATATCTGTTTTATTTATCTTCAGGGGAAAGGTGGTGTGTGAAATCAAAAATTGTATTTTTCAAATTCACTCAACAAATCTTAGTAGAGAGTTTGAGGAAACAGATGACTCAGGTAAATTTATACAAAGACATTCCATCAAAATTAAGCTGTCAATTGGAAAAGATAAATGGGCGCGATCGGTGAGAATACATCTCATAACAGTCAAAATCGTCACAAGGTTTTGTCAATGTTGTTAAGCACTTAATTTAATTAGGACTGGTTTTGATACTGTTTGACAATCCACTGACAGGAGAACAGACAGACACTCTACATCCCTCTTAGCATTACTATTGCCAGGATTTATGTGCGATGGGGAAAAAAATCCTTGACATGCAAAAAGCCATATACATGTCCCCCAACCTATTTTTGAATCTCCAATTAATATCATATTTAATAATCATATATTAAACAAAGTTCGAGTATTTCAATTCTTCAAGTATAAATTGATAAGATTATGTCATTTTTATCCCCCCCCCCCTTAAAAAAAATGATCAAATTACCAAAAACAATTAAATGCTTTTTAACAAAATTAAAGTCCCAGGAGATTAAACATATATTAAAGATGATGTTTTCTTTCATTAATTCAAAGATCCATTTTATTGAAAATCCAAAATTTGCAGAGATCGTGACAGTTTTTAGACTAAATGATACTATCTCGGGATATTAATGGCCCCCATCTGAGAAAACACAGCAAAAGCAATCAGATCATATTACAAACAAACAAATATTGAATAATGTTATCGAATTCAGGATCGGAATAAAAAAATGTTTGGAGGGAAAGGACCCCGAGCAAATTACATCAAAGTATCATTTACACAAGCCTAAGTGATAGCTAACGGTTTATCACTACCACCAGCGTATCATGGTGATGAATGTGAATACATACATGGTTTTAAATCAATTAACTGGATCTGTCATGTAATTTGAATACCCTTGTAAACTGAGAAGTCAGACTTTGTAGTCTGCATATGACAGTTGTTTTCATTCTTTTCCCTCACTATGAGGGATCTAGCTGATTTTGGTGCATGCAGCCCTTTTTTAAAATAAAATATATAAGAAAAGTTTGCCAATTATTAATTTTTAAATTTAAAATTTTTTAATTAAAAATGCTATTATAACATTAAATTTTTCATAAAAAATAAGATTTTTAATGTTTTAATAGAAATAAGTTCAAATTAATATGCACTTTCAATGTCAACTGGGTTATATGTATATGTTTCTTATGGCATTCTATAAAATTATTCTAAAAAGTTCTTTTTTCCCCTCATGCCCAGAATTCAATTTAGTTAATTAGAATAATAGGTATTTATTTGTTGAACTGAGTACATAACAATTTTATGATAAAGTTACACAGGGTATTTCAGGCAGATAATTTTTCAGAAAATTACATCACATTTGCTTCCTATTCAACAAGTTCTAATCACAAGGGGGAAAAAAAAGAAATAAAAAAGAGTAAATGGTCTGGGCATATCATACTTATAGCCATCTTTGCACCAAAATCATGCCTCTAAAAAATCATGCGCTTTTAAAAAATAATCTGATAAACGGAAGTAGCTTTTTCATGCTGCTTTTGTCTAATGATTAAATCAGGAAAGCAGTACCTTTACAATGCAAGTTGAATATGCCAAAATGGCTGACCCTGGGCCACCCCCACTTGTACATTTGACCCACTGACACACTGAGAATCTGAGGAGCTGCAGTGTCTCAACCTTTCATGTCTTTGACACCTAGTTTTAAATTCAATCACAAACTTCCCCTCTCATGTTTTTTTTTGGTCACAAGTTATTCTGATAAATGGGTGAGAAACAAAAGAAACTCTCCCAGCTGCTACTAATTACCCAATGCTGCAGCTTCCTTTTCTCATTCATAAGTGTGTCAAATGCCTGAGAAATGAAACAAAAAAATATCTACTGCAGCAAAATTAATCCACTTGTTGACAGAGGCTGTGGGTGCTTATCAGAATTTCCATCTTTCCCCCGTATCCTAAGGTGCAATCCGTAAATAAAAAAATAATATGAAGCTGTTTTGCAATCATCAAAGACAAAAGTGTTGATTCATTCTGCCCGGGTTTACTTAAAAAACCCACTGATTACTAAAATTAGCGTCAATAACATGCTTTGCAATCAGTCATTTAACTCGGTCACTGGGTTGAATTAAGAGTCCATGAGGGATGGTGCCCAATGACAAATAAAATGCTGAAGATACTGCGTAGCAGGAGTCGTAATTATTTCTACAGGCAACATTCCTTTAATAATCTGTGTCTTTTATCTCTGCTGCTGAACCAGTACTTTATTTATCTATGTTTTTATTTGTTACAAAGTGGGATCAATGGTAAAGAAAATCAATAGTAAAAAAATAATTATATATATCTTGCATCATGGGCATTCTCCATTCTCAGAATCCTAAATAACCTAATTCTATAAAACATATAGATGACTGGCAAAAGAGCTGGAATTCTGTCACCTTCTTTTCTCTCTAACCACCCACCTCTTCTTGAAAAAAAAGAAGTTGAAAATGGAAGGGGGGAAGGGGGAGAAGCTATTAATTTTGGACCTGCTGAGGCCCAGGGCTAGGATTTTACCTGGATTTCCAGCTGGCTGACCACCTGCATCTGGACACGAGCCTGGGCGGTGCTCCGGTCATCCAACTGATGCTCCGTGGCTAAATGTCTATAGAAAATAGAACAAATAGTGTTTATTACCGCTAGGGGAACTTTTGTATAAAAAGAGCTATTTATTATTTTATTTATCCAAACTGCTAAAATCATTTCAACAATTCACACATTTTTGTAAGGATCACCATTTTGCACTTAGGTGCATAAGACTGTTATCTAGGACAATGAAGTGCATACCTTTTCTGATTTCACAAAAAAATTCAGATTCTTTCAACATTGAAATTCAAGAATGGTAAAAAGTATGGCACGTTTTGGCTTAATGTTCGCTACCTGTGTATTTTAAAGATCATGTCATTTTGTTTTTTAAATAAAACTGATAACATTACAACCTTGAGAGAGAGAGAATTTATCCTTTAAAATATTTTCCCAGTCATCACATCTAAATTTAGAACAAATATTTGCTACAAAATGTGTAAAAGTAAGAAAAGAACCTCCCCAAAAAACAGCAAGAAATAAACTAGAAGACCTGTTGGAAGAACTTGACAAATATTTATCTGATAGCAATCTTGTCTCTTCCCTCTTGTATTACAAGGAACCCCAGAATACAATAGTGATATTACATACAGTGGTATTCATAACCAGGGCTCTGGTGTCACTGAACGCCTTTGCTCAGGGTGACTTAGAAGTTTCACTCGGGCTCCACACTAAACTGCTCTTTATCAGGGTGAAAAAAAACTCTTCAATGTCACACTCGATGTATAACCAAACATAAAAAAATAATACCACCCCAAAAACCATCACAGTTTTGCTTGTGGTTGTAGTGACCAAACAATCGTGTTTGTTTACAATAGCTGACTCAGAAAGTTTATAATACTGGATGAGTGGGTTGTATGGATTTATTTATTGTGAATCGGTCCCAATTTATCCCCTGAAATACTAAAAAAAAATCACACTCAAACATTTTCTAGTGTTACCTTTGGAATTCTCCCTGATCTTCGCATGGAGTGTCACAGTTTGGCCACTTACAGCGTCCATGCCGAAACAGACAACCTGTTTTAGATGACCCTGATTTTTCTTCTGTGTCAATGGAAATAGGATGTTGATTCATGAGACCTGAAGAAGATAGACGAATGATACATGTACCAATTATCTTGACACCATCTATTGTCATTTATTCCAAAATTGATCATTACAATGAAGCAAATCCATTAATGTTACCATTATCTATTTCAAATCTCTTTGTTTAAAACAAAAATGAAAAATAATCTCTAGAGCATTTTACATTTGACAATTTTTTTCTACTTGATCTTAAATTTTTTCTTTTTTACAATCTACATATCAGCTGTCAGACTTTACCTGTCCCAGGTAAGAATCCGTCGGGTGACAGGCCGTTGGGCCAGTGCCCCTGGGTTGGGGTGTTGGGGGTGGTCAGTCCGTTGAACGGTGACTTGGGGTCTCCTCCCTCAAGCCCTGACTGGGCGGCCACTTCCTTCCACAGCTGCTGAATTTCTGTGGGGGACATCATTCCTGGGGGATACAAAAATGGTCTGGTTAGGAAAAACATGACTGTCATTTCTTGGTGGTTCCCCCACTAAAGTACTGCTCCCGCTGTTTCTCTGACCCCAAACTACTAGCTGTTAGTGCTCTGAACTCTGGCAGGGTTGTGTCAGGCAGAAAATTTAATCAATGTTCTTGTTTTCCTAGTATGATAAACAAAGCCTGTGTTGTCTTTAGCCCACAACAATAACAGCCAAACATTGGCAGCACCAACAGTGTAAACAATACATTTCAGTATTGATCTTTGAGCTTCACGTTTGCCACAAAATTTTGCACACTGACTAATCAAATCCCTTACAAAAATAATAATATTTCACATGATATGGCCATTTCCATTTCAAGACCTAGAATATGCACTGTTTGCATGGTCACACTGAGAGACTGTTTTAACAGACGAAAAACTGCTGCCTTTGCCAATTTTTATTTCTGACTGCCTGAAAAATAAACAATGAATATCTGGCTTGTCTGTTCGGCCTACATCAAGGTCACAAACAACACAATTTACCCTGTAAACAAATTAACTTGAATCCCGAATTGATGTTTGTACAACAATAACTCTACTATACAGGTCTTCTCAAAAGTCATCTACCATTATTTATTAACTATCAGCTGAAAGAACTACTGCAGAAGTTAACAAAATCATCTCTGCCTAAATGCAAAGCCCATGGGTCTAGGGGGTGCAACGCAGAATTTATTGAATAAAAGGATAAAAAAATGTGGAGCATATCAAAAAGATATGTAATTTTAACATGATAATGGCAGCTAGATTGGGACTGACAAACAATATCTAAAAGAACTGCTGAACAGAGCAGCGGATTTCAGGTTAATTGATAACACGAAGTGGGTCGTTAATTTCCGCTGCTGCTATTTTTGTTTACACTCTGCACAGACGAGATCAATGAACTACAGTGTACTTGTTTGTTTTATTTTCTAGGCAGATTTTTTTTAAGCTGAATTGTTTATCAGGCATCTGCTTAGGGGTTTTAAAGCTCTGAATTATTGAACTGCCTCTGTAGCAGCTCAAAGAGGTTGATAAGATAAAAAGGGAGATATAAAATAACATCGAAAGAAGGGGGAGATGAAAAAGTATGTAAAAAAAATTGAAGTAACTAGGAGCAATACATTTAATCAAATCGGTCAGGATTCTCAAGGAAATTTCCTGGGACTTAATTGACACTCAATTTGAAAGACATAACGCACGTAACATTATTTACAAAAGCCAAGTTTCCAAAAGTAAATAGTTTGTATCTTATGTTCAACACTGTGCCTACATGGTTCCCAGAGCCCGGCATTAGAGCCCCACAGATGCAGCGTTTCCTGAGCCAGGGCCCCAGTCTGCAGCAGGTGAGAATCCCAGCTATCAAGATAAGGCCTGGCAGCAAACACAAACACAGTAAACAAAAGCATTAGTTCCAGGCAAACCTGAGTAAACAAACATGGGGACCACCCTTGCCCCAGTGTAAACAATGCACGGTATAAATAGCAACATTTTTTATCAGTCTCCACCAGAAAAATAAGCAAATCAAAACAGCAAACTACACTCTGCTCACGTTTCTCAGGTACATAGATCGATCCCGCAATCTCAAGTTTCACACCAGAAATTCTTTCAAAACTTGGGATTAGGTTTTTTTCTTTTTAAACTTTCAATTTGTACACTCAAGCAAACAATAATAATAGTAGTAATGGTAATAAAAATAAAGTGTACATATATGAAATTGGGCCTTATTTCCACATCTTTTTATTTTAAAAAAAAGTTTTTAAACAAACTTTAATGTTTAAGATAATATGATTTTTTTGACACTCTTACATAAATTAACAACGTTTTTGTTTCCATTTGCTTTGTCAATTTCTTGATCACATCTGGCCTGATTGAACACCATCTGCAGAGCTTGAGGTACACTAAGCACATGTAAATCTCTAACTTTAATTAATTAATTAATTTATTAATCAGTCAATCAACACATTATTTTCACATATACAGATAAAAATATAGATTCAACTCGCTAACATATTAAGTATCTCCTAACATTTAGGATTTCTGCATACAGATTAATCTGGTAGTGCTAGCTAACAATGTTGCACCGAGACTAATCTCCATTTACATAAACGACCATAAATTTAAAGATTTTTTTCCCTCTTAATCCTTTAATTCTAAATACAAAATATTTGATGAGGGAAGAAATACATACAGATATATTGAGAAAATAAATTGAATATGCCTCAGATATCAATCTTGAGAGACCTATAGGTAGCTTAGTTAGGGCAGCACATCTTACTAATATTACACAGGTACATCTAGAGTTCAGTGGGTCACATGACAGGTGTGACTTGTTGGTGTTTACCTGTTTGTTTACCTGCATGGCCACAGACAGGGGCCCCCAAAAAACTCAGGTGTCGGGCTGGGGTAATTAGTTGACACCTTGTGTCCTTTATGTTTATCGAGTGGTCTAAACATCACATTTACTGGCATGTGTCCGGCCATTCACTCCTTGACACCTAACCATCTTTCCACTGACACACATTTACCGTATTTTTTGGGCTCTTCTAGCCCCCTCTGATGAATGTATTGCTGACCATGTTAATTCAGGGCTAATTGTGCTGAGCAAGCATTTTTACCAAGAGAAAGAAAAGACACAATCCTTTTACAGAAAAAAAAGATTCATCAATTAAGTTAAGGAAATAAATGAAATGAACAAAGGGGCAATTTTCAGAATATACATATATGCACTTACCAATTATTTTATGTGACAAATTACACCTTTATAACATAATTATAAAACATAAAATTTTTATACAGTCATTTTTTTTTCCAAAGAAAAAAATCAAAATAATATAGATATAAAAATCAGGGTTTATACATTATATGATGATTTTTTTTTCCATCTTTGCATGAAATTCAGACATGCTTAGTCTTGCATGTTCCACAAAACAAGAAGTACACAGAAAAGAAATAAAAACTTTCTAGACTGTTTAATGAAAAAGTCTAAAAAAGATTAAAAACCTGCACTATATAGAAAATTATCCAACATCATTCATTGCACACAGTCAGTCATGACTAATTCTAACCGTTTTTGCTCTGTAATTTGGGGAATGACTTTGTGGAACTAAGAGAGAAAAAATAATTACAAAGGGAATCTGTATTTTTAGAAAGTGCAATCTTTATGTCTGAAGCTTGTTGATTACACAAATTTTCTCCTGCTAGGTCGTCCATTAACTTGCGCAGTGACCAAAGCATTAATTCAGAAAAACCTTGTATATGGATGTTTTTTTAGGATGTTTAAATTGTCAGGCACTCTTATTTATTTTTACTTTGATCTTCTTAAATTCAAGTTAAAAAATTTCATCTAACCAAACCTTTTTTTTTTTGGCCAAATAAAAGTACACAGTCCCTAGAAATCATGATCAAAATATTTATTTATAATTGCATTGTCTCCACACTTCTTTTTTATATCCTAATTATTTTTTATGCTGTAAAGCAATTCCTCTCCTTCACACGTGAAAGAGCTGTCAGGTATATTGACAGCTAGATCAGTGAAATTGACACTGCTACAGTCTTGTACAGTTTTAATGTACCTAAAAAGTGCCTCGCTTTGACATGTCTGAATGTTCTAGTCAATTATACCAGTAATCCCCAGATGCATGCATTCGGATTAGAAATAGAGGAAGTTATATATTTCACTATGAGCATGTTGTCATGACGTCTAAGGAATATTAATAGTTTCATCCAATCTCTGCATGAGTGAAAGAATTAAATTAAAGCAGATTTATCAAAAAATAAAAGACTTTTTTTTCCAAAAATACTTATTAAATGGTTGATAATTTTTTCTACTTCATTCTTTGTGTCTAAAAATTATGCATAAATACTGCACATAATGCAATAATCCACCGTGTTAAAATTGAAAGAGATTTCTATGAAAATTAATCATGATTTCTACTGTAATCCCTGAACAAATCTTAATACATATAGATTCTATCAACATAAAAAATACCGTACACTTCCTGTATTCATATGGAAAAACTACCTATCCGGGTAATCCCTGTCCCCTTTATAATCTTGCAAAAAATCATATACATGTACTAGGATCTCCATTACAGTTCAGCTTACATTAATCTCAATTACAATGATAAGCTATATTTTTTAAACTTCACATTACACACATATTCATCAAAGCACATATCTTCAGAGATTTTCTGATTCACTTGAAAAGCTGTTGTTGAATAAGTAAATCTCTTTCAATATCATTTTGCCTCAATCAATATGAAGGTCACACTGGTACTACGTTCATTGACCTCTAAGGTTTGTTTAACCCAAAATCAGATTGCTAATAAATACATATTCAATAAACTAGCTGTATTTACAGAGAGGGAAGAAACACTTCTAGCCTGATACCTATAATAAAACACCTCTATGATTTATTAGTCTATTAATGTCTGGAAAAATAAAGGCAATGATAGCTTGATTGCCGATTTAATAAATCTCAGCGTTTCGTTGCTGCCTTTTGGGAAACATTAAAAAAAATCTTACATGCACCAATCTATCGAATATGCAATAAAAAAGATTTTTACAAATTTTTAGACATAAATTGTGGAAACACACTGAGGTGGCCTTGATGAGGCTTAAAAACTATGTTGCCATTATTCTCCAAATTGTTGGTTATTGGCACAGTTTTCACAAAGTACAGTACATATATAGGATCTAAAAGTGAAATAAAACCAAACTCAAATCAATACTGTAAAAAAAATATCAGCACTTTTCAGTAAGGCAAATCTTTTAATCAACATTTAGACAAACAGCGACCCACAAATTAAAAAGATTGAGCTAAAAAATAAAAAAAACAACACAAAAAAGCCATGGAAACTGGTGTCTTGTAACCTGGGCCATATAAAACAAGAAAGCGTTGCTGATTGAAACAAGACTAGTCAGCATATTGCATCATGTCGTGGGCAACAAGCGAATGCATCATACCATGTTGTGCGTCCATTTCAACATCCTCCAAACATTATAAAACATCATTATCGTTTATTTTTTTCTAATTTTATTTGTTGGCAGATGGTGATCAGGCTTGAGGAAACGTCAGAATTTCGACATCAGGGTTTTGACGTGATTCATATCAGATGTAAATATTAACATCATGAAAGACAATGCAACAAAACACGCAGATAAGCCTCTGGTTTTTGATTTGCTCTGCCCCTATTTAATTATAACACCAGGCTCAAACCTTCCACAAGCTATGTCATATTGTCGAGCAGATTCAATTCAACTATTTACTTTAATGATCTATTGAATTTGTTGTCTGGGCCCTTATAGACAGACATTGTGTTACAAACAACCCTATAAAAACCTCACAAATCGAATTTGCAACTTTTTTTTTCCTTGTGAATGTAAGTGTTGAACAACATAAAAATTAGCGTTTATCAAAGAAAAAACCCAGCTGATCAACATCTAATTTGGGTTTATGATGCAACTGCTCAGGAAATTCTTAATTATCTTTATAAACTTTTCCCGCATTGTAGAACTTGTTTATCACTCCCTCCCTGAACAGGTATTCCATAAAATAAAATGCACATAAAAACATAATAACGAAAAAAAAGTCTTTTACCTTGTGGGACTCCAAATGGTTGGACAAGACATGCTAGAAGGAACTGTCGTTGCTGGAGCTGTATTTGCTGAATTTGTTGCACGAGCTGCTGTTGTTGCACAGCCAGTTGCTGCAGTTGTTGCTTACTGTTCTTGTTCTTGTCTGAGGTGCCCTGCATCAGCTGGGATTGCTGAATGACGTTCAGTTGTAGCTGCTCATTCAGTTCTTGGAGGATGTGTTCTTGTAATTTCTGCTGCTGTTAATGAATAAAATATAACATCAACATTTTTTCAAAGTCTTGTTTGACTTTTAAAGACTTGTTCTGAGTATACAGAAAAGAAGAAAAACTTGTTTATATTTTTTTCCTGGTATTAAAAGAAAACAAACGAAGATGAAAATAGGAATGGAAAACAGCCCTGTTACAAATATACCATATGAAGCGGAAATATAGACTTTCAGTAGAGTGCTGACAAATTGGAAATAAGTGGCTATTATTTACAACTCTCTAAATTTGGACCACAGATAGGCATATTTGTGTAATTATGCAAATGACACCCCACGAACATACAAACAAGGTCTCAATTAAGGCCCCAAAACAAATGGCCGTGGTTTCCTGGGCTGCTTATAAATTACAGACAAAGAGACATCATCACTTACGCATAACAGATTGCAACAACAAAAACTATAACTTTAATCTGTTCATGGCGTTATGAAATGAATTAGCCCTGTCTCTGCTGAGGACTTCCTCATACACTGCTAGTCTGCAGGGATTTGGAGGTATATAGTGATATGTTTCAGAGGAAATGACAAATTTGTTGGACACTCATACGGCACTGCTTTCAGAAACACTTTTGTTTAGTGCCATTAAAAAGTGCACCAGTTTAAACTGTACAGATAATATCAGTTGATCTCTGTGTTCGTGCTACAGGTCACATATACATCATTCTTACCACTGTCAATGACATTTCAAAGTACCAGGGTATACGATTGCTTATTTCTGAACGTACATATCAGCAGACATTCCTTTCATGAGTTTCAGTATTATCTTTTGTTTGTATAAAATAATATCAAAATTTTAATTCATACAAAATACCTAAATATCAAGTCAATTTGTGTCTGTCTTTCAGACATGTGGCATTAAAAAAAGGACTTAAGTTGAATTTTGGTCATTTTGCATGAGAAACCATAGAATGAGCAGCCAGTTATTAATATGAACAATCTGTTAGATATGATTTCTTCAACAGAAAATTTCAAGCACATTGTAAGATTTAAAATCAACATGTTCTTAACTGTACTAGCAACTGAATGACACATATACAACCTCTCAAAATAGAATTAAAAAAAAAATACAAAAAAAACCAGTTTTTGTGTTTCATTTTAAAGCATCTAGATTGTTTAATTTCATGACAAACAGGAAACTTAGCAATTCTGGCTTTGTTTTCTCCTACTTGTCTCTGTCACTGATTTCTAAAAATATCTGAAATATTTCATACTTAAACACAACAACTGATTCAAAAAAGAAAGGATCTGCTCTTATAAATTAGTATTTTTTTTCTTCCTTCAGGTAAGCTTGACTTGATTAGAGCCAGTTGACAGGTAGCAGACACCTAGATGACCAGTCAAGGTGTGAAGTATACACTGTACCTGTCCAAGGCCTGGCCATATTCTAACCTAATGAACTAGAAAGCCTGGGGACACAGACAACTCGTCAAACTCCACATTTTGCCGGCCTGCTAGTGGGAGAACGTCGCTTGATGTCGTGTTATTTTTATAGGTTAATTTCCACACAGAATGGTCATAGTCACATAAAAAAAGGTCATTTTTCTTTGTCTACAAAACATCTAATTTAAGAGCAAAACATGCAAATGATTTGAAACAAAAGACAAGGTGCATTTGTAACAAGATGAACAAACCAGACATGAGAAATGTTTTTAGGCCCCAGATAATCATTCATCATGTCTCAATTCTACTTGTTAGCATTATGTAATATGTACACAAATAAAACAAAGAATGTTTTAAATACGCCTTTTTTCTCCCAAAAATTTTTTATGGGCATCATAAAAACTAAATCAGTATTTACTTGTTTTTTATTTGCTTAAAGATAACACGAAATAAAGATGGGTATAAAAGTTAAGGTTAAAAATACCATTAATTTAGCCCTCTCTGTTTTGTGAAACTTCTTTGATTTCTGTTTTATGAAACATGTTTGATTTGTAGAGCCTCTATTATTTAAATCCTGTCATAGTTTTTTGCTCTGTATCATACCTGGTGTTGCAACATTGCTGTCTGATGCTGCATCATCTGCTGCTGAGCGGATATACCCTGATTCTGTTGCTGTAGCAACTGCTGCATCTGCTGAGGGAGCAACCCGTGTTGTGCAGCCATCATCATCAGGGGCTGCTGGCTGCCGGAATTGAGCTCGATGGCACTGTTGGACTTGACCTTGCGTTTAGCTGCACTTTGGCTAGAGGTGGGGGAGTTAGGGGTGGGGGAGAAGGAACCCAGGACTCGGTGAGCGGGGCTTTTGTCCTCAGCCTCTTGACAAAGGGGGGAGGGTCCCTGTAAAAAATGGTAAACTGTTGAACGAACATTCTGAACACGTTGGCCTAATATATGTAGCCTTATGAAAGCAAAACAGCTCATATAGTTAAAATTCAATGTATGTTCAGAGAAGGAGATAAGAAAAAACAAAGAAAATCCAGTGATTCATGTGTAGACTGAAATGATATTGTGTTGGGTAGGTAGGTGAGCTGGTAGAATGAAATGATATTGTGTTAGGTGGGTAGGTGAGCTGGTAGAATGAAATGATATTGTGTTGGGTGGGTAGGTGAGCTGGTAGAATGAAATGATATTGTGTTGGGTGGGTAGGTGAGCTGGGAGGGAACTGTGGGGGTACCTTAACTTCCTCGTCCTTCATACTACTGCGCTCTGTGGTCTCCCGTCCTGAGGATAGATTTACAGCGCCTTCATCACATCTCTCCATTATGCCATTCTCCTGGAAAGAGATAATGATAAGTTTCAGAGACATCCCTTGTCTGTATGTATGACAACAGTGATAGAATAACAAAGCAGTGGAGAGAAAACTGTGGCAAGACATCCATATATTGCCAATTAACTATGCATCTAAACCAGTCAAGGATAAAAAACCCTACCAAACACAGCTATGCACTCTCTGTATTCAAGACTTCTGTGTGGTCGTAAGTACAACGAATATCATCACCTGTTGTACTACACTAAATACTAATAGTCTACAAACAGGTATATTACCAAAGTACACAAGTACAGAAAATGACACTAAAAGAGGAATCAGCACATCAAGGAATTGTAAATATGAAACATGTGTTTCATTTGTTAATTTTTCCAAATAGCAATGTGATAAAAAAAAAATATTTAAGTAAAAGAAGAAGTCTGTGTACCTATAAAAAATGAAAATTTCAAATAAAACCTAATTATTATTAATATCTGTGTCAACAAAAATTAAAAGTTTCAATATAAATGTACAATCCTTTTTAATTTCAGAAACTTATCTTAGTGGTTAAAACTGTTTCATTTAATTTACAATTATAAAATAAGCAGACAAATAGAAAGACAGAACCATTTAAACTAACTAGATAATGATACCTTCAAGACTCTCACCTAAGAGACAATTATCACTTTTGTGCAGAAATGGGTCAATCTTTATTCATGGAAATAGAGAACAAATGCACCTTACAGTCTTACCACTAATTCTGTGACATACATGCAGCTTGGGTATATATTCCACTGAACAGTGCTCATCAATCAAACTCAGCCACCTACAGATCTCCCTCATCATCATTCTTTTCATTTCCTTCAAACTTACTCGTAAGAGAAGGTTCAAGTACTTTACCCCTTCTTTTACTTCTGGCTGTTGCATCATTCGTATCCGATCCCATTAATTAAAACAATATATGACTAATTCATAAGCCATTGATGACCAACACTTCACTGACTGTTCTAAATATAGCTCCTTTCTAATATGTGTCAGTAGGTCAACATGCTACCTCCCATGTCTTATTCCACTAAAACGGGTCTTTTCTCGCAGTCTAAGTGACGATATCCTGACTTAATAAGATTAAAATATAAATAACTTAAGGTATTATGGACACGTTCTTACAGAGTATCATGACTTCTATTCCCCTGTTATATAATAATTTTTTTTCTTCTTGACCTCAAGATAATTGCATGACTACAATGTAGGCATCTCCTGTTAACTTAATAGTTATATCATAACCTCAGATTTAATCAGTGCTAGTTATATGTACGAATCCTCTCCTTCTTTTACTCTAAATATACTACGTACAATATACTATGCATGTACCACAATTTATCATATTATTCTATAATTAATAATTAAAGAAACAATATAAAAAACAAAAATATTTAAATTTTAATCTTTAGAGCATGCAAGGAAAAAAAATACTGAAAGCAAACATATATTAAAAAGAATATTATTTTTTCTTGACACAGAAATAAAATTAAGAATCCAGTTTTCTTGAATAGATGGATATATCAAGGAATTTTCTCTTTATCTCTGTAAGATACAATGCTACCAACAATTTGCTGTCAATAGAAATCTAATTAAGTCTAACATGATGATCAATATTAAACTACCTGCCAATTCAGATTACAAAAGTACACATATATTCGTATACAACCTAATTTTTTTCTTTACAAAACTGCTATAAAAAAAGGTTAAATATTTCAACATGACAATGATCCAAAATCAGACAAGGATTTTAATTGGGAAATCGGCCTACAGGTGGGTATAGGTTTTAATTGGGGCATTATTAATTATGGAATAAAAGTCGATACAATAATCCAACCTGTAGGAGGCCTTTTTATTAAGCGATTGTTTTTATTTATCGTGACCCTCAACACCCTGAGAAACAAAATAACCGCTTAACCATAAACATAGTTCTGTTGTGTGTTTGCCTGCAATCTGATCCCATTTGAGCCGATCATATTTAAAAAAGCTGTTTATCAAATTAAAATCCCACAACATAATCAAAAGATATTAATCTTATATCAAAGAAATGTGAGTTTGCAGAAATATCAACTCAAACCAACAATGCTGTTTCATGATTTTGTGTTCTTAACTTTGGCAAATCCTGGACAGCCCCCGTTCTATAACAGTTTGCCCTCAAGACTGTGTGAGCATGCAGGTATAAAAAAGATCAGCCGTTTAACTTTCAGGTCAATACACAATCCTTACATCAAATTGCCTCGCCTGATATGTACACAGAAATGAAACAATCGTTACAAATATTCTACTCAGAAAAAACACTTACAAAAAGATCGACGTACATAATTGTATTTACCTACGACATTTTGTTGTGTGGGAAAAACACCATCCTGGCTGCCCAAAGTGTACAGCAATTTGTACATACTATAAACTTTCTTGATAAGGCACCAATAAACAAATGTTTGTAATTCTTATCAATCGGAGTGCTTCATAAAATATACGCATTGAAACGCCACATTCAGAAAAACTGTAGCGGGGGAAATTGAAGAGCTGCACGGGATTACAATGTTAATCCGTTTTTGTGGGGGCCTTCATCATCGGTTCAACACTGACTGATGCATAATAGGCAATCATAAAAAATCACACACTCATCCAAACACAACGGATAAGCTCTATTACATCACAAAAATTGCCTTCCTACTGTAATAGAATGCCCACGGAGAGAAAGAACAATCATTCATAGAAAATTAACATGAATGATATTTTTATGGTGCATGTGCATATCCAAAATGACTCCTTGTCCCTTGATCAGGAACAGAAGGTGAATTGTATTTATCAGAATTTAGAATACTTTGTGGAATACATCAATGAATAGAAACAAATAATCATTTGTAGTAAATGCTTAATTGTCAATTCAAAGAAAAAGTCACACAATACTTTTTTCTAATAATAGGAAATGTTATTGTAATTAAATTCTCTATTCAAGTAAAGTAAACTCAAAATGACTAAAAATCTATTTGAGAGAAAAATTAATTCAAAAGAACACCTTTTTTTTTTTTTTTTTTTTTTAGATAAAAACAATATAATTATAAAAATTACTGGCCCTCTTAAATCATTATCATTTCTCAATAGATAACAAACAAGAAAATATCAAGACATTGTCAACATTTTCCTCTGACCTGAATTTGTGATATTGAGTGTAAAAAACTGGTGAAAGAGGAGGCGTTGTAGTCGGCACCATTTTCCTGACATTAAGATTCTTACCTCACACGATCCACCCTCTGACACAGATTTCTGTCCCCGATGATGACGCGACAGATTGAGTTCTCCAGAATGTGAGGATGTGGGACTGGAGTGAGAACTACTGCCTGTACTCAGAATGTCTCGCCTGCGGTAGTACTCGGAGGGGCTGAGGGGCGAGTGTCGCTCACTCACTCGGTACTGACCATGGGTCAAGTCCAATTCCAGCATCTTGGCGTGCTCAGAGCTAGGCAGGCAGAGCGGAGGGGGAAGTGGAAGGTCCGACTTAGTCCTGTCTGAGGGCGAATATAGATGAGGGTCCTCCCTCTTGAATTTCTCCTCCAGAAAAGAAACCCCTCTTCCATAAATCTGTGAAAAGGCTGGGTGCATGAAGGAAGGATGAGGGGGGAAGGAGGCATAAAATGGTGAAGTTTCTACAGGGGAGTGGGAACTGTCATATTTCAAACTGGACATCTTGGAAAAATCAGTCTGTGAATCTCCTAGTAACATGGTACAATCAAACTAACTCCTCTTTGACTCTCCTTCTCTGATGGTCTACAAGTTTTTTTTCCCTTAGTAGTTCTGTTGACAGTAGTGTTTTTATGTCTGTAAATTGGAGCAGGAAGATAATGATATGGACTTCCACTTTTTTCTTCCAAAATTATCCACCAGTAATTAATTGCAGGAAATGTTGATGAAACACAATATGAAGGGTAAAAAACCAAGAACACAAGTTGACAAATTGTCCACCGAGTTTAGCTTCTTCACTAAGGCATCAAGTATTTCTTCCTCTCAGCAGAGTTCAGAGCGCACTGTGCTAGTAGAGCAATTTTTTTCCCACTCAAATTTTTTGTTGTTGCTTCAAACAATGCAAAAATAAAACTGTTTCAGAAATCAATAGTGTTTGCACGGCAACACTTTTAATTTGGTATTCCACAAAGTATCGGCAACATCCAAGTTTAGAAGAACATCAATTTAAGTCCAAAATAAAAAAAAAAATTAAATAAATAAAATTACTACTAAATAACTATCCAAAAAAAAAAAGGATCCTTTTAGAAAGTCTGGAGTGTAAGAAACAAGCGACGGCAGAAATCAGTCAGTCTGCATGTTTCCTCACAGGTGTAGAAGATGATTCTGAGAAAGAAAGACTAGCAGTCCTCGGTGTGACTGACAGTCGGTAAATGACTTGCTAAGTACAGCCGTCAATCACCTCTAGCTCGTAACAACAGACAAGTAAACCATGTTAGGCTGACATACAATGTTATTGGAAGTTAGTCAACCGTCAGAGGTCACAGATCAAAGGTCGGAGGCCACAGCAGACATTTCCTTCAGAGAGTGCATTTGAAAGACATTTGAAACTGTACACCTTTATTTCTTTTTACTCTTTTCTTCAGAGTTATAAGTTTTCTTAACAGTGAGTTGCACATTTCTACACACCAATAGAAATGAAAAGATTTTTTTTAATGCTTTCTTTACAGGGGGCATTTAAAGACGGTTTATAAAGACCTCAGTAAAAATAACAGCAAGTTATAAACAAAAATATATGTACCATAAATCAAAATCAAAAACCTAAATATGTATCACATTTCTTCTAAAAAATTGTAAGAGTGTAACATTTGGTGTCTTAAATAAAAAAAATAAATTAAAATCCCCAAAAGCCACAAATGTTATAGGATGAAAAAAATTGGTTTTTTTAATCTCCAAAGCACACAAAAAATTTAATCTTGATTATTTCAACATTTTAATCCGATAAGCTTATTTTTCAGCACATGTTTTGTAGATACACTTGTTCGTGCATCATCTCTTAACTTATCTCATGCTGTATTTGACAAAGAATCTTATCCTACCAGTAATTTTCCCTTCATACATGCTGCATACAATTTGAGAAACATTACACTCTGACTTTGGTATTTTAATTCTTTTTTTTTTTTTTTTTTTTTTTTACATCAAAGTAATATTTAAAAAAAAAAACAAAAAACATCATAGTAACTTTAATAAGTTAAATGGACAGCCATCACAAAATTAGATTTCTCTCTGAAGAAACGGTCATCCTTATTATTAAAACCCAAACACATTTTCTCAAATCCACATATACCGGTATATAGCTACACGTATTAACTATTCCATCTCACTTTCCTCTTGCTAATTACCTGATCTAGGCTAGCATGCTGGAAGGGAGATAACTTGTATAGCAATAAGCAATGCTCCAAATTCTTCTCCGATTTAGAATCCAGTAAAAGTATTATGATCAGTATAATTGTTACATCTCAGTGGGCAGTCATCAAAAAAAAAGGTGACTACTAACTGTGATAATAATCCAAATCCAAGGTTCATTTGGGTTTGAAATACTTTGGTGGAGAGTGCAACATCAAAATTACAACTGGTTTACAAATCTACTGACTTCTTATAAGGATTCGGTCGGGGTAAATTTGCCAGAAGGCTTGAGTGTTGGGAATCAACCCAAAATTACTCTTTAAGGAAGGAAGTCTTTTCAAGTGCCCAAAACAATTAAAATAAACTTTTGTAGGAGAGGTGATTTAAGGATAATCAATTACCTTTTCCAAGGAGAGTCTTCATGAATGGTCAGATGTGAGGAACTATAGGGGAGAGGATCCTGGCAACTTCCGGGGGCTGAAAAAACAACAATCCATCAGAGAACTTAACAAAAGCCGTCAAGTCTATCTCCTCACACAGACAGTAGCAGTGACTCTCAAAGCTTCCCTCCTGACAAAATTTACATCAAATTAAAATTAATTATGATACACAGCCCACAAAGTTTAAATGTCACAATTTATCGATATTCATAATTTGTCTTTTTTACTTAATGATTACAAACCACTTAATTGTAAAAATAGCTCTCATTAAAATTTGTGCATCCTTCTATCAATTTGAATTTGATGACCTGCTGAATATTATTATTTTGTGGTTGAGAATTTTTTGTTCCTTCATTTTCCTATCAAGACACTTCATATGTGTCCCTTTTTTGAATTCTTGGTTTGTGAGACATTACAGGTTTATTTCTGTTTTACCTCTATTAAACTTACAAACTATATTCATAAAACAATCAGTCATCGGTTTGTAAAGTACAAGACACCACAAATTAACAGCAAAAGCTAAAAAAATTCTTACATTAAAATAGGTTTAATTACAAAAACAAAAATTCGTTCCAACAATGGTGAAAAATGTAATAATATAATAACATTCATAACATACATTACGCATATGAAAAACGTCAGGACAGTAGGAATTACATCTGCAGAAGACATGACCCCCATTTTACCATCCAATTATAAATTGGGCATTATTCATGCAAATTATTTACAGAAATACAGTGCAATTTAAGTATCTATACATGACATGAATAACAGTTTATAAATTATCTTAAAATATTGAAGTACTTCATGGTTCATGACAGTATGAGACTTATAATAAACGTAACACGTAATAATTGATCATTCATATCGCCATTAAGGGCAATTTACTTGCATGGCTTTTCAACTTTTTGACAGTGTGTTAAATTTTTTTTTTGCACCATTAGAGATGTAAATGCAGTACAGTATCTGATATATCAAAAGATTCATGTTGATGTCTTTATACTTCAATCCTTAAATCCCCTCCTTTTTATTCACTTTTTGCAATTATCTGTATTTTTGGTTGATTCCATTTTGCACAAAAGTGCAAGTTGCCAATTTGAACTAAAAACTCTGTAAATAACACAGTCCGTGATTGAACTTCCAATTCTTACAAAGTTTGCCCTTATTCAAGTATAAAAAAAGTATATAGGATTGTTGTATTTTTAAACTTGATTTTTTTTTTTGTGTAGAAATTGCCATTAGGTACACATGCTACTCAACATACTTCATTGATTTCATTGATACTTATTTAATATAATATATTATTGATCGATATTTTATCTACCGGTGATATAATATAAACACCAGTGCCTTTTTAATGGTGCTTAAACTCCAAACTTTTTTGCAAAGAGAGAGAGAGAGAGAGAGAGAGAGAGAGAGAGAGAGAGAGAGAGAGAGAGAGAGAGAGAGAGAGAGAGGTGATAACTATTATGCAAGAACCATGTAAATATTGACCACCACATTATCCTAATCACCCAACAGTGTGCAGCCAACACATTGAGTCATGTAACACATGATGCCCAATGACCACAGACATTGGGATACTCAGTCAGACAACAGCCCTGTCACTTTAATGTCCTGGTAGTGCAGTCATTTTGCTGTCCTCACACCCGTCCCTCTGCATGGTGGGGGGAATTCCCACAGTTCCATCATAGGCCTGGCATTGTTTATGGAGACAGAAACATGTGTATGTCTTGTGTTTTATTTGGTGCGAGTGTCACCTCTGGGCTTGTCTTTGTACACCTATAGTCCAAACAACCATCAAAACACATGTTGTTCTCTCCCTTTGTGCTGACATGTGTATCATATTTATTACATAACTTATTTGTAGACTGGTAACAATTCATTAGTTAATGATCAGGATCACTGGTATGAATCAAGGAGGGCCTGTTTTCTCTCTCCTATTTTAATGGAGCTGAACAATACAACCAATATCCTATAAATATGTCAAATGAGTTCATGCACAAATAGTTAATATAAGAAAAGCAGACAATTGCTGATTTTATTTTTCATTTCTAATAAAAAAAAAAAAACACCATTCTGAACAAAACATTTTTTTGTGAAGGGGCGTCAAAATTATCTTTAAAATTTGTGAACTATATTTGATGATGCATGAATCATTATTCACCCCTTTTCTGCAATTTCTCTCCACCAACAAAGATATATTCTTCAAAGTTATAATTGGCAGACTCTTCATTATCTTAATTCTAATCCTGGATGGTTATATTCCAATGAAGAACATTAATTGATATAGTCAATCATTACCAGTACCAAATCTGGTCAACTGGAATTCCTTACTGTAAAAATTAAGGTATACTTTCTTCTATCATCAATGAACACACATTAATTAGTACTGTTGATCACATGTGTTAATGATGTTGCAAGTTATTTTCCAATCTCTCTAGAATGTATGTCAATGAATGTATACCTGTAAACAAGATTCATCAAAACTTACTATTTAATTTGCTGTGTAAATATCACATTTGCCTGTCATTTCCTCGATAGATACCAATGCAGAGTTGTCAAACTAAGTAAACTTACTAATTATATTAATTAAAGGTAGGTATTAAGTGAAATACATTTAGACCAAAACCAACCATGTGGTAATCCTAGGTCAAAGATCTATATAGAAATAGAATGTAATATATTGCTTTAATTTATATCCTATAGCTATAAAACATAGTTTAAAAATATAATATTATATAACTGCCTATTTATTTTTAGGGATTTACTAAACTCTTTGTTTCCATTCCAATAAATAGGTGTATACTGCTGTGAGAGTTGTAGGACTTTGATGACAAACCCATCTGGGTAACATCACCGAGAAGAGGTGTTAATTATATAATGATTGATGCATGTTCAAAATTCTCAATCACCAAAATTTCAAGATACTGAGAGATAAATGATAGTCAAGAAAGGGAGAATACCCTTCAGAAGTTGAATATATAGGGGACATAATTTCACATTGAATGAGGTTCTTTAGCTGCAAAATTGGAAAAATTCAGGTTCAGAGGCCGTGGATCTACAGTTCCTCACAAGCTTGTATTATAAATTGGCACAAAATCATGCAAAGTTATGGATTTATTAATCTCTTATTTATTTCTGAAACCAGTGATTCAACATTTCTTCAGACATTTCACTAATGATGTTGTTACTTTACTTGCCACTGAGAATCTTTAAATCTTTAAAAACCACATTATTGGCCCTGAGTAAAGTGAAGTAATGATTGAGGCCTGTTTATAGGCAAAAATGGCATCTCTTGATCTGCAAGTGAAGTAAACATATATTGTACTAATAATATATGTAAACTAGCGTAAATTTTTGTGGCTAATAATTGCAAATTTTGCATGCAAGAATTGAGGAACTGTAGTGCTGTCACCAGAGATAGAGCCATACAATGCCACATTAAGGTTCCCTTGATATACTAATTTCACCATATATATAGGGTCATACAATGCCACATTGAGGTCCCCATGATATACTTATTTTACTATATATAGGGTCATACAATGCCACATTGAGGTCCCCATGATATACTTTTTTTACTATATATATAGGGCCATACAATGCCACATTAAGGTGCCCATGATATTCTTATTTCACTTTATATAGGGTCATATGATATCTTTTAACAACAAAAAATATGAATAAGAAGACAAATGAAAATGAAAATCTTAAGCTGATCTACTACTTGAAAAAATTATTTGAATTAAAACTGGGTGTGAATAATTTTTTTCCTTTACAAAACATCCTAACTATTCTACTTTTTTTGACTAAATGAGTTTAAAAATAATTCAAGACAGACCTCCAAATTTGTTGAAATATTAACCTGATAAACACTGAAAAATAATGCCCGGTGAGAATTAGTCAAACTCTGAATGTTTGTGTTTTTGCCATGGGATGATATCTCTGGTTAAAAATCAATAAGTGATATTTAGATAAAACCCAACGCAGTGCTTTGAGACAGTCAACATTGTACTTGTATGTCATTTACAAAGAAAACTAGGTAAACATAAAATGTGCAAGGACTATTTGTTGTGGGGCAATATTCTCAAGGAGACAGCCATGTTAATCTCGTGCAATAGAACTTCCTGCAAATCCGCAATACCTCTCCCATTTACTGTCATCTCTCATCCGCATGTGGGAAGATGCCATATATATATATTTCATTAAAAAAAAATGCCCTTGCCACTTATAAATGCCAGTACATCCTTTTTTAAAAGTTACATAGTAAACATTTAGCATTATCCTTTATTGTATCTGCCTGATAATGAATCTGAAGTCTACATGGTTACTTTCAAATTTATACAAAATTCAAATTTATTTTATTTTCTTTTTTTATTTTGAGTATTTTATTTATTTCTCAATATGTAAGCAAGTTTGAAATTAGAAAAATCAACAAGACAGTTTATTCTGTATAGACCATTAAACAGTTTAAACATGACAGCTACAGGGTAATCTAACAATCTTTAAAGCCAACAAAGCATTGGGGCTTAAACATGAGAATTACCTACTAAAGATTTTGACTATAATAAATTCCTGAGTTATTGGAGTACATTGGTTGAACAGGTAAAGGGAAATAACTCTCATCATCAGGATAGAGTTTGTTAATGATTTAAATAAAATATTCAGTAAACAATTACATCATTGCTCACATCAGCTTAAAACTCTGACTCTGCATGAATATATTGAAGCATTTATATGCTTAGGAAATTTTCCTCATTTAGAAACATTTCAATCTTTATTACCGGTAAAAAATCAATGAGTGTCGATTATGGGGGGGGGTTGTGTGTGTGAATATTTCAACCGAACACTATATACACTGTATATTCTTTCTTTTAATAGATTTTAATCTGGCATAAATAACATCAATTTGTAATACATGTACTGCAGATATATGTATGTGTTTATTTTTACATAACAGTGTAATGGTTCTTCTAAACATGTGGGTATCTATATCATATGACAAAAAGGTTACTCTTATAAACAATATCAAAAACATTTGCAATATCCTAAAAGATGACTTTTAAACAATACCCAAACATTGAATTTAAAAGTTAAATTTATATGCTATATTTCAAACCAATATGCCTGCAAAAGATATGTGGGGGAATTTCTTTTATATCTCTGTTACACACAATTAAGACAGATTCCATTATAGAAAACAAATTATGAAAGTTTCAATAAAATTGAGTTTGAGGGAAAAATTTGTCTTATTTGTTGTGGTCATATTTATTCATTACACCAGTGTATATTAGGGATATTAAGCTTTAATCAGTATTTTAATTTTTTGATTCAAATACATTAATGGTCATCAAAAAAAGAAATGTGGGTGAATGACAATAATTAATCTCATAAATATGTCTCAATCTAGCTTTTTAACTTGACTGATTTTCCTGTAGTATATTATTACTTATTAAGTTTGTTACTGACTGACTATGGATATATATCAGGTTGATCAGTCTCATAAACTTCCATGACAAGTATGAGGTTTTGCTGGGGTTTTTTCTGACAAAAACAGCTGGTCATAGTAAGCCAACCTTTGTCAAACACTTTGGAGTGGAAGTTACTTTAGAGTCTCTATAAACATTTGAGATGCATCAAATTTTATAAGCAATTGGGCATTATGGACATATTTAATAGCAGCATGCATGACCAAAAAAAAAAATATTTCACCCACAAAAAAAATGCAAATCATTTGAACAACTGATATGCTTGCTGAACCCTTAAAGCACACTTTAACTTAAAAATAACCCCAGAGAAAACATTTTGTCTGAGGCTTATCATCTCTTGTTTGGATTTATTCGGCCGAGTTAGTAGTTTGGCACAAAACAAACTTTTCAGGGTGGTTTTTTTCTCCCTAAAAAGTAAACAAATACCTTTCAAACAGGCACAAGCCCTCTCTTGACACAGGCTGGTGTTCCACGATGTGATTCAACTTGTACCTCCTTCTGCATGCATTCTGTTTGCTCAATCTAAAAAAAATAAATCTTTATAAATTTTCATTGCAGTTTTTCAAAATTTGAAAAAGCATGTACACAAATGTCCTCTGTCATGATCATTAGTCCTACATTTTTTTTCTCCGAATTTATGAAAACCATGAGCCATGCATCCCTGTTTTTAAAGTTAGTCTTCAAAACTCTGTTCTTACATATAGAAATAATAAAGTTCTACTGGCCAATGTATCAACATCATCAGTCTCTTTTTGTCCATAATTCATAATATACACTAGACATACGAGGTCAGTCTCCTTACTTGGACTAGTGACACACATTCACTGATCTGTTACATTGCAGGACATGTTCCTAGAACACATGTATTTATACATTATGTGTGCAAAAACTCTGAAATTAAGACAGAGACACTGGCATCTTTGATGAATTTCTACCCACTAAATTATGTGACACTTCTGTTTTACAACGTAAACTGACACACACATTTCATAAGATTTAAAAACAAAATTACTAAAAAAAATGTCCCCTACTTTCTGAGAATACAAGTGGTTACACAATAATTAGAAACAGAACTACTAAAGTAATTAAAAATACATGCAACTATCTATTTTACGAGAATTTTTTTTTTTCAAAGGCAATAAAGGACAAAAATGACTATCATATAAAGGTAAATACATGTATTATTTAAACTGCGCTTGCAAAATTAATGATTGATGAGAAATGGTAAGGACAACGAACTGTTGCATAAGTATGCCTGATATTAAAAAGGGGTTAGTCACACTTGTTTCAAATTTTTTACTGCAATAAAATTCTAAACAGCCAATATATTTATATATATCAAGCAGACACAAGGTTAGCTAATTAGCCCATTTCCTGCATCACTAAAAAAATAATCAATATAAATAATTATTATGCTATTTGTGTTAAGTTAATAATACATAAGCCATACACCCCCTTCCCACCCACTATTGGTAATCAAAACTTTCATTTGATTATCATAAATTTATGAACTGTTTTTGCATCAATCTTTAAGCTTTGAATTTGAGGACAAATTATCAACATTTTTGTCAATTTGGGAAAAACCAGTTAAACCAAATTAAGCTTATTAATAATAAGTTTTATTAGATAGGAAATAATATTACATGAACAAGTATACAAACATAATTTGATTTTGTCAATTCTTATTTCAGCTCATTGTATTACATAATATAGCTGCCTTTATTTTCTTTAACCTGCATTTCTAATATTCTGTGGATTCTCTAATACATGTACATGTGATTTCACGCATGTAGTATTTTTGTACCATATAAACAGTGGCAGCAACAAAATGGATCCTGTTGGCTTCTGAGATGAGCAAGCTACTTGATAAACAATAATCCATCATCAGCAATGATTACCGGTATTTAAGAGAGATAACTATTTTTCTAGATTACCTGTAGGTCAGCTAGGTGTACCGCTATATTGGGCCTGGGTAAGGAGAGAGAGGGGGTGGGGCAAAATTTTGCACTCCCGACACCAACTTTGAGCATCGAGGATTAAAAAGAGTGATCCATTACTTCTGTTATTCAGAATATTCATCTACTGCCTCCACAAATGATAATTTCAAAAATCTTACATATGATTTTCCAAATCACAGGCGAAGGTGTGTTCTTTGCTAAATCTGCATTTTGTTCTCACTCATTTCCCTGTTTAAAGCTGATATTTCTCATGTTTATGGGTTATTTTTAATCTAATTAATTCAAATCAATTCATCTGTCAAATCAAAATGACAAACTCTCGTATATCAGCACTTTAATGTACATATGCCCAACTCCTGGAGGTGTTAGTAGTCAGCTTTATATACTGATCTTGTCAAACAATACTATGCTCCTAAGTTTTGCAGAACATGTACAGTACATGATGAATTTCTCTCTAATACTACATGTACTGGGTATATCAGCATCATATGAACAATTCATGAAAGTAATAAATATTGTGAAGAAATTAAGCCCTAAAACTTCTATCATATTTCATTATTTTACAATTTTATTATCAAATTTTACAATAAAAATTCACTTCCCTATTGTGCAAGCTAAAACCTAAGCATAATCGTGTTATTTAAAGTAGTTTCTTGTCATTGTGTTCAACTGCACCAAGTTTATATATATATATACAGTTGCAGGAAACACATTTTTCAGAAAAGCCTCACAAACGTATCGGGTTCAATGTCAGACACGAACAAACTGTGCGTCCCCAAACTATATTAGTCTTAGTAGAGGTCAATAAAAATCAAAAACAGGTTTACAACAGGAATGTCACAAAGCGTGGCAGTTTGTTGTTATTTTTGTTTCAGCCATTGGTTACAAGGTATTAATTTACTGGTGTATTTAAGGCTTTATTTACTGTTCGGTGGTATGAAGAGAGCCCACAAACAAGGCAAACTTGGCTCTATTTAAATCCTCACTGTTAACAGTAGATCAAAAAAACTCATAATTAAAAACTTCCATATTGACAGGAATTATAGACCACGACAGTATTTTTGAATACATGTACACCAAAGATATTCCTCTCAATATAAATGGAACATTTAACAGCACATACTTATATGAACACAATGAATTCTTTTGATATTGATACCAAAACTGTACCTCACAAGACATTCACAACACTGTAGTGACCTTCCAGTCCTTCTATTCAGATATATAGTTACTTTTGATTCTTTTTCATTTTGTCAACTTTTGCACAAACTGGTTGAAAAATGTAAGCTATTAAAATATGCAAGGTTTTATTTTCCATGATTATAACAATTTTTTTTATAATACCTAGAAATATTCTCATCTCTTTACCCAATTTTCTTTGTCATAAGTCAACTGAGAGAGAGAGAGAGAGAGAGAGAGAGAGAGAGAGAGAGAGAGAGAGTGCATGCCATATGTTTTATGGTAGGGTGGGGGAGTATATAAATAGCTAATTGATTAATTCTTTTACCAATAAAACTTACACCTACTGACCCTCAAGTATGAAACTACAAATAAATAATTACTTTAAAAGTTAACATCTGTCAATTGTAGGTAAATCAGGTGTTTAATGTAATAAGATGAATGCATAATCTGGCAGTGATCTCTGGGATATGAATGAAAGGAAAGAGCCTAATCTGTCAGAAAATAAAATCCAAGTTTGACGACTTTTGATCTTACACAATGAAAAGTCCATTAAATTGTTAGACAAGCCCGTAAAAGTACTAAAATCCATTCACAACAATCAATCATACTTTACATATATAGCAATTCATTTCTCATTTCATACAGTGCTTCTAATTAACTTTCCCTATACTATTTAATATTGATCATTTAGTTCTCATTAAACATAGTTAAACATTCTGGTTTAGTATGGGTCCCATATTTTAGTTTTATATTCTCAATTTTTCTTTTACTTCAGATTTATCGGTCATGAAACAATAGATACAGATTCAGTTTCATGAGAAGAATACATTGTTAGCAAGGCTAAAATTTTCAATCAATTACCAAGTTAAACCTTTATAAATTTTTTTTTAATTGCAAGTTTGTAACAAGTGATATGGCGCTGTACAATTGAGATTGAAAAAAATACACAAGAACATTATAATTATACATGTACTAAACAATTAGGCTAGATCTGTTTATTAGTAACTTCCATTTAGAGTATTCTTCAAGTTACTGATGTAATGAAACATAGTAAATACGGTACATGTGCTGTAATGCAATGATTGTCTTCACATCTGTCATCAATATTTTTACCAAGTATTTGCTTTTGAGATTCTTGTTTACAACAGTGTTTGAATTCAAGATTCCCGTTCATCATTTAGTTGTGGACCTAACATTTAGAGGGCATGGCTCCGAGGAAAACCATGCACATTTAAATAAAAAATCTACACCTTTGAATTCAAGTGTAAAAGTAGAATTCAGATTCACTTGATGAAATTATAGTCTGAATCAATTCAAAATTTGTATAAACACCTTTCATGTACATGTATGTATTATCACTGAAACTAAGGAAAAAAAACTGTCTCCCAATTGCCCATGGTGTTGTTGATAACAATTTATCCAAGTTCAAAAGTCAGTTTAAAAATGTTTTTTACTTTGACTTTAATTTTAAAATTACTTCAAAATCATTTCTTTATGATCAGGGATCTTGTACAACTTTAAGTATTGGGAATGAAATAGGTAAAAATTGTGATGATTGGTAAATATTGGAAAAATCATCATTCATTTAATATTACATGTATTATGAATTTGTTATCACTCTATTTCTTGTATAACTGTTACACGTCAAGAAGATGACGTAAAAGAGAACTCAAGTGTACATACAATTTATACATAACCTTCTTTTTTGGAAGTAACTTGATAGCATATACCTTCTGGGAATAAGGTACATTGTATTTTTTGGGGGGGGTAGGAGGAGGGGGTGGAGGAGGGAATTACTTTGGAAATTGGATGCATAGTGATAACTTTGATCCCCAATCTTTTCATAAGAGGATAAAGAATCCAATAAAATTATGTTAATTTTAAGATTTGATTTTTAAAAAAAAAAAATGCATAAATTTTTTAATATCATATTTATCATTTTATATATGCTTATAATTATATAGTTATATGAGGTGTACAGTTGAATGAAGTTTAATCGTTACACTGGAAAGTCAAGAGATTTATAAATTCAAACTGTGTTTAGGCCTATTTCTTATACTTTGTATTTCAGCACTGTCACACCTTATCAGAAAAAGGGCAATGTTTCATTATAATAATTGTTAGTTCCAGAAAGATACAGATTCTGACAATATATGAATATATATATTATATATATAACTATAAGCATGAAAAGATTCTTTCATATAAGTGTGACTGCTATATTAGAAAAACCATTCAGTAACAAATGTATTCAACGATTTTGTGGATTAATATAATCATTCAGTTGCCAAGTTTCTATGTATAATTGAATAATGGGATATTGTTTGTTTGTTTGAGCCTCCGTCATAAACACATAAAATATTCATAACGCTTATCGATTTATCTTTAGCTATGAACTTCATAAAGAGCTGAGACCTCCCAAAAATAATTCAAAATTTACTTGTCAACAAAATATTCTTTTTTCTTTTGAAAACGATGGCGTATTCTCCTCCGGAAGCGCACCTGCCTGTTCTGTATGTTGCATGTGAACGCGGGGAACACATGTGCGCTATGTTTACATTCACTGACCAACATATTGGTGCTACGGGGTCACGACTCGTTTCATGAATGACATACATACTTAATAAGAATTAACAACTCAAAATAAAAAGTTGTACATCTAATACAGATGCAGTAAAACAATCGCTTACCTTCCGATATTCTGTGATGTTCTTTTTCACATCTGATAATGCGGTTGAATTTAGCAAACATGCAACAGAAGATTTTTTTGCCGGGGCGAATCACTATCGTAAATAAAAACATATTCATACGCCCGAACATCTGTCGGACGGAAGCTAGTTATCTACTGTCTGACTAAACTATATATTTACATGTGCGTTACCTTGGACTTTATGTTAGCTTTCTTCTCTCGTAATTTACAAACCAAAACGACTCATTATTCACGTTTTAATTGAATTCTGAATCCATCTTTTCGCGCAAAGTCACTTTGTTATTTAAAGTAGCGACTCGGTTCGATCTAAGTGACGTCACAGCACCTGCTGGGTAAACAGTGAAAAAAAACAAACAATGGCAGACGGATGGATCAGTGTTTTATACTGCCTTGTTTTAGTCAAAGATCTCCATGCAGACTTTCAGTATCTCCAAATCATGAAATTGTTTGAAACTTTGAATAGATTTACGAAATTTATAGAAGAATGAATGAAAAAATCTAACGTTAGGAAACGTAACACGTAAGAGAAATTGCATTAAGCTTCATTAAGTTTAGAAAAATGACAGATTATTGCTAAAATGATGGTGGATAAATAATGTATTATTATTTGGAGAGAGAACCGGATATTTAAAATCCGTCGACTTTTTCTAACTTAGTTTGCTTTCATTTTCACTTTCCTCGTCGAAGAAATGAAAGTAGACATTTGTCTGAAATCATGCATGTTTCATGTTTGAAAATGAAGCAGGGGTATGTAACATATAATGCACACAAGCTTATCTTTTTAAAAGATAGGTGAGCTAGCGCTGTAGCCGTCATAAAACACATAAGTATATAGATTTCTAAACCATTGGTTTCATTTTCTGATTCGATTAATTATTAACAGGAAGGCACATTGGTGCACTGGAATTGTGTCGTGGGTGGGGGTCTCAATTCAGCTTGGTTAATCTAGAATGAGCTTCACATCGGCAATGGCATTACTCATTAATTGTGCTTTAATCATTCTGTATTTACTGTATACTTTCAATATTGATGTGAAAAATAATAGAAAAATAATAGATTAGTAGAATCAAAGGTACTGTTTTGTAGCAATCGTATCTTCTCGGGCCTTTCCGGCAAGCTCAGAAAACGTATTTGAGGTTGTTCTCTGACCTAAGCTACTGTTACTTTTTGGCATTTATGTACATATTAGACAACAAAACACAAAACTTCAGATCACATGTAGATGATAAAACGAAATTGACATGGTACAGTTTATCTACAGTAGTATTCCCAGAATGCCCTACCGTGAAGTCGTGCATGCGTATTCCAGTAAAAAAAACTAACGTAGTTGTTAGCGCTTGAGAGCGCTAGCAATAATAAAGGAACTTTCTAATATTTGAAACATGACGTTGGAGAGCCTCTTTATAATGTTTATTGAAAATTAAAGCGCCCCACTTTTCGTGATAACAATGTATACCATATATATTATTTTGATAATATATTGATCAATTATATGATATAAAAAATCTGACAGCCATACAGTATTGTATAAACAATATATTGTTACTGCATTGTTTATTACTTGGATTTGGTACTGAACATACTGGCAATAGACCCATTGCAATGAAACATCACAAACACGTAAAACATTCATACTTATGTACCGGTAAGCTACAGTATGTTCAATGAGCAAGTTTTAGTTAATCTAGACAAAGTTGGGGGTAGTTTATGCTATAGTAGTGGGACATTAATTGTTATTTTAGTCTGTCCCAAGATATTTATGTAGCACATTCGGACAATTTTTAATACAAATACACATACCTGTGAAATAAGTGCAATTTATTAATGAATCATGATGGATGAAAGGGAAAATATCCAAGATATCTTCATTGACACATTATCATTTTTCACTAGAATGAAATCAGATTTCTTACGAAGATTTATAATGGGAAATGTTGACATCTTTTTTCCATTTGGAAGTCACTCGGAATACCTTGCACAATTTTCAGCATAATCATCTGGTTACTTTCATTTCTAATGCAATGCAAAAATCTCGTAGAATTTTTATTTTTGGCCTTGTATTGAAACCTGAAAAGTTAGAGGGGTGTTTCAAAGGAGAAATCTCGTAATTTTTTCATATTATTGAATGAACATCATTTGAAACCTGAGGTATTTATAAATATTTAATAATTTAAGAAAATGTGCAGCATAAATATCTTGGGACAGAGATTAGTCTGATGAGAAGGTCTTATGTCTTAGTTAGAATAGGTCCTAACTGCACTAAACTTGCTTTGATGGTGCATCTGGGTCATGGACTTAGATAATTTGGATGCTTAATCTGAGCAATAATTTTAAAAGCCTGAGAAGATTCAGCCAAACATACTATAGGCTAGCTAGGGTTAATCAGGTCAGTGCTTTAAGGGGGAGGGGGGTAAATTTCTGCAAATACTGGTACAATGTTGTTAGATCTATCACTGAATATTAAGGTTTCTATATTTTTGCATACCAATATAGAATCCATATTGTCAGAAATTGGTTCTCCTCACATTAAGACAAAATTTATTTGAGCCACTCATCAAATTGAATTTATTTTTTTAGGGTTAATTAACATGATGTTTGATGAAGAAGTCCAATTTCTATAACCTGACCATGAGTGAGGACATGGAAGAAAAGAGGAGACTTGCAACTTTTGTCAAATCTGTTCACAAGGATCTCAGGAAGAAATTCAAAAATGGTAAATTAAAATCTGAATGAACTTCAAAGTATTTCACCAAAGCATGCACCTACTTTAGTGAAAGACTTAAGAAAAGTCTGTGTACGGAAGAGAGAGAGAAAGAGAGAGAGAGAGAGGAGAGAGAGTCGTTTTCTTCTAGTTCAATACTCCATTTCAGAGACAGAGAGTGAAAGAGCATGTTACTAAAGCAATATTTATATGCAAAACATCTTTCTTTCTTTTTTTTACATATGATTTTCAACATACATGTATCATTACATACAACACATGCCAGCGTGAGAGAAGAACATGTAGCTGTAGAATTATCTAAATGTACTCAACAACACTGACATTGACTGGCCTTAGAATTTCCATGGTATTAACTGTGCTGCTTTCTCTCTTTCTGTTGAATCAAGCTGGGTTTTCAACAAGTGATTTTTTTTTTTATTGCTTTGCAATTTGTCGAAAAGTTATTTTAACAGTTATTAAAAAAATTATATCATACATTTTTTAGATTAAAAAAAAATTAAACTAGAGCAAAACTTGTTGCAACGAGTGGGTCTTATGTAAAAACTTCCAGTAGGATACAGAACTCTAAATTGAATGACTTGTATTTGAAAAAAAAAATAGATTTTCAGGAAACTCTGAATATTTCCTGGTACGGCTTAACAAAAATTTGAATTATTCCTTGTATGACTTAACAAATCAACTGTTACATTACAATCATATGAATGAATTTTCTTAACCAGGATCATGGAATCAAATTTTCTGAAAAAAATGATTATTAAACCCATGTCTGCAATGCATAGTTTTAAAACGGATTTCAGTTTCATATTCAGCTTTGTTAACTGTACAAAATGCATAAAATAAATTTCATTTGATAATTAATAAAACTATAATGCTATTTTCAAAATATTGGAATCACTTCCAGTTTCGACGGCAAGTGGCAGATTGCATTTTTTTACTTAAATGCTCTAAGAATATGGACAAACTTATAATCACAGAAAATTTCAAGTCTCTTTAATTGTTTTAGAGAAAAGCCCTGAATAAAATCCCTTCTTGAAAAAAATTAAAATATACGCTACTTTAAAAAAAATGAAGTGACATTATCTTTATCAGCTTTAAAAAATCTTGAAATTTTCATGAAAATTGACTGAATAATTTTTGAGATATAAAGTCCAAACTGAGTGAGAAAAAAAAAGAAAGATTGTATTAATAAAAGAAACCAAAGAAAAACAAGAGGAAGTGAGCTATGCAGATAAAACACTTAATAAGTAAAGTAATGCAAATAAGACAGTACAGATACATGTATCCTCATACAAAACTTTATGTGTGTGACTTTTTAACTTTTAAATTAAATTTTTATCATACACAATAACATTCTAAGCCATCCACTCAATGGCTATCTTGATTATTTTGACAGAAAAATGAACTAAACCTTTATATGGAACAGAGTAGGAGTAATTTCTGACTTGTAATGAGAAGAGGTGCAGAGATGTTGTGAATAACCCTGCATTTCTAGGAAGTGGAGCAATGTATTCTTATCAATGCTTGTCAATTTCTGGTGTACATGATTGATACATGTATCCAAAATGTAGTTTTGCATATTAAGTAAAGAAAGGTTACATCTACACTGTTATAACTGAGTGATTATACATGAGTCTTGTAGTACATGTAATAGCAAGCAGAGAGAGATTTTCATGCCCTGCTGTCATGAAAAAGTAGGGGCTTATATTAAATATTTTACTGCTTTCCATACATACCGGTATGTCAAGTCATTCGTCTTTCACAATAGCTTTCAAAAGGTTACATTTTTTGTTTGTAGTTCCTAAGCTAAATTTGATTTCTACTCTCATTAGAATTTGGAGTGGTCCATCCTCTGTAAATATAAGAAAATCTGAAGGTCTCCTGTGTTATTTGAATACTTGAAGCCAACCTTTGATTTGTACATGTAAATCGATTGTTTTGATTGTTTTGATGAACTTTTAAGGTCAAGATCTACAGTCCCTGAAACGTTTAATTTTTCGACTTGAATGGTGAGTGAACGGTGAGTCCACTCTGAGCGAAAAGTGAGTGAACGGTGAGCGCATGCTGAACGGAATTTGGTGAGCGCTCATGAACAGTGAATGCGGTGATTGAATGCAGAGCGCAAACGGAGCGCAAACGTGAGTGCAAATTGAAGGTGATTGCATAGTGAATGATATGTAAACGCAAGAAGAAGGATTTATTTGGTGTGTCTCGGGATTCATCCTTGCATTATATTTCGTTGGTAATCAGGAAAAAAATAACAAATAAACTACATGTATGTATTGTTATCAGCCTAAATATAAGGTTATCCTTGTTGAAATATTGTTTGATATTTGACATGTAAACTGTACTGACTGACCTCCCCTACATTTAGAGTGTACATATGAATAATACCAGTGATGTGCATTTTAAATGAATTATACGTTACTGCAACATTTTATTCATTTCCTGCTTTAACAACTGAACTCTTTGAGAAAAAATAAATCATAAAAACGTGTAGATGTTGAAAATGAATTTGCATTAATCTAGAACTACAGTGCCTAGTCATTCACTGTTAATATTACACTATTAAAAAACACATAATTTGTTGAATTTGTTGAATAATTTGTATTGTTGAAGTCATTAAAGCACGCAAAAGAAAAAAAAAAATAGTTTGGTTTTTTTATTTACTGACTTGCTCAAGAATATGTATTTTAAATTCTATGAATTAAATTCTGATTAAATTGATGTTTCTGATGTAATGTAAGTTTCCTGCCACCTTTACGCTCGCGTTCTTTCTTCGTTTTGTTATAACTCTCAAAGACCGATCATTTCTGGAGTTCCAAATGAATATGTATGAAGAGGGAGTGAATCCTGAACAAATGGGGAGCGCAAGGTGAACGCACAGTGAGTGCACGGTGAACGCTTTGTGAACGATGAGCGCGAATGGAGCGGAGTGGAGAGCGCAAGTGAACATACGGTGAACGCACGGTGAGCGCACAGTGAACACACAGAAAAATGGGAAAGTAGAATATTTCAGGGACTGTAGTAAATTTATGAAAGATGCTTATATTTGTATGAAATTCAGGATATAAATTCTTTCATTGATACTTTATAACAATAGCTTTGTTTGATAGGGTGCACCGGGGCTTAAATATTTGGTAAACACAGTGAAAAATCATGTTTTTAACTGTCAATTTCTATGTTATATGAAGGAAATAAGTAACAAATCTTGGAAGTTTTTTTTCATTTTTGACCAATGAAATATATCTAGAATGCCTACAGTCTCTCAAAAAACAGTATTAAACAAGCTCTTGACCTACCTTGTAAAATTATGTCAAATTTTTGTAAAAATTTCAGAGAAAAATGTATGTGGATAAAAATCGAAAGATTTTTTAACTTTTTTGTGCAGGATCTACTGTACTAAATTGTCAAGATATTTTGAATATGATACTGTAATGCTGATTTGATTGACCCCTGGGCCTCTTGTTTAGAACTTTTCTCAGCTGGAGAGGCATTTGTGCCATACCACATATCTAGTTGATAGTTGTATTTTATTTTGCCTGAATTCTTTAACTTTTAGTGACTCAAATTTTTATTGTTTTGCATCTCCAAAGAAGATTTGGTAAATGTCTTGTTAATATTCAAGTAATACGGTAATTAGAAACAATTAGGTTCTACTTGTAGGATAGAATGTGGGCGGAAAATGTTGGGTCAGACAAATTAACACTTGTTTTATAAGTCAGGTCCAATATCCTTAATCAGTATCAGTACTGTATACAGGAAAATTTTCGCCCGTTTTATTTTCGCCTTTTGCCTTAGTTTTCAGTGGGCTTATTCAAGACTGAGCTAATTCAAAACAATTTTCAAATAACTGTGTTAATATGAGAGAGTGTCTATTTTTAACTGTGTCTGGGCAAATCCGTTTGCAAGTGTAGAGAGGCTAAAAAAAACCCCACAGGACGAAAATAACACTGTACAGTAAAACTCAGTTATAGCGAAGTCCTAGGGACCAATGGATTTACTTCATTATATCCATAGTTTGTTATATCTGTATAACGAATTTGTAATAATAACTATAGCGAGTTCGCTATATACATGTTTCCTTTCAGCAGACTACATGTTTTGCAAATTGAGGCTTAGAATGAAAATACATTCTTTTGATACCTTTAAAAATCGGATTGTAAATTGAAAAATATATTGAAAATAAATTCATTAAAACTCTTATTTTAAATGGTAGTGCAAACTTTTTAAACTGTAAAGAAATTCATTATAGAAGTGTTAAATTACGCTATTATTCACCTCTACGGGACTCAAAATCAGTTCGCTATATCCGTAAATTCGATATATTCGAATTTGTTATAACCGTAAAATTTTGCAAAGGTTTGTTAAGAATTTTACTGGGGACGCCAAAAAACTTCACTATATCCGAAATTTCACTATATTCGTGTTCGTACTAAAAGAGTTTTACTGTATACAGTTAAGAAGACATTGGGAGTGGACACTATATTAAGTTCACTAGCTGAATCCTATAAATTGTTCCCTGTTGTAAAAAAAAAAGAACATTGTGTCATTTGGTTTAATAATTGGCAGGAGAAGTGTTCATGCTTCTTTTATATTTGTTTTTTTTTAATATTTTATTAGTAAAATATTTCACCAAAAATAAGATACTGCTTATTTTTTCACAGACTATTCAGTCTGTCTAAGTCACATTTTTTCCAGACCTATCATTTATTAGCATCAAACCCTGCTAACTCTTACAACCACTTTTGTCTAACTCTTACCTAGGGAACAACTGAAAAGGTTTCTGGCATCCTAGACTTTATACTTAATTTTATAGAATGTGAAATGTTTAAGCCTTTTGGTGGTAAATCAATACCCAGAAAAAGTATTGCAAACAAACTTCAATACAGTATCTGGAATATGTGTATTTTGCAGCCCTAACACGTTAGTCCATAACTTAGGTCCAGTGTCGCTATAAGCCATCTTGATTTAATAACCCCTGTCTATTCTTCTGTTTGGAGCATGAAGCATCATAGTTTTATATAGAACCCTTCATAGCTTGCAAAAATAAAGGGATTTTTTTCTGTTTCGATGATCCATATATCTTAAATGAACTCCATCAGATATATCCTTGTTAGTAAGACATAGCTACCTGGTATATGCTTTTTAGAATATCTTCTAAAGAAGATGCACAAGTACTCTTCATTGCATTATACAGTAAAACTTGTTTAGTACGAACACGGATTTAGCAAGATCTTTTAAGTCCCCGGCAGAATTCTTAATAAATCTTAGCAAATTTTACAGTTATAATGAAATCGGATATAACAAATTTATGGATATAACGAACTGATTTGGAATCCAGTAGAGGTGGAAAATGACGAAATTAAAGACTTTTATAGCAAATATTTTATAGTATGAAAAGTTATCACTGCCATTTGACATAATATTTGAATGAATTTATTTACCCATAAATTCTTCAATTCACAATCCAATTATTATAGGTTTCAAAAGAATATATTTCCATTCTAAGCTTGAATTAACAAATAATGTAGTCTGAAGGAAGAAAACCTGTATATAGCAAATTTGCTATACATATGATCACAAATTCGTTATATGGTTATAACAAATTATTGATATAACAAAGTAAATCCATTGGTCCCTAGAACTTTGCTATAACCAAGTTTTACTGTATGCATTTTTGAATGATAATTTCTTAATTCTCAATTCTATCTTTTTCCTTTTTTTTTTTTTTTAAATTTTGAGGGGTTATGGGGGGAATACTGAGTCTGACAGTAAGTCATAGATGTTATGAGAATGATAAGTTTGAAATGGCCTGAGCATGTACTGTCAATCATTGTACAATTCATTGTATCATATGACCTGTGGTAAAGCACATCATAAAAACTGCAAAGTACACAGAAGCTGCTGAATTATGGTGTAGATTTATCAAGGTACATGTATATTTTTGAAGGAAAGCCATAGAAACTCTCTGAAATATTGAAAGATAGGGATAAGGGGGAACACCAGGATTGATTAAATGATGCAATTTCAGAGGTACTTTTTGAAGAAAAAAAATTATTGTTAGCATGTCTTTATAGGTAGATTGCTTAAGAGACCAAGAACTGAGTATAAAAATCAAAGAACTGAAGATACTTAAATTTAATCTACATTGCAGCATGCATGTGCTGCTAGTTAAAATTATTTTGTTGACTTAAAATTAATGATAAACCTCAGATCAAGCTGATATGCATTGATGGTTGAATGGTTTGTTTTGGTTTAAAGACATGTACTAGCAATACAAAAATTTGAAATTCAGTTATTTAAAATTTTAAAATTTGAATTAAATCTTTTTATCTTTCAAAAAGATGACATCATAACATGGACCAATTCACTGTTCTTTGTACCAAATTAGACCTCAATACGCTATTCGGTGGTCTTTTATTAGATGTATATTAAATGAAGACATTTCACATTAACTGAAAACTAATACAAACTGTTAGCTACAAAATAGATGACCTTAAAAACCTAAAGGGTTGGTTAAGAAGAAATTTCATCTTATCAATGTTATGACATTCAAAGATTCTAGGTAAATTAAAACAAAGACTCAATTTTAAAAGAATGTGCTGAGATGATCTGAAGATCCCAATGAACTGAGATCTTTAACATCATTTCTAAGGTTTTACATGTATTTTTATCTTACAATCATTAAAGTGATTTGATAAAATAAATAAAATATAACGTATCCATATTAAAGGGGAGAGAGATGCTAAGGATATTTGGAAGGAGCACTGTCAGAATACAGGAAAGCTGCAGGACTATGCAGAGACCATGAAAAAGTTGGCTACAGTTCACTGGGGTAACCAGCAGCAAGAGAGGGTGCATTGGTGTAGAAAGACTCTGCTAGAGTACTTCAGGGGAGGGATGAGGAAATGCATAGAGAAAGACCAAAGAAGATTCCAAAGGTAAGCTTTAATTTTTATTTTATATTCAGAGAAATTACATGGAAACAAAATGGATACAGAGAGCATCTGTCACTCCATTGTTGTTGAAAATGCAAAATAGAATCACATGACCAATTTAAGGCGGAGTCTAGGTAAAATGGGACACTTTTTAAAGATATTGATGAAGATAAATGTGGATGAAAACATATCACATACAAAATTTAATCACCATTTTAAATTTTGAACATGTACAGTATTTGATTATAAGATGCATTTTGGATTAAATTCTTAGAGAGTTAAAGTTTAGAGTTAAAGTTCATGACTTGCAGATAGTATATAGCTGACACTATCCTATTGCACAATGCTATTAGCCTTCAGATTGTTAAAGATTAAATGTAGATGATTATCATTTATAGTTTTATTATTTATTTTGAAATAATATGGAATTTTCCACTGCTTATTTAAAGCATTTGTGGGGTTTTTTAGTCTGAAAAAAAGAAGAAAAAGTGGGCACTCGATATCAAAATGCGCATAACGTGCATATTGTCTTCAATTGTATAATTTGCAGGATGGTTTTTACATAAGTTGTGAAATGGAGTAAAGCATTTTTAAAATGTCGATTATGAAAAGTAAGCCATATACTTCTTTAACATTTGAGGACCTTTGGTGTTTAATAATTTCGGACAAATTAGAGTCTTTAAGGAGATTTGTGCTTTCTTGATATTTAGATTAATTCGTTATACAAACCTGAAATTGCTGGACATCTTAGAACTGTTAATTGCAAAGACTAATTACCAGTAATGAAAACTTCGTGCTGGCTGATATAGAATTGAAAAACTTGGTAATTGAAAATAAGAGAAAGAAATTATGAAGTGTGGAGTCCCCACATCAAGGCAAGTGTAGAAAAAACCTTTTGTTGTAGAAATGTTTGAGAAAATTTGAAGTTCTAAAAACTTTGGTAATGTCAAAATAAAACTTTAAATTTGGTTGGAATAATCACAATGTACACATACTAGTATTACACATAATTATAGCTTATGTATGCTGTAATGAAAATGGTAACTTTATACATCATGAAAAGTTTAAGGAAAAAACAAAGATTATTTTGAAAAGCAGTGTAATTTTTTGTTTTGATTCAATAGGTTCTTTTTGTCATTTGTCATCTTTAGAGGTGATGTTGATTGAAAATGTCAACAATTTTTTCAGTGAAAAAAAAAATACAAACATTAAGGGTCCTCCACACCCTCTGGAAAAGTTTGGAATACAAGTCCAAAATTTTATTTTTTCAATTTTGGGGAAAAAACACTTTTTAAAAATATATTACTTTTCATAAAAACAAAATTCCCAGCTTTATTCTAACTTGGGACCTGGTAGACCGAAGCTATATGCATAAATAGCTTCACAAGAAGTTGATTCGCCATGTTGTGACATACTGTCATAAAAAGTAAGTCACTGGGTGTTGAGGACCCTTAAACACTTGAAGCTGCTCAATAATTACCCTGGTATAATATTTTGTATCACACAAATACAGCACCAGACCTGATACTTATCTTATGCCATCCAGTATTGAGTCATCTTGTCAATTTTGAGGCATTGTTAATACTCACCTAATTTGTCCAACTCTGAAGCATTGTTGATTCTCACCTAATTGTCCAAAAGTAAAGCATTGTTAATACTCACCTAATGTTGTCTAGTGTTGAAGTATTGCTGAATCTTACCCAATGTTGTATAGTTTTGATGCATTGTGGACACCTGATTTTGTTCAGCACTGAGGCATTGTGTATACTCTCTTATTGTTGCCTAGTTTTGAAGCATTGTTAATACTCACCATATATTGTCAATTATTGAAGCATTATTTATAGCAACCTAATTTTATCCAGAATTGAGGCATTGTTAATACATATATCCACATAATGATGTTCAAAATAGAAGCATTGCTAATACTCACTTAATGTTATCCAGTTATGAGGCATTGCTATTACATGTATTCACCTAATGTTGTTCACTATAGAGACATTGTTAATGCTCACTTTATGTTGTTAAGTATTGAAGCATTTTTAATGCTCACCTTATGTTGTTGAAGCATTCTTAATGCTCAATTTATGGTGTTGAATCATTGTAAAATCTCACTTTATGTTGTTGAAGCATTGTTAATGCTCACCTTATGTTGTCAAGTATGAAGCAATGTAAATACTCCCTTATGTTATCTTGTATATAAGCATTGTTAATATTCACCTAATGTTGTCCAGGATTGAAGCATTGTTAATACTCACTTTATGTTGTCAAGTATTAAAGCATTGTTAATATGCACCTAATGTTTCTAGTATATAAGCATTATAAATACTCTCCTTATGTTATCCATGATTAAAGAATTGTTAATACTCACCTAAGATTGTCAGTTATTGAAGTATTGTTAATGCTCACCTTATGTTGTCAAGTATTGAAGCATTGTAAATACTCACCTAATGTTATCCAATTTTAAAGCATTGTTTATACTTACCTCATGTTGTTAAGTATTAAAGCATTGTTAATATTCAACTAATGATATCCAGTATCAAAGCATTGTTTATACTCACTTCATGTTGTCTAGTATTGATGCATTGTTAATACTAATCTAATGTTGCCCAGTATTGAAGCATTGTTAATACTCATCTAATGTTGTCCAGTATTGAAGCATTGTTAATACCTATCTAATGTTGTCAAGTATTGAAGCATTATTAATACTCATCTAATGTTGTCCAGTATTGAAACATTGTTAATACTGATCTAATGTTGTCCAGAATTGAAGCATTGTTAAAACTTATCTAATGTTGTCAAGTATTGAAACATTGTTAAAACTTATCAATGTTGTAAAGTATTGAAGCATTGTTAATACTTATCTAATGTTTTCCAGGATTGAAGTATTGTTAATTCTCAATTTTGTTAAGTATTAAAGCATTGTTAATATTCACCTAATGTTTCAGATATTAAGGCATTGTTAATTATCACCTATTGTTGTCCAGGATTGAAGCATTGTTAATACTTATCTAATGTTGTCCAGGATTGAAGCATTGCTGATACTCACCTTGTGTTGTCCAGGATTGAAGCATTGTTAATACTTATCTAATGTATACTCCATGTCACGAACTGCAATTGTTTTTGGTTTTGGAAGTTATGCCCTTTATTAAATCATTTTGTGTATTTAATGCATACCCTGCCATTCATTATGTGTAGTATTGTCAATTTATATAAGAGCGTGGGGTAAGAAGTTTATCGACTTTGATTTGAATGATATTTTTGAAACGTATTTATTTAATAAAAATTGAAAGTAAAGCTACAAAAATTGCTGGCATGGATAGGGCCGTTACATTTAAATGTGTAAGAGTAAGGATTATGAATTGTACCTTATTTAGAGAAGTGTGATGATAACTTTATGATTATGATCGTACACATCGAATAGTTTTTCACCCTTAGATTATCAGCTTTATGGTATGTCTGCTGGCTTCGTTTATTTTCCAATACGATTGATTATTTTAATCTTTAAAAAGTAAATAAATCTCCATATTTGTGACACCTTATCCTAAGTTAGGCAATTTCTTAATAGCCATTTCATGATTATAATAAACTGGCAGTTTTGTGCGTTTCAAGACAGATGCACGTCAAAAAAAAAATAAAGGAATCAAACCAAAATTCAATGTATATCATGTTACTGTAGCATATTAAATATATTCTGTCAAATATGTCAGGTTCTTGGAGATCTAATGTGGAACAAACAGTAGTTACACCAACGTATACCAAACCACTTTCTTAAACCTTGATATCTTCAACAAAGATCTGTCATTAGATAAGGCGCGTCACGTGATTGCTGTCTATGTTTCAGTCACGTGATTGCTGTCTGTGTTTCAGTAAATATAGACAATTACATAGGGGGGAAAATGGAAAAGTAACATTAAGAAGGCTGGGTGGTCAACAAATTACTCATTATTAGATCTACCTTAATTATTTAAAGATGATTTCTTTAGATCTCAGATATTGTTTAGTAAAGAAAAAACAAATCATATTTTGGTTTGAAAATTTGAATATATACAGATCTTTTATTTTTCTCAAATTGGAGATAGACTTACTCTAAAAATAACAACGACATCCCATCCCTCATTATAAACAGTAATTGGGCGTACTCTTTTATGAGATAATATATATATTTATATATAAAAGAATAGTATTCACTACTAGAGGATACATTCTGATAACAGTTCCAGTGCTGTATATTGGGGGCTTGGGTTGATATATAGCACCCACTGGCATCCCTACCACTGATGTCGCCGTCACTTACAATGTGTGATATAAAGTTTACTGAATCACTCGGGTATCGCATTAAAGATTCACTGGACTTCACATATAATAAACAAGGTAGCTCACGTGGGGGATTCAGATTGAGGATAGTTACCTAGGATCTCCCTAGGTTTTTCCATTTGAGGTTTTGTTAATTAACAGTTTAACTATTCCTCGGTGGTTATATGTATAATGTGTAAATTTTCCCGTTTAAAGGTTGATCGTAATGGTATTTAATTTTTTTCGGGGTGATAGACAAAGTGATTTGATTAATAATGTGAACATAATTTGATATGCTCAAGTTCTACTTTAAAGACAATGTTCGATTAAATAACAGTTATGGCAATGTCCTCCTTTAGCGATATCAGTTGTATAGAAGAGAAAATTTTCCTACAACTTAGGTGGAGGTTTGGGGGGGGGGGGGGGGGATGATGGGGCGGGTGTGGGAGGAGGGTCAATATATAAAATCACATTTCATTCCTTACTAGTTCTGTAAATTGACACTCCCCCATGTTCTACACAGGTATCAATGTTCATCAACAATGATTAAGATGTATTTATAAGTAGTACACTTGTATGTATATCAAATTTTGAACCTTAAACTTTTTGCGCATGCGTAATGATCATTTATTTGTTACATTAGATCACAAGGCTCGAATTTCTTTTCTTTTTTTTTTACCTTACTAGTATGTCATATATTCTATTGTATTAACACATTTAAAGGTTCTCCACACCCCGTAATTTATTCTTTAGTCTTTTACCCAAAATTTCCATTTTTTCCAGTCATTTTTAAATCTTACACATGCTAGAATATCGTACTTTTTAAATAAAAATGCCAATTTATGCCTGTTTTAGAAACCTAACTTTCTGAAGGTGTGGAGGAATTTTAAGTATTATTATTTATTATACTTACAAATAATGCTTAACACGATACAAAAGAGAATGCCAATATAAAAAATTCGAAACACGAATGTCTGTAAATTAAGTCCAATAAGTTTTAGTTACATCAGTGGGGGCTCATGCAAGCAAAATCATATAGCAAGGTCAAAAATTTGTTGTTTCGGTATTTAATTTAGATGTAGCACAGCAAAATTGGGACTTCTGCGTAACATAAAACAGATTATACCATGATACACACTTCTATTTTTGATCTCATTTCTCAATTTCACTGTTTTTATAGTATATACTAGTACATCTATATTACATGTACGTACATTTATAATAGAACAGCATGTCATAAAGACAAGTTACTTGATGTATTGACCTAACTTGTTACATTACAAACTGACTGGAAATCATAGGACAATAATTAAAACAATAATTAAAACAGAATCAGAATTGACGAATGTTTATTTGATATGAGTTGTTAATAAAAAATTAAAGATATTTTACTTTCTGATATTTTAGAAGGCTGAATAAGAAGACCGAGGTAGCAGATAACTCGTCCAACATCACTGCTGACCAGCACCAACTGGAGCAGGCTCTCAGTGATAGATATCTGGATATGTAAGTCTCAAAACTAGTTTGAAACGCTTCTAGATACTTGTATTTTTTTTTTTAAAAAGTTGTCAAAAAAAGATGAAGATCGGTTTATCGAAAATTGCAACCTTGGATTATAACTCTGAAAGTTTACGACGTGTTGTAATACCCTGGTCAGCCGTAGGTGAGAATTAACTGAGGGCTCGATGGTCGTGGCCATTTTTAAACTGTATTGATCTCCTTAAGAAGAAGAGCTCTATATAAAATATAGGAAAATGTCTAAATTTAAAATTAGTGTTTGTTAAAGAAATAATCCATATATTTAAAAGATTTAAATATATGGATTATTTCTTTAACAAACACTAATTTATAGCTAAACAGATCATATCTTAAAATATCAGCGCGATCTGATGGTTAATTTGTTGACCATCCAGCCTCCTTAAGTAAAGAAAGGAGTGTAAGTTAACAGTACACGTGCTGTCTGTAATTGTGATATTTCATCGTTATTTAACGTTTTAAAAAAACTACTATATATATATATATATATATATATATACACACACACACACACACACACACACACAGGTCGTAATCAATCCAGAATGTTTATAACGTCTTTGTTGTTGAAATACTGTAGGAAGGGCCCACGTGGTCAATTAAATTTGCTTATCATGTGGATGGTGAGAATTCTGTAAATGTGAGCGGAAATGTTAATATTGTTTTTGATTTTATGTATTATTTATTAAATCAGCAGACTGACTAAGCGACCATGTTATATGCATGCTTAATGAGTTTGTATGCGAAATAAAACCCATACAGCATACAATGTACCTCAAAGAAGCACCTCTTTTTATTGCAATTTAATTAGGTCTTCATTTCGCTCATTGTTTTTGTCGTTTGTCTCAGACTTATAAATTAACAGGCAGTAAAAAGTCTGATAATTGATATACACTCTACATTATATATGATATACAAATCCGGTGGTTTCCACTTTTTCTTCTCCATTATTACAATATTAATAAAAATACCGTAAAATGAGATAAGCAGCGTACTATGCGGTTGTACCGTTAACGTAAATGTAAAGTGAAACCTCCTCACTTTGGCATTGATCAAGACTGCAGAGAACTTGTAGGATTTCTGATTAGAAATTGTAGAATGAAATCATTCTAACCATGACTAAGTTTTGGGATTCAATGCTTTTATGTCTGATAATGTAGTTAAAGAAAAAGGAGAAAAAAAAATATTTTGAAACGGTAAAATGCCCAGGCTGCCCACAAAATCATTTCCTTATTAAGTGGGAAATTCAAGTGTCGGACCAATTAATTTGCACATTGTTTAAAATGTTTATTTTCTCGGTCATTGTTAGAGAATGGTTTCCAGGATAGGAAGGACATCATAACTAGGCTGATTTAATGGAAGTACTGTAACAATGTTTGTTGTAATTTTTGAATATAGTTGAATAATGTACTAGGGCTACCTACGTCCTTGTCATCCGAATCCTACAGATATAAAACGATTTACACAAAACGGTGTAGGAGTTTTAGCGTTTGTTTTCGATCAGTCTAAGGTTGAGCTATTTGCATCTTCTTTGCTTAATTGACCGAGTAAATATACACTGTCTGGGGAAAATGGGTTATTGAACTTAAATACTTCAATTCAATTCTCGCTGACCTGCAGTAAAATATAAACGGATGCCTCCCTTTCGTTGTCAGTTTGTTTGCTTGATTACCTAAAGGCACATACTTGTATGCCTGTGTATCGTGAAAATCTGGGGTTTTTTTTTAATTATCAATTTTTCAAACTATTTAGATCAATTTTATCAATTTCCTTCCCAATAATGGAGCAATAATCGACCTTGGTCCATTGAGTAAATGAGATAGGACGGGAACCGGTGAAGTACCCTACCGAACTACGGACATTTCGTCGTTGTCTTTAATATATTTTTCGATAGAAGTGGTTGTATTCGGCCTATGTGATAGCAAGGAACAGAACACATGTGTAATGATGGAAAAGTAATATACATTGTATAAATCTACTCATTAAAATCGTTCCAGATTGATAAGTGGATATCTCAGAAATCTAGAAAAAAAAATCAAGTAAAAGATATCTTACATCAGTAGTCGTTCACCAAAATCTCTGCATGTGCGTCGTACATGTACATGTAGTTAGATTTAACAAGAATGAATGGCAATGAACAGAAATAGATTGTGCTATCATAAACACTTACCGTATACGATAGTTGTATTATTAAAATTGCTCACTTAGAGTTAAAACCGTATTAAGGTGGCTCACTACACCTTGAAATAAGTTTTCAAAACAGCAGAAAATTACTTGATTATGATAGACAGCATGATGCATGAGAAGAATATAGGTCAAATAGGCGAAAAAATATGCAATTTTGATAGAAAAAAATATGGTTTTCAAACATTTAGCTCAGTAAATACGAACAAAAGCCCCAGGCGGATTCGAACTTATTATCTGCGGTTCACAAGCTCGATACGTTAACCACTGAGCTACATGATGCAATTCAACCAAAACAATTAATACAAACTATTTAACAAAATATTAAATCGCCGTCTTATGATGTAGTGTCTTTAAAAGTATATGTCTTGATGTAGTGATGTACCTTAAGAAGTACACATACACTGTACGTGTAAGTACATGCATGTAGATTGGGGTACATGATCGACACATGTACTGTATGCGGTTTTATGTTGATCGACGACAAGATTGACATTTTATTGTACATTATTAATCTTTATGTTTTTCTAATTTTTATTATCGTCATTATTAACATTATGCTTAATTTAATTCTGATGCGCTAATTTAATTCAAATGCGCAAAAAGATGGTGATTTTTATTGAAAAAAGGATCTATAAAGCTTATAATCCAATATTTAAATTCATATTAAGACCAAAACTTAAAAAAAATGGGGCGAAATGGTTTAAAAAAAAAAAAAGAAATGCCAAAAGTTAACAAAATTTTATCTTATAGAGAGAATCAAAAGAAACCGAAGATCAGTTGTTAAGACATGGAATAATGATTAACAATTGGTACAAACAATTCATTTCCATGTTTTTTTTTTTTAAATATCTAGTGGATTGCTAGAGTGAGCAATCTGTTGTAGAACCTTAACTTTCTGAAACGCACCGAGAAACAGGAGCGCAGGAGTTTGCAATGTTTGCTGAATAAACAGAACCATTCAAGATGTTTATGTACAAAATCGGCAAATAAATTAGTGCGTGGTGATTTCTATGGAGACCTAGAATATTTGAGAGAGAAAAAACCCTATGTATGTTTGGACCAGCGGGTATAGTGCTCTCAGTGAGTGGAGATTACTCGTCGGCTGAGTCCACCACAGACTGACTTCGTGGTAATCTCGGGATTTTCAGCAGTCGGAAATGGGTGTCTTTGAAAAAAGACATCCTTTTCAGCTGTCGCTCCTACGTGCGGCACTATTAACGTCTCTGGTTCGTCTTCCTGTGGCCAGATGGATTTGTATCAGGTGTTCCTGCATCTATAATAAAACTGCTGCAAAATAAAATAAGCATTTTTTCTCCTCTCCTTCTGTAATAACAAGTTGCCATTGGCTCTGTTTTCTTGCTTCGGTGCTTGATCCTGCATTTTGTTGTATTTTGATGTCGTTATGAAATATACACACGGTTATAATTACGTCGCTGGGAGAGGAAGTCTTGATGCAACTTAAGAATATGCCCCGATCACTCTCCTCTAAGACAGTAACCCAACTGCCACAAAACGTATTAAATTAGACAAATGTCGATCAAGCTATGTACATTTTTAAGTTTTTAGTCCTGAGTACTCGGTTAATGAGATGAACCGTTGTGTTATCTGGGTCAGCAAGGCCACTACGGACGACGGGGTGACATATGTCGGTCTGTCAGACACAGCAGGGAAGGACTCCCAAACATAGAGTGGGGACAGTATCCTTCGCTCTAGTCATCTGAGGTGGATTTTTTTAGTTTAGGAAACGTTTCTTGATTAAAAAACTTCAAAAAAATTATCTGTTGATGGTCTGCACAAAATTAGCTGATGGTCTGTATAGTTTTGTAACCTATATTGTATAGTCAACACTCAAAGTGTAATCTATATGGTATAGTTACTCCCAAAGTGTAATAATATATGGTATAGTTACTCCCAAGATGTAATCTATATGGTATAGTTACACCCATTGGGCAAGATGTTTGAATTTTATGAACCGAGACTTTCAATCTATTGAAAATTTAGTGTTCGTTATCGTTTCATTGCTGCTTCTCTTTGCTATAGGTCTTTATTTTTTTGTCTGTACAAGTGCCGGTTCTTTATGTTGTAGTTTTATTCTACATGAACATGCGTCAATTAAAAAAAAAATTAAACAAGAATTGTGTAATAAAAGAACAAATTTTTGTTTTGAGACAGGGTATTAAAAAAAAGATATATAATTCCTTTTTGAATAATTGACGTTTCGGTTTTACCTGCTCAATGATATGTTATTTTGTGATAAGCTAAATATAAACACTTTCTTGGTATATACGGATGGTATTTCTCTTGGTCAATGATACAAGAACAAACTGTAGGCAGGTACTTATTGGCGTTATTTTCTTCAATGACAACAATACCCTACAAATATATCCATGATTAGTAACATATTGTAACAAAGCTTTTCTAATATTATTTGAGTACCTAATTTTGCCGTATCCCCGACCGATTCGCGTGAACCCATGTAGTGAATACTAGACAAAACAGAATGCAGACCCCAAAGTATATGATTCCCAAAAACGAGCAAATTCTCATTTTATATCATCCGAATCATTATTCTTGCAATACCGTTTATGAAGAGGTACATAGCAGACTAGCGCCCCCTGTGATGGCGACGCTATGGTTGTCTGCAATGTTGTGAAGTGTTCTGACAGACAAACAGACGCCGCTATCTGCTGCCGCATCAGTGACAAAATCAACGGGAATTACATATTAAATAGTTATTAACAAATATGGCTGATAAACATTCAACTTTCAATAGACCAGTCTCCATTTCAAGACAAAATTTACTGGAAGATGGGGATCTTGTGGCGCTAAAATTTGCAGGAGGTGACATGCATGTTTCAATTTGTTACCAATCAAGGATGCGTTGATTTATACTTTGATTATAAACTTAGTTAAGATTGGTCGTGACTTTTTTTAATTTCTAGTACAAAATGTCGTCTATCAACGCGGACACCTATTGTGTGTTAATAGACACCATGTAGAGAAAGTATGTTGTCAACCTGAATGGAAAAGAGCAAAGAAGAAATTAGTTCATCAAAATGTCAAACACTTATACAACATATTGAACGTAATGGTTCGAAATAATGTTCAATTTTTCTTAATCATAGAGGAGATTTCAAATAGAAGCAAAAATACAAGTGGAATGAATAATCTGGTGAAAATCTCCATTATTTGTAGCTTCTATCGTGAACAAAAGGCATACTATATTTGCAAACATATTATTCGTATGAATAAAGCATTCACGTTGTTGTTGGGTTATTGTTGTTTATTTGTGTTTTGTTGGGTTTTTTTTTTTGAGGTGGTGGGGGTTCGAAAAATAGATTATTTTGAGTGTATTTAAACCACTAGAATAGATAATACTTTTTCTTTCACCGATTAACCCCGGACTTCATAAGCCAAGTTTAACTCTGATTTAAAAAAAAATAGACACATTTCTTTAAAAGTTGTTATATTCGGTTTAATATTAAAAATTCTATATTTTTTTACTTCCTCTGTCCCTTTGCCACGATTTCCTCGGGATGATGGTATCGTGTTGACCAAACACGTTGTTTGATATCGTGATCGCTACATTTAAAACCAGGAAGGAAAAAAATTTAGAAACAATAAATCTTTAATTGTACATAGCAGAGATATAGAGGTAAGGTTTTACGAAGTGACCTTTGACGAAGTAAGTTGAAAACAACAATAAAATGTTCCAATGAAATTTAGCGACTTCCCTACCCTATTCTTTTAGTTTGGAATAGTAAGCATGCATGGAGCGTTTGTTTTCTAGTTTTATTTTTTCTTGGGTTTTTTTCTGCCCCTACAATGGTTTATCACTTAACAGACACCCCCCTTTCCCAAGCCCAGGGAGGAAATAATTAAAAAAGATTGTACAGAAATAGCAAGTATTATTAACTACTAATCGATTTTAATTTGTTCGAAGCTTATTCTATGGGGTTAAGAGTTGGCTCGAAAGGGGTAGATCCTACATTGGAGAACACATGTACTGCAACTTAAGACTATATTTTGGAAGCAAATTGATAGCCGGTATTTAGAGGTTTTGTATAAGGTTCCTGAAAGTTAGAGGCACTTAGTGGTCAAAAATAAAAAAGTCATTGGATAGAAATGGAGACCACACTAACGGGAGCATATCTATGGGGTTTTCTTATTTTTATGATGACAATTTGAATTAATATTGTCACTGCGTTTTGTAATCATAATATGTTTAAGATTTAGCAACACAGTGTTTTGTTTATAACTCTTTGTCAATCATATTATTGATGCAACCACTTAAAGGTTAAAATGGCGAAACCTGAACCAAAATGTATCGTTGTTGCTACCAATATTCGGTGCACACTCAAAAATATTTGATGTTCTGACTTTCTGAACGGGGGGATCTGGCTGGGCTACTAGCCAATGTTCTTATTTAATCAATACCCCCCCCCCCCCCCCCAAATCCCCGTTCCCTGATGCGTTAAATCAAAACCAATTTATTTCAATGTAAGGGGGATTGGGTCATGCCAATTTGATAAAAAAAAAAACAGATGTAGTTTTAATTTTGTTGCAGAGTTTCGAACCCAAAAAGCCTAGCTTGCCATACCGCCAAACCACACAGCGAAATCATAGTTTTAACTTAACCCTTTCCTGGTAAAAACAGTGTTCATCAGAATGATGCATGGATCGATATATTAATTTTATATGACATTTTATTGGTTCTTGACAAGATTTATAATAAATAAAGACTTATAACGATAATACAAATGTACAACAACTTTTGTACATGTGTATGTTTATTTATTCGATACAAACTGAAACCTTTTTTGTTGATATTGGTTAACGTACGCATTAAAGAATTAACACCTACATATATGTAAAGATCGTATTGATATCGATCAATTGGCGTGTAAAATTGATTGTTTATAACAGTTGGGCTTGCGAGATAATTATCTTTTTGAGCATTCGCTCTATTTCAGATAACGTAGACAAACATCTCAGTTTTGTTTTCGTGGATCAGAGGTCAGAAGGAAAATTAATTGATCAAATGATCATGATGATAGAATTAATTCAAATTATAAGTCGAGCTACATGTAAATGTAACACACTACGGATGTTTTAATTACGGGAGGCTACGGTGTGATAGACACGTACATATAGCTTGAGTGTCGCCGGCGACGGAAATTACAATTAGCTATGTACTTTATGTAGGTTATTGAATACTCGAAAAGTAAAACGAAACAAAAATAAACTTATGTAGTCTTTGGTGGTTTTTGACGGTATGAATGTATAGAAAACTGCAGAAAACCTGCATGAAGGGGTAAATTAGATTTTTTTCGTTTAAGGTTATTGTTTACCATCCATTTACCATCCATTCTTAAGCCTCTGACTGAGAAGACGTTGGCCTGAACGTTTGTTCTATACGATGTACGTGACTCGCGCCTTTTGGTCAGTTGTTCAAAGTCTTATCGAGAACATTAGAGTAGAAAGTACCGATTATTTGCCACCCCATTAGCCTGTGTAACCGAATGACGTTGATAGGTTCGTGAATTCTTGCTAAAACTCAATTGTGAAAAAGAAACAACAAGGTTTTTTTCTCTTATCAACGGTGTATTTAGAACAATCTGAGCATTTGATAATAATTATTGAAGTAATTTACTTTTGATGAAACAGTAATGCTTTGTGCTGTGAATAATGAACATTTGTAAGCTTTAGAGTTTGATTTTACGGTAAAAGTGTTATGATATTTTATAGGGAGTTGGACACGATGAGAACACTTATACTTATTAATAATAGTACATTAAACCGAAGGTCAGTTGGTTAAAACAAAACCCTCTTGATTCTATGAAAACTCGTTTTTAGTTAACGGCTTGTAATTGATCATAGCAAAGTATTGTTAATCTATTTCACGCTTTTCTGTAATCCGTTGTCAGGAACATTTTATTCTGAAAAATTTTTCCCGGAAGAGTGTTATTTTTTTACAACTCCTGTCAACGAGAATTTGTTTGTTGTTCTTCCCAGTTGCCTAGCGACTTATCTGTAGACAAGAAGGACGAAGGAAAATGGATTTGAAACTTAATTCGTAATTTGCAGAAAACAAACATTCATCTGTGGAGCGCGCGGTGTTGTATTGATTTTTTGTGTGTTTGTTTTCAGTCCTGTTTACTCTGGGTATTTGTATGTATAGGCAGCAAATCTTGGCGATATTGATTAGCTCTTATCTTCTTTTTCAAGCATGCGTTCTGTCAATAAAACAACCAAATTTGTAGTGATGCATCCGGATCCAGGGAAAATTTACTGAAAGTAGAAAATGCTGTCAGTGACAATTTTTATATCTTTTTTTCCTATATGCGATGAATATGCGAGTTTGTTTTAACTGCATTATAAAATGTCATTTTGTGAAAAATAAAAATGTTTAATATGATGTGATGATATGAGAGAGAAAACTCCAAATAAATGCTAAAAACCCTTTTAAAAAGAAAATGTTTCATATTTCTGTATTTATATTGCTAAACATAGAATGTCAGCTAAAAATGCGAATAAAAGTGAATATCAGTCATATAATACTAATAAAGATGATATCAGCTACCGGGTATGTAATACAAATAAAAGAGAATATCAGCTATATGATACGAATAAAAGAGAATATCAGATTTATGATACGAATAAAAGAATATCAGCTATATGATACGAATAAAAGAATATCAACTATATGATACGAATAAAAGAATATCAGCAAAATGATACGGAGAAAAAAGAAATCAGCAATATGATTCGAATAAAAGAGAATATCAGATATATGATATGAATAAAAGTGAAAAGAAAATGCCAGCTATATTTTACTAATATGAGCTATATAAAACGAACAATTAACCATTGAAACCCATACCCTTCATGTTGAGTTTAGCGTTAGCGGTTGTTGTGAGTATATAATTGTGTACCTTAAACTCACATTCTATAAAAAAAGATCAGCGACTAAGCGTTTTTACCCCCTGAAAAGCTACAACAATTAAATTTTGATTGTTTATTGCATGTTCAATTAATATCGTTGTAATTGTTTATCGGTATTAAAGGTGTGAGTGTATACAAAACAACGCCCTCGGAACCAAGGCCCAGCCAATAAACTCGTACAGAACAGGGGGAATTTGGTATGCCGCTGTTAAAGTCTCCTCAAAATGTAGCACAAATAAAGCCAATTGGGTAAAATGTAAATGTGTACGCATAAGGATTGGTAAGAATGTTGCTCGGTTAAAGTCGCAGTACCTTAAATAAGCCGCAGTACTCTAAATAACCTGACTAACCGCAGTACCCTTACGGTTACGGCGTCGCTCCTGTACATGTGTACCTTAAGGGGGTAGGGTTGAAGGTTCGGCCACAAATAGACCGAAGTCATAAAAACAGGTTTAAACTGCTGTTTCCTCGCAAAACACTCAGCATTTGGATATTGTTCATCTACTGGTGTATTTTCTCCTGTATTTCTAAATAAAGTTTATTCAGCTATCGAAAAAACCAAATCATAATCAAACCAATTGAATTAATTTGTCGTCGTATAAATATATGCTATCCTTGAACTTTTTAAAACATTGCATGAAACATATATCATTTAAATGTGTTAAATGCATTTAGTGACAGAGATTAATCAAAAACATCTAAAACATGATGCACATGCCTAAAATTTGTTGTCTTTTATGCATTTTACTGTTTATATTTACACCTCTATCTGAACCTTTTTTGACAGTTTTTTTTTTATCTTTAATGAATAGAAGAACTTTGAAATCTGAAGTGTCTGTGCTCCAAGGGTGGTTCGACCCGCCAATATATTATTTTATTGATGAAAGATGTCAATAAACAATTGTCGTTTTCTATAGATATTCTTTTAAAAAAATAAAACCATTATTTGCAAAATTATATTATCAGACAATTACATCATGCATAAATTGAGACTCTAAAATATCTTGTTTGCAGCCTAAACATTTTATACTGTATGGATTCATCATACCATATATTGAATTTGTCGATCCACCGTAAACAACCCGAAAACAGACTTATCTAAATCCCCATTGACCCCCATCCACCAATATGAAGAAAAAAATTTTTTTTTACTATATTAATTATTTATATAAATATTTTTTTTCAGAAACACCTCTCTACATGAGAAACCATGTGTTCTTGACGTTGGAAGTTGTTACAATCCCTTCAAGCAAATGGAGGAGTTCAAGGTCATCGGTATTGACCTTCACCCTGCGACAGAGGTCCGTCTGTTATTACACTCAGACTACGTCCACGTCATCAAAACTCTGTCTCTCTCAAAACTAACCAGCATTTTCTTATTTCTACCCAATTCAAAGCAGCAAGGGGTCGTTCTTTTGAAAAGTTGCTTGTGAATTTGAATATTTTTCGATCGAATTTCCAAACAAAATGTTCCATTACGTAATAAGTTTTTATCTTTTGATCAAGAAATGATCTTATCAATAAATTTGACGGCGCAAGTCAATTGATTTGTTTGCATTAAGTGGGCCTTTTCTTCTCTCTACACGCTTTGAAAACATCCGAGTTTTTCTCATATATTTACATTGTAAAGGAGTAAAAAAGTTGGTTTATTTTCTACAAGTCAAACAAACATTTAATTTTTTAGCATCATGATTAAAAAATATATATAATTTTTATGCAGTATTTTTTAATTGCTTAAGGTGGTCCCTACTCAGCCATTTTTCGTTAAGGTGGTGTTTTTTTCCTCTTGAAATCATTAGTTTGACACCTTATGTAATTAAAAATCCCCAAAAAGTCATTAACTAGTTACTTTTCTTACAAGGATCTCCACAATATGTATTCCCCCTTTTTCATAACACGTTTCTAGTCAATTTTCATTTTTTGCAGTTTTAGATAAATTTTTCAAGTAAAACAAGTTTAAAAATATAATTTTTTGAATCAAGTATTATGTGAGAAACAAATCACAGTGGTTATTATTTTTTTTTTATTGAAAAACGGATAAAAAGACATTCGATGGGGAAAGTATACCAAATAGGAAACTAAAAATCAATACAACATTTGGAATATCTTAACAATTTTTTGTAATTTAATGGTTAATTGGCTTAATTTTTTTTCCTAAGAATTTTTTATTTATATCTGTTGCACTTGGGAAGGTTGAAAAAAAAAATACATGGGTCAACATGCTTATTTTCTTTCTATAACTTTGAGAACATAAATGCCTCAATTTTGCTAAATCAAAATAACCTTGGGAAAATGTCATTAATTAATCTTTCTTCCAACATTTTCTATGTTAATTAATTAGTATGCTTTGAAAAATAGTAGACGTCTTTGTTTTTAAGAGGAGGCTCTTAGAAAAAATAAGTATTATTTTAAAAACCGTGTGAAAATGCAGAAATGCTTGTACAAATACATGTTTTTTTTTAAACATGCAGAAATCTACACACTGGTCTGCTACTAATGCAATATTATTGATTCAATGTCTATCCAATATATCTGTGCTTAATCGGTAAATAAATGATATTACATATTTTAAATAAAGTGTATAGAGAACTATCAGTGATGAGGTCACTCGGGTAGTGACCCACCTTAATACCGAGTGCTATCATTCAATTCGCATGAAATCTCGTGAAAAGTTTATACATCCTTTTCACTAATATGATGTGCATTCAGTTCAAACTGTAGTTCATTTATTTTTATACATTTAATAAATAATGACGTACATGTATATAGATGAGCCATTAGTTTCAAATCTAGAAAAATTCTGATTCGAAAGATGCTAAAACCGTAACTGAAAATTGTTCATGAATTTTATGTTATCTACTTCGACGTTGACTCCAGCATTGTTTGTGTCTATCCACGTACCTGTAAATGTTTCCCTATTGCTGACAAATATTTCATCGCCTTTTGTTTATCGAAATAATAAAACATTTTTACCCAGACCTTTCTTATAAGGACAAGTAATATAATTTGCTGTATATATGTATTTTATGATCTCCTTTTTGACGTGCGCTTTCTTCCTGCTTTATATCAAGTTTCAAACCACTTAAACGAGCTTGCAGTTGCAAACTCCAACCATTAACTTTAATAGGATTTTGAACGAAGCTTTTTTTCCAAGGTTTTTCCAATGTTACCTTTCATTGTTGGTTTGTGTACGCCTCTTTTTATGCATTTTTTGCTCGATGATTAAGAATTTTGATGTCTTTGAAGTGAGATTGTTGAATTGCAGTAAACGATTGCAAAATATTCCAAAGACGCGAGGTCATTAACAAACCGTGGTCTTTGAAGTCCTTGGAAAGATTTCTGCTGTATGTTGATTATATTCGCCCTTCCTCTTAAAACCTCAACAATTTCATTATTTTCTTTAAAAATGGATGACAGCATATCTTTGTCATTAGTTTTTTGCTAGCAACGGCTTCGCGCTCATATAATACCGGATTAATCTGTATAGAAAATAGGAGATCTAAATAAAAGCCTACGTTGTTTGCTCTGAAATGTCAACACATCCACAAACAATTGAAAAAAAAAGATATTAAGAGTAATATAAATTCGAGCTAGCTTGTAATCAATAAATATCAATATTTGAAATACTTCTTTTATATTGGCACGAAATTTGAGACAGTTGTGTCAACAAAGCAAGGGGGGAACTTTATTTATTTGTGTGACGGACTAAAATCTTTGTCAACACAAACGAAACACACCACCCTCTCGTTTTCGTGCCAGAAGTATATGCAGCCCTCGAGCAAACAAAAACCGGGTATTTACAAGGCCGATAGACGGCCCTGTTATCTGATCGGCAGTCTAAATAAATAATTGCAATTTATTTTTTTTCCCCTTGAAGAGCGATTATTTTCGGCGAACATCGTGACGTGAGGGGAACACAAACGATTATACAATATCACTGAGAGAAAAGAAGCCTGTCAATTAAAAGTATTACTATTATAAATATCAAGTAGCAGAAGAATAGCCCCCGCTACTGGGCCAAATATTGCAAGGACTCAATTCACCCTCGTTCAGCTTCGGGGAGGTGGCTCTCTTGTTTATTTGGAGGCTTCAATTATTTATTTTTTGATAAAGATTTATGTTTTAGAACTGTTTGTGCTCCATACTCAACATTGTTTGTGTTTGGTTACACAGGGGTCTTTGGTATATCGTGGCTGCGATCAATGCCTGGATTATTTATATTGCCAAATAGACATGTAACAACCCCCTTTTTTATTCTAAATGACAATGATTCCTTTCCGTTTGATGAGACGGTGCTAAATCAAATTCGCCATTTTTTGGTTCGATTTTCTTTTGATGTAATTGGAATATTTCACTCTTTTTTTTTTAAAGATAAGATTTTAGTTTTTCTGTCCTTGCAATGCGTTGCGCTTAAGAATTAAGGTAGCAATTCGATATCGCCGTTGATTTAAGATTAGATTGTACACTTAATCATCTCAGAATTTCGCAAGATGAAAATTAAGATTTTGATTTGAAATATGGGTTATTTATTTAGTGAGGTTATTTTTTTTTGTCCGTATGATATTTCATTAGATTTAATTAACCCATCCATCATTTTCCTCTACAATTCACTCTTCAATATGCAATGTCGGTACGACTCATTTGGTGATTGGTCTCTAACTTTTTATCACGGACCATCGTTTAATTGTTCCATGTAATAAGCCATATTGTATGTTTGTTTAGGTAATTTGTGTTAAATATTTTTAATGGGTTAATTGTATCGCTTTCTCGATTTTGAATCATTTAAAACAGATTAAAGTCTGTTAGTCAGGACTGGTGGGGGGTTGATGATCTGTGGCCTTCTTACAGTATGCACATGATAAATAATTTTTCGTCCATGTCACGATGAATCAACATATCGTCCTCCATTCTCTCACAGTGTGTGTAGGCGATTTAAATAATTCAACAGAACTGGTTTATCAAAAAAAAAAAATCCAATTTTGTAAATCATTGATGATATCCATCTACCCCCACCTTATTTTTATACGTTTACAAATACATGGATTAAAATTGCTTGATCAATTTTGGTGGGGGGGGGGGGATGACCAGTACTGTTTAAAATTTACAAGGGACCGATTGCACAATGCTGTTAAATTCCGCATTTTTGGTTTCAGTGCAAAATTTAGAACTTTCTGCAAGAAATGAAACTAAAAATTTTAGTTTTTCTACTTGAGATTATAAAGGAGTGGTAAATTAAAAGAAAGGTATTTTCAATCTCTATGAGTTAAACATATGGAATAATTAAGAGATGGTTCGTTAAGATAGGTCACTTGCTTCTACTATTTGACACAATAAAATAAATAAATCATTTTCATTTGCAATTTAATTTGATTTTCACTGAATTTTATTCATCGATGAATTATTTTTAGACAGTATAAAAGATAATCGTAGGAAATATTTTATGATATATTATGTGAAGCGATTGTTATGTTGATCGTCTTTCAAGTTATCCATAGATACATACAAGTAGTGTGTAACTTCGGAGTGAAATAAAGTTGCACCTAAACTTTACCCACTGTATTTGATGGATATGATCTATGTAAACCTCAAGTAACAGCGTTTATCTTTACAAATAGATCGAACAGTTTCAGTCGCGATGAGTTACCTTTCCCAGTATTGACTTGGGTATTATTTTAGAATTAGTGACCCTTTAGAATTAATGACCCTTTGGTCTGGAAACAATAGACAGTCACAACCTGCTTGTCAAGTTTAACGATTCTGGGTTAATGGCTCTAAAGGTTTTGATCGGACAAAATATGGTTCGTCCTTACAAAGACACATGGACTCTAAGCAATATTGCCTGTATATAGTATATAAAACCAGTGGTCAGGGCAGTTCAGGTCTTAAGGCTGAGCCGTACGTAAAGGTATACTGTCTATGGATAGATTGTCTTTATATATATATATATATATATATATATATATATATATATATATATATATATATATATATATATATATATATATATATATATATATATAATTCGTTCTTAATCATTGAGACGAACAATCCCATGTCAATTGAAATGTGTGACCATTATAGAGGTTAGAGACTCAAGTTCTAATGAATATGATCTCAGTATGGATATTAATCAATTCTTTTTTATTGGTAAAAATCCACAATAAAGTACCAACTATACTCTTTTATGCTCCACCTTTAGACGTCTATATTATTTTCTTATATTAAACCTAAAAAGTTGTTAATATACCTCCATCCTAAAATGCGCTTTGAATGAAGGCTGACAGACAGAATTATTATATTTACATGGTGATGTAACACCTAAATGAATCGTGCCTCTGTTGTTTTACTGAATGTAATTTGATGCGGTCTTTTAATTTAAATCGCAATTGAGTACCTTTACGCTTTACACCTGATGGCAAAGCTTCTCTCCCAGGTGACCAATAAGGTCCTTGGGCCAATCATTTGGATTTTCAGTTCATCGGCGAATTTGGGTGATCCCGTCTTATATTACTTAAAATGCTCGTAAAGCGGGTTTTTTTTTTTTTCAATTATGGAAATAAAGAGAGATTGTACAAAATTCAAACGTAACATCATGCGCATACGGACTGAAACTTTGTAGACGCAAATCACTGTGACCTGGGCAAAATTATTTTAGGCATACATACATCTCAACAAATCAAGTAGAGCGTATGATATGATATCATGGTATTCATCAACGTTTTGTTTCTACATGTCAGAATTCAATGTCAAGCGTCTGTCAAAAAAAATATCTATATTGACAAATTGGGCGATAATATTTTTATTTAGCATAGTCTAAAAATATACATGTACATATTAATTGAACCTTTTTAAATTGTGCATTATGGCTCTATATGTTGCTTTGCAGTGGAATATAATTATTATTATTTTTACCTTATAAACAAACCGATGATTTTATGAAAGATAAAGGTGAGGTAATTTTTTGCACAATACCCTAAAGAAATATTTATAAAATATGTAAGATACATGTACAATTTCTTTTTTGCAGGATGTGTATCAGTGCGACTTTTTGTCATTGGAAGTAGAAGATCCCGTGCAGACATCGGGTCCGCTCGCTAATTTACGGTCACCAATAACTCGTCTGCCGTCATGTGTGTTCAACGTCATCATATTTTGCCTACTCCTGGAGTACTTTCCTAGCTGTCATCAGAGATGGCGGTGCTGTGTACAAGCTCACAAACTTTTGGCGCCAAACGGCCTCCTGTTGGTCATCACTCCCGACTCTCACAAACAGCACCGGAACTCCGCCATGATCCGCAGCTGGATCTCTGCGGTCACCTCGCTGGGGTTCTCAAAATGGAAATACGAAAAGCTAGAGCACATTCATTGTATCGTGTTTCGGAAAATTCAAGATGAATGTAGTGTGAACGATGACATGGCCGACATGATGTTTATACACCAGGATGCCCTTGAGGAGAGTTCACAAGAGGGCGCTTCGACAGAAGATGGACTTGTTACAGAACGAAACGACGACCAAATAAGACAGACAATGTTAGAGTTGCCTGGGTTTGTCTCAGATTCAGAAGATTGAGGTCACGAGGAACGTTTGAATTTTAAAGAAATAAAATGGCTGGATATATTTCTAATGAATCTGTTGATATTGATTTCAATGCATGTAATTATCTACATAGTGATAGAAATATGTTAGGAACAATTGCAAGCAAATTGCAACATCTTGTGTTCGTCTGCTTTTTGAAAAGGCCGGGACTACTTTCAGTGGCTTTGTTTACCTAGTCCCTAGATGACCCTTTGACTTGATCAACATTTGTTTATGAATTTTGTGCCGCTAGCAGACTATTTATTTAAACGAATTCAAACTTGATAGCAGATGGCCGTATATAAACATTTTACACTGTGTTTCTCTTGGATACATTGTGTGTCAACAACACTCTAAATATCCGCCGTGTTTACCTAACATTTCCCACTCAGCGAATCAAACAAAAACCCCAGAATTTCTCTTGATGGCATTAATATTTCATTTTTTCCTCGTGTTGTTAAAATGCATATCTGAGAGTTTATATAACGGATTACACTATACCCCCACTCAATAGATGGTCTAGGTCTTTTTCTCGGTATTTATTGGGTTTTGTTGTTTGGGTGTCTTTTTTTAGCTGATAAGAGAATGCTTGTCGTTTGGGCTCGTGTTAAACACAGCCGCCCCAATGAGCGCTCAAACAAACAGTTTCTGGTCCACAATTACACGCTGGGCCCGGTGCAGAGAGGGAAGTGCCCGGGGTAGTTGACTTTTTTGTCCTGGTCTGACTTTGCTCTCCTCAGCTCCCTGTTGTCTCTCTATAGGCATACTTTTTAAATTTTTGTTTTAAGATTCAAGAATGTCCCATCCTCATTTCGCTTACTTTCAATTGCAAACTGTTGTAACCATCCTTAGGTCTATTCTAATGCATATTTAACGTAAAAGAAATGTATGTTTTACAAAAGTCACATAAAAATTTATGGAAATTACAAAGGAAAGGTGATTTATGTAAAAAAAAAAAAAGAGTTAAGGATGACGGATCCGCAAGGAAATGTATTACCCATTTTACCACTGAGCCAAATTTATTGATAACATTTTACATAATAGTACAGTGTTTAGACTACTAAACATATGGTTTTAAAACAAAAGTAATGATATAGTGTTATCAATTCTGAGATGGTCAACGTTTTCACTGAAATATTTTTTTTTAGAAGACGTAATAAATGCGTTACATGCATACATGTACTTTCAGTGCAAGTCCAAGCGAGGCAACTCACTCTTGCTCATAGAATATTGAAAACAAAATCTATACTGGAAATTCTTAAACTGCATTTTACTTCTAAGTAATTTTCCTCTAAATAATTTGTTGTGTTCTTGCATAAACTTTTGTTAAAGAGATTGTTTATGTACCATAGGCTGTCTTATTTTCTATTGTTTATCTACATACATGTACATGTTTATTACAAGAACAAAATTTGTAAACAACAGATGCAGATCTAGCTAGATATGCTTCTAAAACATTTGTTTTTATGCATTGATTGCTTGGTCGGGGATGCCTATTTGGTAGTCAGTACAATTATATAAGCAAAGGATTTCTCATCATTCTTGAGGGACTTCTTTACCCAAGAGGACTTGGAATTTTATATCCATCAAAACACCACAGTTCTTTGTTTTGTTTTGCAACCAGATTTATAGATTTGTAGGTCAAGGACAATCGACACATTACATTAAGAATTAACAACTGTTTAATTTTAGAACCAGTGTCATCTGCTGGTAGGAAACTTTCCCCATTGTTAGGACTCACCAAGGATGAGTATACGGAATCCTTTCCCCCTGTTTTACTTCCTTTCTACTTTACCGTTACTTTAGGATTTAACGTAATCTATAGGAGGGGAGGATTTAGTCTTTTATATATATACATATATATATATATATATATATATATATATATATATATATATATATATATATATATATATATATATAACATGAAAATAATCAATCGCCAAAAGTTTTTGTAGACTTGCTCTAGTTTCAATGTTGTTATTTTATTCTCTGTCTCTGTCTGTCTCTGTCTGTCTCTGTCTCTCTCTCTCTCTCTCTCTCTGATCAACTTTTAGTTATATAATCTACCTTAATATGCTTCCCAACACGTCTAACATTACAAAAATTTATATGTAAAATAGAGCACTGAAATTAAACAGATCTTGGCAATTTTGCAAATTAACATTTTAACAATAAGTCATTACTATTTAAAGCAAATTGTGAAAGAAAGATATGTGCAACATTTCAGAACAATCTTAGGCTGTATCAGCCTTCAGTACTTGTTTATATTTTTAAGATGATGATTCAATGAAAGAATTCCACCTATCTTTGTATAACGTTAAGTAGTATTTACATCTGGGTGTTATCTCCCTTACTTCGCGTGAAATCTGTTCGTGTTCATATATACAGGTACTGACAAAACCGAAACACATTTCAATAAAATAAAAAAAAATACATAATTATCAATATTTACATTGTAAAATGATAACGAAATATGCGTGGATTATTTTGCGACCGAGTGAGGGCACGTACACCAAAACTGATGTCACTTCTAAATACAAAATTAATGTACTTGTGTAGTAATATTATTCAAAAAGAACTTTATAACCTGTTGACGCGGAAAAAAATCTAACGTTTGAATTTATAGTGAAGGTACCCCCTACTGAGCTTGGTTAAAGTAATGTTTTTTCTCTTCAAGTTTGTAGAGTGTATATTTCTATAATGAAATTTTAAGAGAAAGAAATGTTTGCGTTTTTCAATTAAGCTACAAAAGTTATATACTTTTTGCAAATTATACAGTTTAAATCAAACGCATTTAAAAGTATTAAATATAAATTCTAAATAATTTATTTACTGACCGGGTTGGTCAATAAACGCCCATCTTTGAAATATTCATAAGCACGTGATGTGACAAGCTAATTTTAGAACGTACACAAAATGTCAACGCGAAAACGTGGTCAGTCCGTTGGCAGTGGAATAACGCGTTTGGAGAGAAAAGAAAGAAAAAAAAACCAGTTTGACCGAGAACGTTATAAAATGAGAATCTATATTGGATACGACTTTGAGCGGTGGACACGTGTTATAAATTTCATGTTTAACTATGAGCTTGTCGGCTTCTTGCTCTAGACAGGTTGGTCACACAGCAGTGTCTTTTCTTTGTTTAATAAGATATTTAGTCATAAAGGAAAAGAAGCTTATGTGTATGGTACGATATTCATTGTCAGAATATGATAAAACTTGTATAGCTATCACTCGAATACTTAAAATCTATAAATTGTAATATATGTTTTGAGTTGAGGGGCCCCAGAAGGGATAATTTTGACGTTCTATTTTATAATTATATATGAGTGATAGCTATACAAGTTTTATCATAATCTGAAAATGAATATCGTACCATACATAAACATGTAAGCTTATTTCTGTTTCTTTCTTTCTTTTCTGTTCGAGCACGTTATTCCACTGCCAACGGACCGAAACACATTTTTGCGTCGACATCTTGTGTACGTTCTAAAATTAGTTTGTCACATCACGTGCTTATATTGTCATTTAAAGTTAGACCACGTGGTTTTATTTGACCCTTTCAGTTTCGCAGTAAAAATCGTGCCTCGTGGTTATAGTCTATTTCCTAGAATCTAGATTCTTGTAGTCAAATATAAAATTTAGACGTGTATTGATTTTAAACTTTATCTTCTTTAATTGGTAGGTAAAATGAGTTCTAAAAATAAATGTGACGATAGAAAATACAGTTTTTTTTGCTGTTGCAACAATGAACAACAAGAATTAATTTTCGATCCGCACCTGACCTAGTAATAGCATGAATAGTGAAACAGACTATACTATTTTATGCAGAATGTTCCTTGAGAATGGCTCGATATACTATGTTTTTACACAAAACAGACACCCATTCTTTTATTTAAAAACATGGTATTGCACGCCAATAGCATCAAACATGGCTATGATTTTATCAAGCAACCCATTATTTATATTTTTAACCACGTGTTGAGTGGTTGAACACGAACGATAACTCTGTTCTGAATATCATCGTTTAATTCAAATAACCGCTAGACGATGAAATAAGACATAGATCTCAATAGATTTTCATGTTTTAACATATATCAAAGTAAGATATGATATGAAAAACGACCAGTACGAAATTTCACAGGAACTGAATAAATCTCGAGGAAGTCTCGTGAACTTTCATTCGAGCACCTCTGGATTTATTACAAACTAACAACGATTAAAAAAACCATTCCGAACACATTCGCAGGGGTGTTATGAATATTTCAAAGTTTGGCGTTTACTGAACGACCCGGTCAGTAAATAAATTAATTAGAATTTATATTTAATACTTTTAAATGTTTTGATTTAAACTGTATAATTTACAGAAAGTGTATAACTTTTGTAGCTTAATGAAAAAACGCAAACATTTCGTTCTTTTAAAATTTTCATTTGAAATGGCATATATACATTTAAAAAGCCCCCAAAATCATGTCTTCATTACTGAGTAGTTATTTTTCTTACCAGAATCTCCACAATATTTTGTAACACGTTTTCAGACAAATTCTATTTATTACAGTTCTTAATACATTGTTCAAGCAAAACAAGTTTTAAATCAAAATGTTTAAATGAAGTATTGATTGAGAAACACAATTCAGTTGTCATTTTTTTATTAACTGATGTAAAAGACGTTTTTTAAAGTTAAGAATACCAAATTAAAAATATTTAAGAAAAAAATGAAAATTATTACAAAATTTGACTTATCTTGAAATATTTCTGTAATTTCATGATTAACTGGCATATTTTTTCTTTAGATTTTTAGATTTATGCCTGTTGCTAAAAAATTTAAGGGCTTAACATATGCTTATGTTTTGGCTACAAATTTTATCCCCTTATTTCGTTCAATCAATATTGCCTTAGAAAAGCGTCATTGATTATTAAGTCACTTGATTTGCTTGTTCTAAAACATATTTTCAAGAGATAGCTTGGTGATAATATTAGTTTACTCGTAAAAACTGTGTAAACAGACCATGCATCTACTACAATGCATCTACAAGTAGAGTATTTTGAAGCGTTGAAAAGACCAAAACCTTCTAAACATACAGACAACTACAAATATCTTTGCAATATCATTAACACAGGTCAATATAATAATTTTTGATTTTCTAATAATAAAAATTACGTATTTTCAATGCAGTGTAAACAGAACTATCAACGAATACGTCACTCGAGTAAAGACCCACCTTGAGATGTATTCTTATATCATAAATCTTTTTAATGTAACATCTTATTAAAAGGGTTAGACGGACATACATTAGTCCTCTAATTAAGAGACAGTGAAGCTTTAGTAGATACTCGTTTTATGATCAGCTTAGTCTGTATGTTTTATTCTTTTAGACCAAATATTGTCAAATTTAAAGAGCTTTTTTCCTCAAACAATGTGAGCTTATTGAGCAAGTTAAGTAAGTTTATCAGTATTGTTAACGAGAGGGCTGAACCTCCTGGTTATTAATTCATACATATATACTTACATAAAAAAATGTTCATTTATACTTCATATATATTATGTAGAGAACCATTATGACTGTTTATTTTTCCTCTACTCACGCATAAAGTGTAAATTGTGTATATATTTGTAATATTCTCTATGTTGTAAACTACAACCAAAGAGATAAAATAAACTGTTCAACTGTCGATCTGTAGATTCGAACACTCCCGTGGATGCGGTACACGCGGCCCTAGAGTGTAATCACGCGCGGCAGAAAAGCATGTGTTTGTGGAAATAATTGTTGAACTGGAAATAGTTCAAAGAGGTTGAGAGCCCCCACCCCCTCTGGTCCTTTTATTAATAGACCTTTAAGTTGGAATATTGTGGGGTGTTGTTGTTGTTTTTTTGAAATTTTGAATTTTTGAATCTTTTTTAAATTTAAGACTTTTTAAAAACTACTTTGCATTAGATTAACTAATATTATATATATTACATTGATTTGTTTTTCCTTTCATGCAGCAAATAATTGTTTATCTTATAGACATACTTATACCAGAAGGTAACAGTGTGTAGTCCCGCTATCGTTTGGTATTTTCACGATTTGACCCTCTCTATATATGTTACCTCCGTTAATTATACCTGACAAGTTCATTATTCTAGCAATGCCGACTAAACTCATTTCAGAATTATTGGGGGATATTATAGATATAAATTTTGAAAATATACACTTTACACCTTCAAAATAATAGTTAATCATTCCAAAAAGAGTTTTTTGTATTCTTTTTTTTTGATTTTTTTTTTTTATTATTTCATGATAAGCATAAAAGTAAAGCTTCTTGCAGGTTTTGTTTATCTCGAGAATTTTTACTACTATGAAGATGGCACAGTCTTCAAACACAAGTCTTTATCTTATCACTTCATTTGTGTGTTGAGGACCTTCTTATTAACGCGGCATCATCGAACCCATGACCTTAAAACAGAACCCACAGCACGCGATATTATGATAAAAGCATTGCAACCACGGGGAACATACCATTCACAACCAATCAAATAAACGCAACTCTCTACTTACTGGTGTGTAACAACAAACCTGAGATAACCGATACACTTGACATCGTTGTCCAAATATCATGAGAAGAAATTTGTTCCTTTTTAAAAATTGTCCTTTGACTATTTTAAATATAAGTACATGTATAGTAAGACGTCATTTGGTATAGTTCAAAATAGAGCGGGAATGAGCGTGGGGGCAATGTGTTCTTTTTTTAACATTAAATGTTTAAAGATATTCCAAACCCTAGTTAATCAACAGATTGTTATACATGTATATACTGTAAGAGATGATTTTTTTAGCACTCCGAGCCGAAGTCGGAGGACTCATGCTATGCCATCGGCGTCCGAATAAAATTTTTGGACCAGGTCCCATATTTAAGATAAAGCTGGTCTTAGCTTCACCAAACTTGCTGAGATGGTAAATTTGGGATACTTAAGGACATAACAAACTTCGATGCTGAATCTGAGCCATAAATTGTGGTGCAGGTTAAAGTTTTCAGAGCAGGTGCCCTTTGATTGCCGTATCTATTAGAAGTTTTTAATAGTCCCATCTTCACCAAACATAAAGAGATGATGCATCTTGTAATACGAATTGCATAGGTTTTGGATGAAGGGGGGGGGGGGTCAAAGTTTTTGTACCAGGTTCCTTTTGATGGCCATATCTAGGCTGTTATTTGTTCTATCTTCAACAAACTGGGATGGATGATGCCTTTTGTGATATTATTGTAATTTACAGGCTTCGATGCTGTGTCACCATTATTTTAGGATGCGGAAGGAGATTAAAGTTTTCAGAGCAGGTTCATATGGCAGGTAATATCTAGGAAACTTCTGGCCCTAACCTATTTGAATTTGTTTGGTTGATGTGACTATGTAAATAAAATACATTTAGCTAGCTTTAGATTCTGATCTAGATCTTGATTATCTGGACTTAAGCAGGTTTAAGTTCTTGGAGCAGTTAAAAGCAGGTTTGAGTGTTGTAGCTATAGTTACATATTGAAGTAAATTAAAGACTATCGTGGTTCATATGAATATGATATAAAACATAGGGCTAGTTTTAGATACGAAACCTGATTTTGATTATTAAAGATTAAAATAAATAAATAAGACAACCAAACGAATGTTTATAGAAATAAAAATTGCCTCTGAAAAAAGATGTTTGGACATAAATCACCATCTAGTGTCTTTCCTAGATGTGTCTTCCTGTCTTTTTTCTCTTTTTATAAATTTTTTTTTATGTCGTAAAAAACACTTTCACACATACTGCCACCTTTAAAAACAAGAACACAAGTTTTCAAAGGAGTGTTTTGTATATTATCTATATAGAAGAAATTACAAAACACAAGTAATGGTGTAATTAGATTTTTATTGTTTGGCGTTTTTGGTCGTGGCAATAAAAGCAGCATGGGTCGCCAAGCAGGGCAGACCCAACAACAAAGCAGCAAGTACAATCAACATGAGCAGCACAAATATTTTTTGCTATTTCGGGTTGACCGCAAACAGCTATAGTTTGAACATTTGAATGTTTATAATATAAGTTCAATATCAGCAGCAATTGTAGTTTGAACATTTGAATGTTTATAGTTAAAATGCATTATGGTAGCAGCAGCAGCAACAAGCACAAAATGAGCAGCAGCATAAATCAATAGCATTTGATTGTTCCGGGTTAACCGCGAACAATATATTTGTTAATTATTTCACAAACTTGTCACATCAGTTGAATGGACGGGCGCACATGCCATTTCAACAAACTAGCCGCATCAGCGAATGGACGGACTCTCATGTTGTTTACACAAACTGGTTACATCAGTTCAATGGACAAATGCAGACGCCATTTACACAAACTTGTCACCAAAGTTGGAGGACAGGCGCATGTTAAGCTTCAAGTTCCACACTTTGATCACTGCACGGTCATTTTGTTTGCCACGACAGTTATACTTCATGCAGCACCAAGATATCAGCATTTGCCAATCTGAAAAATATATTGGAAAAACCGAAAGCAGTATCTTTTTTACAATAGGGGAAGGGTGGGTTGGGTAAAACTTAAGTTAAAAAGATTGTAATAATTTTTTGAAAAATTGAGCGAGCTAAACTTTTTGCTACCTTTCAGCCCTGGTTGATTTTGAAAAGGATTTGTATACCGAGCCCGATTCAATATCGAGCCCGAACAAAAAGAAAACCTCAATTTCCTCATAAGATAAAGGCATCTATATAACATGCATATAGATGCTATTGTATCTGAAAATTTAATTCATATTAAAATCAATGTAAAAATAAATGTAAATATAAATGTAAATTTAGTGTATCAACTGTAGTTATATACTTTTAATTATGATATGTAAAATGTCATGATTTTTTTTTTTAATAATGATAATTTGAACAAAAATCCTCGAGTATTGTTATCCTTTTTGATGGTTCTATTGTTATGTGACATCGAGCAAGCTTGGAGGCAATCCCAGATCATGATTTACGCAATGTTATTATCATATGAGTTTTATGGGATACAATTTTATATCATATACTAGTTAATACAATGATATAAAAAGAATACATTAAATTTTTATTGTTATGGTTCTAAGTTATAAACTGCATGTTTAAAATCATATTAATATATATCTTAACAATGGGAATGTATAATATAGGTTATAATTGTCAAGAATTAAGATATTTATTGCAAACACGCTTAAAAAGATAATTTAATCTGCTCACATAAATGTTTTATTTTGGAATGTTTTAAAGTTTCAGTTGCGTAAATATTAATATTATATTTTCGTTTTTGATTGTTAAAAAATTCTAAGGTTAACAAGAACCATTTATATCATAATTGTCGGTAGCATTCTTTGAACGTGTAAAATGCCACTGTAAATGGGTGATAAACTTTGAAAAATGTGAAATGTAAACTGCTATCAAGTGACCAATATTGATATTGTGATAGGCATATTGAAAGCTTTGGGTTTTTTGTTTGGTTTTATCATCGAACGCTTGTCGATTAATTGCTATGTGCATTTTGACAACCAGAAACTGAAACTACGAGACTCTACATTCGAGGTCGTGATACAAACTAAACAAACGAAATTCAGCAAAATCTTTTTATAGTACCTTTGCATGCAATGATTAAATTGAACATGTGATTGAGTTCGAAAAGGTTGGAAATATTGTAAATTTCCCCTTATTTTTTATCTTAATTCATTGGAGATTTTATCTTAGCTTTGGTTTTAATTCGTACATAGATACATGTACGTACTGTCCTTATCTATAGCTAAGCATAAGTGGAAGGTTTACTATACATTTCTAGGTGGGGCGGGGGTATTTATATTCTGAACGTTTGGGAAGTTTTGCTGAGGGAAAGGTTTTGTTTATGATCAGGCTGATCATAGAATTTGTATTCCATCGATTTATTGCACTATTTGTCCTCACTCAGCATATAAATATCATTTATAGAAAAAGTCACATGTCCTTTTAAAAAAATAAAATTATTATGGCTAGTTGTTAAGGTCGCTCGAAATACGTATAGTATTTGATGGATCGTTAAAGAATCTTTTTTTTAAATATTATTTTTATATATTATTTTATAAACAAGAGATCTATATCACCTTATAATTATTTTATATGAATTTTTTGTATTTTTTAAAAAGAGAAACGGGAGAAATTATTTTGACTTTAGGAGCTAAAAATTTATATGTGCATGACACGGTCCGCAAAATTTTAAAAAAAGTTTTTAAGGTCTATTAAAAGATTTTACGATGGATCTTATCAAATATGAATTAAAATTCGTTATAGGCTTCTACTCTATATATTCCTATGTTTAAATTCGACACCCGAACCCCCCTCCCCATGTTGTGACCCCACTCTATCCCTGGGATCATGATTTGAACAGACTTGAAAATACCCTACCTGAGGATGCTTCCACATGAATTTAAGCTATTTTTGGCCAAATAGATTTTAAGAAGATTTTTGAAAAAATACCAACTAATTTTCAAAAATTCTTAATTATCTCCCTTTGATAGAGGACATGGCCCTGGTTTTGTCTGGCTTCGAGTTTGGGTTTCGTTTCTTTAGGGTTGTTTCGTGTATTTCGTTTGGCAGTTTATAGATACCCCTGTATGTGTGCTTAATGCTATACACAATTAAATACACTGGGCAAAAATAAGAGAAAAATACTGGAAATCAACTAATTTTTCACAATATCCATTGTTCTTAAGTTTGATGGAAAACGTTACTGATTCATTTTCATATATTTATACCCGCACTTTCTAAAGAAAGTTCGGGTATATTGTTGTTACCCTGTTCCGTCCGTCCGTCCGTCCGTCCGTCTGTCACGTTTTACTTTCTCAAACTGCTCTTACATCTTATAAACCAGCAAACTGAACTCTTGGAGTATGATTTGGGGTGTCATGTTGTTTTGTAAACAGGTTTCAAAAATTCTCTGGTAGTCCTGGGGGTCAAATAATTGGTAAAAAATGACGTTTTTTGACAAAAATCCTTCTTCCTCGAACTCCATTTACATTTTGAACAGTAGACAAATCATCTCTTGAAATATGTTTTGGGGTGTCCTATAGATGCGCAATAAGGTTTCGGAAATTTCAATTTTGTCCTGGGGGTCATTAAATGGCTGAAAAATGACGCTTTTCTTTTTTACAAAAAGTCTGGTTTCAAAAAACGTCAATTTCTTTTTGCAGTAGCCTAATGATCTAATAGGATATGCTTCGGGGTGTCATGTTGACGTGTAATAATGTTTCAGAATTTTTGTTTTTATCACGGGGGTCTGTGGGCATCAAAAAATGACGTTTTTTGCCAAAAAATATGGTTCCCAGAACTCCTCTTACAATTTATGCAGTAGCTATGTCATCTCTTGAGATATGATAGGGACTGTCCTATAGATGTGCAATAAGGTTTTAAAAATTTAAATTTCATCCAGGGAGTCAAACAGTAGCTGAAAATTGACGTTTACCACTCCTAAAAAACCTACTTCCCAGAACTCCTCTCATGATTTAATGAATAGCCACATCATATCTTGGGGTATGATAGGGGCTGTCATATAGTTATGCAATAAGGTTTAAAAAATTTAAATTTCATCCAGGGAGTCAAATAGTAGCTGAAAATTGACGTTTATCACTCCTGAAAAAACCTACTTCCCAGAACTCCTCTCATGATTTAATGAATAGCCACATCATTTATAGGGATATAATAGGGGCTGAGCTATAGATATGCAATAAGGTTTTAGAAATATAAATTTGATTCTGAGGGTCAATGCTATCTGCAAAATGATGTTCCGTCCCATAAAAAACCTAATTCCTGGACCTCCTCTTATCTCTTGTGATTGAAATAACGTACCATAAGATGCATAAGGAGGAAGAATATATATGCTTTAGGGGTGGGGATCACAAGCATTTTTTCAAGTTATTTGATCATTTTTGATTTTGGGAGGGTGGGGTGGGGTTAGGGTAACCCCCAGATGCCATGACCTACTAATACCACAAAAAGATTTGCCTTGACATGGTCATGGTTCAAGAAGCAAAAATATATATGGATAGGAGCGGGGATTTCGATGATTTTGAGGATATTTTAAAAATATTCGACTTTTCATGTTTTCGGGGGGCAGGTGGGTGGGGAGATTCAGAGTCTCTTCTCACATTTTTACAGTAGCAAAATCATTTCTTGATTGGTTTTTTCTGTATGAGGTCAGATGTACATAAAGAGATTTTGGGAATTGCATTTTAATCTTAAAGATAAACAAAATGTTATATATAATTGTGGAAATTATAAAGTCAGTCAACAAAAACTTTGCTGTAAAAAACAAAGCACTGGGGTCATCATTGGACTAGGGCTAGGAATTGAATTACACTACATATGAATAAGATAGATTACTTGATTAGTTCTAACTCTGGAAAGTCACTGGGCATCTCAAAGGGGGTATAACCTATATACATGTACCAATTGATGTGCAATGACACAAGGAGCAAGAATGAACATGGCTTAGGGGTGGGGATCTCAACAATTATTAAAATGTATTATCATTCCCTATTTCAGAGGAGGGGGGTGGTGGTGGTTTAAAAGCAACTCTTGGGGGGGGGGGGGGTAGGGGGAATGACCCAAGGGGCAAGGGCCAATTTTTCTTAAATATATCTTGACATGATCAGCGGAATTGGACAGAATGATAACCATAGGGCATCTGCAGAGTGGAGCCCTAAATAAGTTGTTAATAGTTACAAAATCAATCTTAAAAAAATATTGATAATATGTTATACATGTATTTAGAAATGTCTATATTTTCATAATGATTAACAAATTAATCAATCAAAATGAGTTATAAATAACCGATTGGCAATTCTGCAATTGATTGGCATCCCTAGTATAATATCTCATGTATTTTTCTTTATATATAATTATATATGTGTATTTGTTAACAGTCAGGATTAAAATGCACAAATTTTCATGAGTCATAAATCTTGACATACCACATATCTCTTGACAAAAAAGAATAATCAAAATAAAAGAATATTACAGTCATTAACTCTTTTTCTATTACTGGTGTATGATAATGGGGAAGGGGGTTTAATGGGGGGGGGGGGGGGGGGGAAGCTGCAGCATGCCTTCATTCTCACTAGAAATGTATACCTAATCCACACATCCTGGGGATGGGGAATGGTTAAGGCCCCTTCCCCTTCCTCCCTATTATAACTCATATAAACATGATATTTAAGACCCAAATTTAATACAAAAATGTTACAGTATGCTGGCAAAGGGAGATCACATTTTAGAAAGTGAAAGTAAAACTTAACTGTACGTTTTGTATACCGGTGTCTCATAATATTGCGTTACTACATGTATATACTTACCTATATTGGTCAACATCATAATGATAATCCAATTAGAGCACAATATTAATTCCTTTAGCTGATCACCACAAAAGAAACATTTATTCATGATAATTAATCCTATTCTGCATATCGAAAACACAGATGCATGTACACCACGTGAAACCCATCTAACCAAAGAGCTGGGTAAAACTAGTACCTGCTAATGCAACCTGTAGACCTGTGTTGTATACGTAACTTCGGACAAAGATCTTTTACTTGTAACATATTGCATGTATTTTCATAACTTTATTCATTAAAACCCCTTGCACAATTTTATTAGGTAATTAATCATGTAAAGCACAATTTTCAGCTTTAAGGTGGTATGGGACACCTACATATTGTGATGTACTCCTTATTGAACGAAAAAAATAAAGTATAAAATATAATATTTTCCCCCAAAATAATGTTACCTAACAGCATAGTGCAATGGGTTAGAGCGTTAACAATGTGTCTGTAAGTAGAGAGTTTGAATCCTGCTGGGGCTTATCTTATTTTTACCTTAAGTTTCCAAAAAAATTTAAAACTTATTTTTTTGCCCAAATATTCATTGTAAATTTGTTTAATTCTAAAACAGTGAAAGTTATTTTAGCATATAACTAAATATAATATAAAATAACGCATTTTTATCCACATAAATATCGACATGTGTCTGTACCACCATTTAAAATCGTTAAAGCAGGCGTGCAATGAAAATCATTGCACAATATGACATTTATTTTGCACTGTTTATAATATTCTTTATTGCAATTAGATGTACATGCTTTCATTGTTATAAAAATATTTTGATTTTTATTTACCAGGTATCCATGGGTAGGGGGTAGGGGGGGGGGGTTCGGATCAGAGTAATAATTGTGTTTGGGGGGGGGGGGGGATTGTAGGCCGAGGTTTAGTTTTGGTAATTTTACTACATTAATGAATTTTTTTTGGGGGGGGGTCTGGACTTCTCACCCCCACCCTTTCTCTAAATCCACGCACACGATGATGTTGGCACACAAAAGCATAAATAAAGCAGGCAGCAGCCGGGGGGGGGGGGGGGGCATGGGCATGATTTAATTTTGTTTGTTATAATTATATAGACCATACTTTCTATGACATGAAATGTTTAGATTTTTTATGAATTTAAAATTCATATGCAAACAGTTCAAACCCAAATTGTACATAAAAGTTATATATTTATTATGGGATGTGATCTCAACATTTATGAAAATCATAATTTTTAAAAAGTACCGGAAATTGCCTGTGGCCTTCTTTTTGACTAAAACCGGTACAAGAGAATGTTATTTAGAGGCAAACACTTGGTGCGGGTATTACTGTCTAATGACAGCATCTAGTTACATTTGCAAATATGTTTCTTATATGAACCTATACGATAGCGAAAACGTTCAATTCTGTATGAACATTTTTATGACGTCACAATGACCATAGCATGCGCATATCGCTTGTCGCTTGGATTATTGTAAACATAAAATCTCGGTAATTTTAACAGTTCTGAACGATTTGTCTTTTTCAAACGTAAATATAAGCAATAAACAGCAATGTTAAAAAGTTCACCGGGATATGAAGTTGGTTGGTACGTGATCAAATCTACTGAGAAGCCCTTCGGGCTTCACAGGATTTGATCACGTGACCAAGCTGGTGCTGGTCCTGAACAAACCCCTAAACATGACGAACCTGTTGACAATGGTTCTTGAAACAATTCTTCAACCTAAGCTAAAGCTAAAGAAACTGTAGATGCTAATCTGAATCTTTCAGGCTGAAGAACCTGCTGATGTTGATCAACTTGAGATATCTTTTTAAAAAGGTCATCATTGTGCATCAATTCGTCCAGAACTATATACAACGACCTTCTTTGTTTCTCTACGAAGAGGGCGAAAGGTTGTATTTCTGATCTGTTAGTATAATAGAAATTTTATACATGTAGCGGGCCGACAGAAGGCGATCCGTTATTTGATATTCATTTAGATATTGTAACTGCGTTTCAGCGGGATAGTTTCTTTTATAGAATTAATATTATGCTTATTTTTATGAATTAAAAGTAAATTTGCATGTAGAAATATGTTTTAAGCCTTTAAAAAATATTACATATTTTTTGTTTTACTCGTAAATGTAAAGTAGGTCATAGACTGACGTGCTAGGCGCGTTTTTATAGAGACTACAAGCTTATTTTTTAAAAAGATTGGTGAGCGGCCCGTAAAAAGTTGAAACAAAATTGCTGATCATACATGCATATAAACGTCTCTAATGAAATGCCACCTTCTCTAGCCAAGGGTTTACGACCCACTCTGCTCATCTTCGCTAGCCAAGGGTTTACGATACACTCTGCTCATCTTCGCTAGCCAAGGGTTTACGATACACTCTGCTCCTCTACAACCCTTGCAGAGTGAATCGTAAACCCAAGGGTTGTAGAGGAATAGAGTGGATCGTAAACCCTTGACTAGCGAAGATGATGAAATGCTGGTTGCGTTATCTTGATACACATTTTATGTCGTCAAACTAGAAAAAAATGTTTACAAGAATTGAAATTCTGTTACAAGAATACTGTGGGAAGGGTTTACATGTTAACCATAATGAAAATGTACATTTTTTCCAAAACTTTTCTTAATATGATTGTGCATCTGCACTAGTGCCGGATGATGTAGGGCACCCATTTAAGAGACCACATTAAGTTCCTGAGGACGGCAATTGCTTGTACAAGTTGTATAACACATGTATAATCTATTTAGCAGATAAATTATCCCCACTTTTTGATAAATCCGATCATTTAAAACTTTATTTAACAGGTCAGTTGGTAAACTATATTACCACTAAAAATTGTTTCAAAATCATTGAAACTTCAGAGAAACATACAAAAAAATTCTAATACTTTAATAGCTTCTCGGCGTTTGTCTGAATGGTTTTTTTTTAGTTTCTTATGTATCCTTTTCTATTAAGCACAGACGCGCATTTTCATTGCTGGAGACCTATCAATTAACGCTAGAAATTATTCAAATCCTTACCAAAACCAAAATTTATTTACCCCGACCACTGATTTGTGTATCTACCGTTGTAAACAAAATATTGAACATTTCTTAAAGTTTACCCTGTTTAATTATTTGTCGGGGTTTCTTCAATGTTAATGGTTAATTTCAATGTTAATGTTAATTTTCACCCTAATTCGTCTCTTAGAAAGGGAACTATTCGTGTTGTGTCAGTAATTTCCGAACAACCCTTGTATGTCCACTAATATTACAGAAATGAAATTACCACAGTATACGTTCAGGTTTGAAATGGAGACCAATTAATATTTCAAATAAATTTCTGAAACCCATTAAAATGATACCCAGTGGTTAAACGTGTTTTCCTACTGACGAAAAACACCAGTTGTTGTCTATCATAGAAACGGTTTGTACGACAATAAACATTACATATTCGTTCCGTAAAAATTTTCACTTAAAAATGAAAAATCTCCACGTTGACACATAGAATGTGAATAAAAATGTTGTATATTAATTCATAATATAATATTAATGTTAGGTGGACTGAAAAAGTATATCCTTTACAATAAAATATGGGATTTTCCTAATATTTATTCTTTTTATTTACACCAATCTTTCTTTTCAGCAGACAAAATATTAAATAATGAGATGTGATGAATTACCATCTTTTACATTAAGAATTCATACAACGGGAGACCTGACTTTTAAATACTGCTAGACATCGATAGTTATACCAATTTCATTGATTTCTTTATCTAAATATCTAGAGATAAAAGAAATGTGAACGCACGTGAGCTAATGTCAGACTTCGGAAGAGTGTAAAAAAAAAAAAAGAAATCCAAAGTTTTAGTTTTACTTTTGGTTTAGAAATAGTTGTTGTCGTGTAGAATTTAATGTATCAAAATCCAAGTCACTGTGTCATGACAGACTCAGAGCAGTATGTCTTATGGGAAAATAACAAAAATTGAACTTAAAGATTCAACCGCAAAGGAAAGAGTGTGATTATTCTGTTTTTTAAAAATAATAGATAAACATTCAACCTGCCTCTTCCTGACATGTTCTATAAGATATCTATGTTGTGTATCACAGCAGAATTCAATATTCAAAATAATTTACTTAAAAACTAAATAATTTTTTTTTCTTTGTAAAAAGGCATTGTAAATAAATAAAAACAGATTCAATGTTTAAACATTTCAAAATGCTGCATTCCACCTTCAATCCCCATTGTCCCCTTACCGAGTTTAAAATTAACGATTTTTCCGTAAAACACCTTGTTTTGGAAAAACTGAAATCACGCAATTCTCATTGTTAAACAAACAAACTCTCTTTAAAAAGCCACAAAACGCGATTTTTCGAGGTAACCCATGTAATGAACAGAAGCTATGTAATATAAAAAATGACTTCAATGAATTTCACCGGGAAAAGAAAACCAGACCAGGAGTCATTTTACTTCTGCATGACATTGTATTATATTTCCCAGATTAAGTTTTGATAGTTGTCATGAATCTTTTAAAAAGTAGAATTACAAATTGGCTCTACATTGAATAGAAGCAAATTGATTTATTAGTTTCTGGAACGTACACGGTAACCTGAACCGTTGTAACTTTACATGGTTATACCGAGAAGTGTTATGTTTATTTCTCACACTTTGTATGTAAAACTAATGAATAGTAAACATTTAGGAAAATGCATTAAGCAAAAGATGTCATGTCATCTATTTGCTTAAACCTTGTGATTACATATGTTTTGAATATCAGATTTCTACCAAATGACAAATGACTGCAATAGGTATGGCCTGTGCCCATCTTATTTGTCCTAAAGGTCTGTCAATGTTGCAGAACCAGTTCTGTGATAATCTCCCTGACGTTTCCTTTTGAGGGAGGTAAACGATCGCATGTCTTATCCCACATCGCCTCATCATTGCTGGGACGAGAAAACACGACTAATGTACAATTGTGCAAAAAATATTGGATAATAAGCACGTTTGAGTACTGAAGTCATATTTAACCTTTATTGATCATTTAAAAAAAAAAATAAAAGTATGTGTTTGATTGAAACTTTTTATACTTTGATGAAATCATTTACCACACTTGATCAAGATACCGAATTATTAGTAATCTGCAACTGATAGCATTACGTAAACTGCAAGCATTCTACCAGGAAGAGTTATATATAACTACTACTAAGAGTCTTGCAATGAGGAAGAGCTCTGATACCAGGAAGGTGTATACCTCTATATTAGATGGAAATTGCTACAATGCACCATTCTCTTAAATGGCAGAAGCAAAGGTAAGCCATAAGAAAGCAGTGTATAGAAAATATTTTTCTGAATATTAACTATAAATGTACATCGAATAAAATGTAAAATAAAATGTTTAAAGAAAAAGTTATTCAAAAAAAAAAAAAAAAAAAAGAAAGAAAAGAAAAGATTCGGGTGCCGCAAATGTAGGATGATCTCACTTTGGATTGAACATTACAGAAGGTTGTTAATTTTTCAGCAAGCACATGTCGTTTTTATTGGTTGTTTCTTTCTGATAATTTGCTGGTGACGGCAACAATTATCAAAAATATATCCAAGTTGAAATATATGATAAAAGTTATCTATAAATATTGATTAATGTGATTTTTTATACCCGCACTTTCTAAAGAAAGTTCGGGTATATTGTTGTTACCCTGTTCCGTCTGTCCGTCCGTCCGTCCGTCTGTCACGTTTTACTTTCTCAAACTGCTCTTACATCTTATAAACCAGCAAACTGAACTCTTGGAGTATGATTTGGGGTGTCATGTTGTTTTGTAAACAGGTTTCAAAAATTCTCTGGTAGTCCTGGGGGTCAAATAATTGGTAAAAAATGACGTTTTTTGACAAAAAACCTTCTTCCTCGAACTCCTTTTACATTTTCAACAGTAGACAAATCATCTCTTGGAATATGTTTTGGGGTGTCCTATAGATGCGCAATAAGGTTTCGGAAATTTCAATTTTGTCCTGGGGGTCATTAAATGGCTGAAAAATGACGGTTTTTTTTTTTTTTTTTTACAAAAAGTCTGGTTTCAAAAAACGTCAATTTCTTTTTGCAGTAGCCTAATGATCTTATAGGATATGCTTCGGGGTGTCATGTTGACGTGTAATCATGTTTCAGAATTTTTGTTTTTATCACGGGGGTCTGTGGGCATCAAAAAATGACGTTTTTTTGCCAAAAAAATATGGTTCCCAGAACTCCTCTTACAATTTATGCAGTAGCTATGTCATCTCTTGAGATATGATAGGGACTGTCCTATAGATGTGCAATAAGGTTTTAAAAATTTAAATTTCGTCCAGGGAGTCAAACAGTAGCTGAAAATTGACGTTTATCACTCCTAAAAAAACCTACTTCCCAGAACTCCTCTCATGATTTAATGAATAGCCACATCATATCTTGGGGTATGATAGGGGCTGTCATATAGTTATGCAATAAGGTTTAAAAAATTTAAATTTCATCCAGGGAGTCAAATAGTAGCTGAAAATTGACGTTTATCACTCCTGAAAAAACCTACTTCCCAGAACTCCTCTCATGATTTTATGAATAGCCACATCATTTATAGGGATATAATAGGGGCTGAGCTATAGATATGCAATAAGGTTTTAGAAATATAAATTTGATTCTGAGGGTCAATGCTATCTGCAAAATGATGTTCCGTCCCATAAAAAACCTAATTCCTGGACCTCCTCTTATCTCTTGTGATTGAAATAACGTACCATAAGATGCATAAGGAGGAAGAATATATATGCTTTAGGGGTGGGGATCACAGGCATTTTTTTTCAAGTTATTTGATCATTTTTGATTTTGGGAGGGTGGGGTGGGGTTAGGGTGACCCCCAGATGCCATGACCTACTAATACCACAAAAAAATTTGCCTTGACATGGTCATGGTTCAAGAAACAAAAATATATATGGTTTAGGAGTGGAGATTTCGATGATTTTGAGGATATTTTAAAAATATTCAACTATTCATGTTTTCTATTTAAGAGGAGGGGGTGTTTAAAAACAACTCAGGGGGTGGGGGAATGACCCAAGGGGCAGGGGCTAATTTGTCTTAAATGTATCTTGACATGATCAGCAGAATTGGACAGAATTATCACTATAGGGCATCTGCAGAGTGGGGCCCTAAATAGTTACAAAATCAATCTACAAAAAATATTGATAATATGTTATACATGTATTTAGAAATGTCTTTATTTTCAAAATGATTAACAAATTAATCAGTCAAAATGAGTTATAAATAACCGATTGGCAATTCTGCATTTGATTGCATGATCCCTAGTATAATATCACATGTATTTCTTTTATATATAATTATACATGTATGTTAACAATCAGGATTTAAATGCACAAATTTTCATGAGTCATAAATCTTGACATACCACATATCTCTTGACAAAAAAGAATAAGCAATTTAAAATAAAAGAAAATTAGTCATTAACTCTTTTTCTATTACTGGTGTATGATGATGGGGAAGGGGGTATAATGGGGAAAAAAAAGCTGCAGCATGCCTTCATTCTCACTAGAAATGTATATCTAATCCACACATCCCGGGGATGGGGAACGGTTAAGGCCCCTTCTCCTTCCTCCCTAATATAACTAATATAAACATGATATTTAATACCCAAATTTAATACAAAATAGGGTCAATATGGAGTCAACTCAATAGTGTAAGTCTGACAAATGAAAAAATAATAAAATTCTGCAATTAAAATGACAGAAACTGTAAATAAGCTTATTTGAATAAAGATGATGATATAGTATGCTGGCAAAGGGAAATCACACTTTAGAAAGTGAAAGTAAAACTTAACTGTTTTGTATATCGGTGTCTCATAATATTGCGCTACTACATGTATTATACTTACCGATATTGGTCAACATCATAATGATAATCCAATTAGCACAATATGAATTCCTTTAGCTGATCACCACAAAAGAAACGTTTATTCGTGTTAATTAATCCTATTCTGCATATCAAGAAAACATATGCATGTACATCACGTGAAACCCATCTAACCAAAGAGCTGGGTAAAACTAGTACCCGATGCAACCTGTACACCTGTGTTGTGTACGTAACTTCAGACAAAGATCATTTAATTGTAACATATTGCATGTGGCCTTCTTTTTGACTAAAACTAGTACAAGAGAGTGTTATTTAGAGGCAAACACTTGGTGCGGGTATTACTGTCTAATGACAGCATCTAGTTTTTTTATTATTTTTAATAATGTTTTAAAATGTTATTATTGTCGATTGAATTTTGAAAGAATATATACGGTAATTAAAAAGTATATCAATATTATCATTTACATGTATGCGTAAAGAAAGATGTTTTCGACTTTAAGAAGGAAAGGGTTGAACTCTTATGTTGATTATGTTTAAAATATCAGACATTAATTAACTTAACGCGTTTTTTTTTCACACAGAGATGACAGATCACAGACACATTGAATCTTTTACAATGTCGGTTAAGTCTTTTCAAACATTTCTTAATGTTATGTCAAATCGATATAAAATTGTAGATTATTAACATAGTATTTATGTAATTGCTATATTTCCATGTTCTTTGTTTCTGATGTTCCATATTCGGAATATATATCCGTATACATATACGGAATGCTACAAAAGGATTGCTTGCATTTAGTTTTCGATAATCGCAAGTACAAGAATTTGATAAATGCGAAACAGGAGATTTAAATCATGTTTTATATTAATAAAAAATCCAAAATATGGTGTAATTTTAAAAATTTTCAGCAAGTGCTTATTCGTGTTTTGACTGACAAAAAGTCAAAGTGGCGACACCATCAGCAAACAAACAAATATGCCAAAAGAACGTGGCTGTTGTGACTTTAACACAAGAAGAAACAGAACACACAATGGAACACAGATTTCCGTTGCTTTGTTTTGATTCAAAGAGGAGAATAGTTTTCTAGTTCAAAGTAATACCTGTGTTCAGAAGTCTGTGCAATCTGGATGCCTTGATCAGAAAGCAACCGAGCGTACCTTTGTCGACAAGTGTATTTACCGTAATAGCAGTAGAGTAAAAATCAAAATAAATAGAGTGATCTTTAATGAATTCGGGCCAACTTTAAACAACAGTATAAATGATTTCCTTCCAAAAGTGAATAATTAGAACTATCAATTTTTATTTAAAAAATAACGCAATAGTTATGCTATTTCATACCATTGAACTCCTAGTGAAATCATCAACTTGGTTTTCGATCGTTATCTTCAGAGGAAGTTATCTAGTGTTCAAATGTGTGTGAAAAGCGAATTGAACAATAGAAGTGCACTCAATTTTGGAAAAAACAGACCACTTTAACAATTTGATAAATGATGGAAACTTTTGTTAGATTAACAGAAATATTTCATCTAAACTAGATATGAACGTTTGCCTTTAGATCAATTTCTGATCCTTGGGTTGTGATGTTAATCCAAAGCACCTCATGAGTAAAAGTTTACATATACATACAATATGATATGTTATCTTGAATTTAATAATACTAATGCATGTATGTCTGATCAATGATTGCCTTGCATTGCACTGTAGATGTATACGTATACATATAAATAACAAACCAGTAAACATGAGATATAAAAATACATTGTGAATCTCTACAGTAAAAAAAACCACTATATTATTACCAAAAAGCCAACTCAATTTTTAATTGTTATTATAGCAATAATAATAATAAAAGTTGTGGTTTTTTTTTACAGAATAGAATTATGTTGTCGTCATAATTCCTGCTTTTTCTGTCGGTGTCTCCTGTGATCGGCTATACCTGCGAGAAAACTGCCAAAATTTGCGAAACCTCCCTCAGTATCAAGCACTACCTAACAATGTTTAACCGCGACACACTTGCAGTGTACCCTAAAAATGGCAAGCTCTACAAGTACGACGTGACCAACACATCAGATGCAGATCCTGTACCTAAGGAGAACATCATTACAGGGGACGGTTGGGAGGTTAGAAAACTTATAGCTGTCGCTAATCAAAGTCTTCCCGGACCGGACATCATCGTTTACGAGGGACAGACGGTGATCATTCATGTAAAAAATCACTTACATTCCGATACAGTGACGATCCACTGGCATGGTCTTCACCAGTCGGGAACTCCCTTCATGGATGGAGTCCCTTTTATATCTCAGTGTCCTATCGAATCGGGACAAACGTTTACATACAAATTTAAGGCGTACCCTCCAGGTACATTTTGGTATCATTCCCACGTAGGCTCCCAACGTGTTGACGGACTACTAGGTTCTTTTGTCATACGTAAATACGAACCCGATCCTCTCCCGGAGCATATAATGCAAATCCAAGACTGGAATCACGACTGGGGTGGGGATATGGGTTATCAACTAATGGTTAACAGAATAATTGAAAATAGAACAAAATATATCCCTTCTCAATCTTTAGACGGGAGTTTCTTCAGTCTTTACAAAGCTCAATCCGGGCTCATCAATGGAAGGGGGCGCTTTTATTCTGATCTAGAGAGCGGAAGTCACAACGAGGCCCCTTTAGAAGTTTTTAACGTAAAACAAAATATCTCTTACCGATTTCGTGTCATCAATGTTGGTGCTCTTTTTCCATTTAGAGTTTCAATAGACAGTCACATGTTAAGTGTTATAGAATCGGATGGATACCCCATTCGTCCAACTTTAGTTGAATCGTTCGTCATAAATCCAGGAGAGAGATTCGATTTTGTTATTAATGCAAATCAGTCTATTGGAAACTACTGGATTCGCGGAAAAACATTAGAGGTGACTCCAAGAAATACTATAGCAGAGGCAATCTTACGATACGATGATGCACCTGATATGGAACCTACAACCGCTCGAAAAGTGTGCACTGAACAAGATAAATGTGTTGTCATTAATTGTCCATTTACTTATTTCCCCAAAAATGAATTTACAGAGTGTATCCGGTTTGATCACCTTCGTTCGTCAGCATCCAATGATTCTGCACCACCAGTGGTCGATGGCAAATTTAAAGAATATTTTCTTAATTATGCATTTCCAGGAGTAACTACCTTTCCAAGCTCAGTCAATGGTATAGCAATGGAATTTCCACAAGTTTCCGGAGTATCCCAGCCACAACAAATAACGACGGCTTGCAAACATGTTCACTGCGAAGATCAGAAGCATTGTAAATGTACAAACGCCCTTTCTCTTGAACACGGGGACACTGTTCAAATGGTGTTGCTGAATATGGGCGTTGGGCGTGGATGGGCTCATCCGGTCCATATGCATGGTCATTCATTCTATGTTCTTAAAATGGGATATGCAGTATACAACGAAACCACAGGAAAATTCATAGCTCAAAATCCAGACATTGATTGCAGGGGTGGGGTCCCTGTTCAGAAATCTTTTTGTAACAATGCAACATCGACAAACCAGACCTGGCTGAATGGAAATGTCCCTGATTTGGAACTACAAAACCCGCCGCGAAAAGATACACTTATAATTCCTAGTGGTGGTTATGCTGTGATAAGAATCAGGGCAGATAACCCTGGCCTGTGGATTATGCACTGCCATATTGAGCTTCATGCTTCTGATGGAATGGCCATGCTTCTTAACGAATCATTTTCTTATCTTCCAAAGACCCCCAAACATTTTCCAACTTGTGGAGACTTTAAAATCGAAGAAGAAAATTTCTCTGTTATTGCTGATATAAACATACATGGTAAGTAGTCCTGGTGGTTTACAGATAAACAAGACTAATAATTAATCTTCGTGATAATTATTAGTCACACAGTTTTATTTGATAAAATTTGAGATTTATGAAATTAAAAAAAATAATTGATAAAATTGATAATGTTCTCTTTTTCTATTTAGACACCATTTCCATGCAACAATTTTATGTTATCGTCGGGGTTATGGTAGCTGTTATTTTAATTCAGCTACTTATCATCATCAGGTTGCGTTATTCACATCGGAGGTCGTCATCATTCAAGACGGATAGTACTCATTACTCGAATGGAACAATGAATCAAGCATTTACCTTATACTAGAATTGAATAAAAATAACAAAATAGAGGAATAAAACAGATGGAAATGTAAGACACTACTTAGTAATGCGAGAATCGTTTTATATACTTTATTAATATCTCAGTCCACCCAGCTTCAAGGTGGAACCAATATATCTTGTGAGATATCCTGCGAAGAATGATTGTCCCTTACTGAGGAAGTTAATGACTCCGTGACGTGCATCTCATCAATCGGGTATAAGTAGCGAACATGTAAATCATTTGATCAGGAAAGGGTTTATCTTGCAAACTAACAAACAAAATATATTGTTATATTCAGTAGTATATTCTCACTATATAACTCTATATAGACGAATAGTCAATAATTGTAATATTAGCTAGTCCGAAAAATATTGACCGGTCAATATTTTTTTAATATTGACCGGCTAGGAATAATATCAAGAGAATATTCCCTCTATTTTAATTAATCGCTTCTGATTCGTTGATTCGTAAATGGTGACGTAAATAAGACTCCAAAACAAGGTGACGTCATAATAAGCAGTCAGTAAAGGCACGGACGCGCAATGCGACGGTTTGATATCATAACGGATATAATGATTTGCAAATCATTGTGAAGTAAAATTAGGTACTCCATCTGTAGCCTAATTTCTACGGTCGGCGTAATATAACTAGTGACCGTTTGATGCCGACGATATTTCGGAAATAGACTTTGCGCAAAACTGAATTTGTGAATTCTATGTTGAACTGAGAAAATTACGGTGATCTGTTTTCTAATATTTTTATTGATTTTTGGTTTGTTTCTTCATATAATAAAACAAATGTTGACTGTGTTTTCGTGCAACATTGATTATATTAGCCCCTTTAGGACGAACATATTGCCCTCCGCTTCGCGATGGGCAATATTTCGTCCCTCGGAGATTAATAAAATCAATGTTGCCTTCAACCCCAGTCAATATTTGTATAATAAAGAGCTTCGGTCCTCAATTATCACGAGGTAGGATTTAATATATGTATACATGTATGGTTTAACTCACTTTTGTTTGTGTTTGAAGGTACTTTTTGTGTCAATTTTATTCAAACATTTAACATTATTATTTGTATTTTGTCCTAGACAATCTTATCAAAACATTATCATATGCATTTATTTGATATTTTTATATAATATTTATTTTTCGTTAATAAAACTATATTTTACTTCTAGTGTTTCAGTAAAGTCATAACGACAGATCTTTGCAGATCTCTCGAACAAAGTACTTTCCTTTTGTTTTTGATTTCATCCAAGGCAATATCTTTTTTTAAAATATACTCTTCTTTGATTACCCATCACTTTGTCGGAAAGAAAAATAAATGTAAGATAAAACGCTATAAAAAAGCAAATGCTGCAGGAGAAAGTTTTCGAGGACTGACTTAAATTGCAAGTTACATAGCAAGGTTTATGGAAATCGCTAACAGTTTTTCAAACATGGGAAATACACAGAGATATTTAGAAAGGTATATGGAATAATATTCAGGTTAGCGATTCAGCCCGGGACATCATTACATCCTGATTTTGAATTAAATACAACACCTTTCCATTTTTAAGAGTTTTATAAATTGAGAAATTAACCACATTAAAGCTTCTAACAAGATTACTCAGTTTGTGCAATTTTTTGTCTTACAAGTATTGTTCAAATGTGTTTTGAAATAGAGCAGATGATAGGTTCGGATCATAATTATCATTTTTTATATATTGTGGAAATAAGCACAGAGAAGTTAAATATTGAAATGCGTTGGTATCCTGTTGGTACCCCTATAATTCACTTTTGAAGCGTGAACCAAAAAATTCATAGACAAAAGGAAAGGGTTAAAATACGACTTTTTATTTCTCATCTCATTCTTGAATGTAAAAAAAATGACAAAGTTTGGTTGAGCTACGCGTTTGATGAAGTCACATTTTAAACTGCAAATATAAACTTTACTTTTGTAAAATCTTTGAATGTCAACACAAATAAAACTTCATTTCATGGTAAAATTCTCCCTATGGGACTATCAATGAGTAATTAAGAAATAAAAGTAATTATATACAATGTATACAAGTTTTCGTGGATGTTGCAAGATAAACCACTGAGGTCGAGAAACCTAAAAGCCGACGTGTTAGGCGAGGATTTCATATTTCAAAGAAAATATCGAGACCAACGGGGTTATTCTGTGACATCCACAAAACAGAAACTTTAATTTTTATTTTACTAGCAGCTCCGAATTACTAGCGGCTGATCTTTTCCTCTATAGAGAGACGATGTAGGTCATTGAGACTGCTGTTCCCTGTTATCCCAAATAATAATAATAACACATATATTTGGCAACTCGACCGTTGAAAGTACATAACCACAGTTCACATACAAAATTTATAAATCATATCCTGAAATAATTAACAAATTTTAAAAGAAGCATAAATTTATAGGTTATTAAAGAATTAAAATTATGTTATTAACAAAAACAATTAATGTACATCTAAAAAGACTTATTGCACGCTGACACTGACTATTGATGCTTGTTTACTTTATGGGATAAAACTATTTTTGCAACGGTTAGTCTTGTAATTTGATATTTTGTAAGCAGAGTATTTTCGAAGTTTTAATGTATTATCAGTGTCCGAGAGATTTTCTAACTTAAAAGTTATTATTTAAAATAATCAATAATTCTTTTCAAGAACTTTTTTCATACAAAAAACTCTTCATAGTTATTCGTAGTATTGCTGAAGAAAGAAAAGATAGGAGTGATATATACGCATTCACCCATAGATAATTATTAATTTAAACCCTTTTTCGAATTCGTTTAAATGACCCCTTTTGATGCAATATATGCGCATTTATGTCACACACTCGGCAAACTCATGTCTAAAATTTCACCTCCATTGTAGACAACTAAAGATTTTGAAGTGATCTTGTTTGGAAGACCGATTTCCAAAATCTAGTACAAATGGGTGCACCAAGTGGGATAAGAGTGCAGGTAAATGAAATCTTTCATGTTCATGTACAAAAACTCATTTATTTTTGTATATTCAACAATAAAAACAATAAAAGAAATACTGTGTCTGAAAGGATATATAGAAAACAAGCAGCTGCCTAAGATAAATAAAGGTAGTAAAATAAATACCAATTTATTATTACTTTGTGTTAGTTGAAAGGTTGCATAAAAACCACGTTAACTGCTTGACAAATGTTGATGTGTGCATTTCCGATTTTTGAATTTTTTTAAATTGTATTGTTTACATTTAGCTTGATATCAGAACCAATCTAATTGGTATAAATAAACATCGCATTAACAGAGACTAAAAGTCGCTATTTGGCATCTTTTAAATTAAGAAAATCAAACTAAAAAGAATTGAGCTTGACAATAAGATGAGGTTTTAATTAATAAGCTATATATAAATCCTTTAGTTGCTGGAATCTAAATAAGCTTTGAATAAATTTTATATCTTGATCGTCAAGACGACATATCTGTTACCTATCTGCTTCGTGCCTTGTGGTACATAAGGCATCAACAGAACGTCTCCAACCATCTCTGTCCGCAGCTGCAACCCTCGTCTCAGCCCATGAGCTCCATCCACTTTCCTCTCTCTCCTTGCCGACTGTTCTTCTCCATGTTAACGTTGTTTTTGGCCTTCCTCTCTTTCTTCTGCCTTCAGGTGTCCAGGAAAGGGCTATGTTGCAATCGTTGTTGTAGTCTTTTCTGAGGATATGGCCTACGAATTTCCATCGTTTGTATTTTATTTCTTGGCTCGATGGTCTCATGTTTGATAATCGTAGTATTTCTTGTGTTGTTATTTTGTCCTGCCATTTGATCTTGAGAATTCGTCTTAGGCTGTTATTCTGAAAGACATCTATTCTTTTTTCGTCCCCTTTGTTCATCTTCCACGTTTCACAACCGTACATTAGCACTGGAGTGATTAGTGTCATATAATCTTATTTCTGTTCTCTTGCTGATGTTGTTGGAGTTCTTAAGTTTTATAAAGGTTGTTCTTGCTTTTGAAACTCTTCCTCTCATTTCATTCATGCCTTCTCCTTGTTGTGAAACAGGTGCACCAAGGTATACATATTTGTTCACACAAGACGACATATACAAGGTGAACTTATATCATTATTAAGGAATCGCCATTTTTTGCAACTTCTTATTTCCAAAATATTGTGTAAATTGCCTGAATTGATTTATGCACGTAGACAATGTGCAGAATTCTGATTTTCGCTGAAATACATCTCTTTTTCATATCTAAAATTCCTATTGCTCTAAATATATTTATTTAAAGATTCTGTAGCAATGTTTTATAGCCGTATACCTTGTCATTTATATCTATTCTTGTTTTTTTTAAAGCACGTTTGTCTATGTACAATTTGTTGGTGCATTCTAATTATATAATGTTCGAAAGCTGTGATATGTCATGGGGGTGGGGTAAATATTATTTTGAACCTCGGTCCCTCTCCAATGGCAAATGAATATAAGAGTGGGGGGGGGGGGGGGTCAATATTTCGTGGCAATAATATTTTGAACCCCCTCTCCAATGGAATTTGAAATAAATATCGGAGGGGGGGGGTGTCAATATTTCGTGGCCGCAATATCTTGAACCCCTCTTTAATAGCAAATTTAAAAAAAATAATAAATTCATTGTACCAATGAACTCTTGCAATGCTATAAATATATAGTAAAATTTTGTGCATTTTGATATTTTGAGATGATCTCCATTAAAAACAAGATGGTAGAATGTAGTATGTTTTACATATAAGGTAGAAAGTGATATAATTACTAATCACATATTAAATTTTGAGGAAAATCGCTATTGTAGTATTTTTCAAATCTGCTTCGAAGTGCGGAAAATGAAAATTTCCTATATATTCCTAAAGTAAATGTACCTCTATTTTGAGATGGCCCATAAAAAAGAACTAGACGGTAGATTTTCTTTAAACTTTGCAAATACTTTAGAGTTGGTGTTTATTTCATATGGTTAAAAAATGCACTGCCATATTAAGCTTCAGGCATTGGATGGAATGACCATGCTTCTTAACGAGACTTTTGATAAACTTCCTAAAACCCCTAAACATTTTCCGAATTGTGGTGACTTTAAAATCGAAGAAGAAGAAGAAGAGGTATATGTGGCTGCTGAAGTAGAAATGGAGGGTAAGAAGCCACGACAATTCACAGATATAACAAGATAAACTTCAAAATTGTGAATCATAGATATAAGTCACTTTTTATTTTCAGAAACCATTTCAATGCAACGATTCTATGTCATCGTTGGTGTAATGGCGGCGGTCATCCTCTTACTGCTTCTTGTTATCATCGGCATGCACTTTTCTTCCAAAAGATCATCTCCATCCAAGGCAGATAAAACGGGAAAAACGAATCATTTGATGAATCATATGATAAATATAAGTAAAGAGACGACAGGATAACGATACATATGATTTGATAGAATAATCAAAAATAAAGCGAACGGGAGACTGTAAGACTAATGAAGGACCGTCGAATATACACGTATACGGTATATTTACTTCACACTTTCTTCATGTATGCTAATGTGTGTATATTTCTGTTCTTTTATTTTGTTCTTTTGGTTTTTGTTTTTGTTTTTTTTTTTTTTACCTTTTTATAACGCTTTTTTTCCTTATTTTAGAGTATAACATTTACAGTTTTTGAAAAACATTAATATGTACTTAACAATTTAACGAAATACATAAGCCTTATAATATGTATGTATTAACTTTACTGCTTACATTAAAAAACAAACACAAACATCAAAATGCCTGACAGCCAGCCGTGGTCGCTGGACGCCGGTAATTTATTACATATAGTCATTTATCTCATACGTGTGGTGTATACTACCCGTGTGATAAACCTTTGCTTTATCAAACGGGTGATGCTTTATCAAATACTTCCGGTCCGAACTATTTTTGACACAGCCCCTCGCTTCAACGCTTCAGTGACCTATTTTCGAATACTTTCTAGTATTTTCCATATAACTATATCTACTACCAAACATTGATTTAAAATGGGTTTTGTCGAAGATTTAAGAAAAACACATAACTGTGAAGTTTATAAAACTTCAAATCACGTTAGCTATCAAGGAGTTCATTCTGACGACGGAATGAAAACAGAACGCTTTGGTTGTGTTTCTATACAAGAACTTACCGAAATAATGTCTCCAAAGACTTATTTCACCAGCAGTAAGCATCCTAATTCAATATTTTCAACTTCGAATCATTAGGCTAGTGTTCGTATTATAAAACATCAACAACTGTTCCTCGTTCGAGTCAATTCAAACTAACGAGCATTCGCAACTTTGTGTATGTCAACAAACTTGATTATTCAAGTCTTCTGATCAGTATTTCCATTTAATTAAGTGATTAAGCTCTAAGAAAAATTATTTACAGATAAACAATTATTTCAAGGTTTATTTCAGTGAAACTTTACATTAAAACAGTTATATTTATCTCCGAAATGACGTACTAAATTGTATTGCGCAAGGTCACAATAACCGCATTACACAACGTTGCATCATCGTTTAATCTTTGAAAAAATCATTATTCGGGTCATATTATGGACTGTCTCAAAAGCTTCATGATATATATCAAATTGTATGAGATAAATAGAAAATCTATAATTGTGTGATTTTATATTTGCTTTATCCAACTCGTTGAAATGGTTATATTCGCTCGGCAAGCCTCGCGAATATATACACCATTTCAACTCGTTGGATAAAGCAAATATAAGATCACACAATATAGATATCCTCTATATATATATACATATATACAGACAAACTTACAGAAAAACATCACGATGAACCAGCATATGTAAATATATAGAAACTACTAGTGTATTGATATACATAAAAAATCAATCTCAAAATCAGAACCAAACTCCCCTTTACACAAAGCATCACGGCCGGCCAGGAAAAAACTAGAGATAAAACGATAAATATCGCAATTTAAAAGCTCTAGAAAACCTGTGTCTGTTGCCAGGTGCCGCTGGATGCAGGGAGGTTGTGAACAGACCTCACAACATATGATTATATATCTTATATAAAGTTACTTAACAATAAAATGTTTATTAAATTTTTTCTAACTCCTGACGCGCGGCGGCTAGAAGTGAATACCTGAATAACACCTGTCTAAAACCTGCTCAACTCTCCAATTCTATTGGCTGCTAATGGACTATTCCATAATATAATGCACCGTTCCGTAAATACAACACTTTCCCGCTATTACTACCGAAACGCGGGAAAATACAATTCATTTTACCTGACATATATCATGTTTTTTTTCTTTATATTAATAATAAAAAAAAATCATTTTAATTTTTTGTTCGTTTTGTATTAAAGTTATCATAATTCGTTTGTCGTAAAGATAAAGGTACATGTATATGAACTTTTTCAAACATTCTTATCTCACGCACTAGGTATAAAAACGTTTCTTCTAATGGGTAGTTGAGACAACTTTTCGTACTATAATAATAAAAAATCGGTTGTTATTATTATACTAGTAATATACCTAAAAACCGAATATTAACTAAAAGGAAGTCTCTTTTAGAATCAATCTTAACTACAAATATTTAGATAACTGACGTTAATCTGTGCATTTCGATCGATTTCGAAATATTGCACGCATGATAAAACTCAAAAGTATATATAGCATTTATAAGCATTTATTTTTAATGTAATTTTTAACGTGATTTAGAACCCTTTTAATAATACCTTGGACATTCGGTAGGACATAACTATTTATTTCTTGCATCAAAACAAGTTCAAATGACGCTGGTTTCGAGTGAAATATGCATAGATTGGGTAGTCTTAGCTCAAAAGCCAGACAAATCGTGTTGATTTCAAAGAGCCATAGCTCAATGGCCTTCGTCACTTCGTCACATTGCTGTTTGATACAACTATCCAAGTCCAAGCTCTTGTTAGAAGGGTTCTATTATGTGCTATAACTAATACAATGGACGATGTGAAAAGAGCGGGGGTTTTTTTTTGGCATAGCTAAAAAAAATTCGTAGTTTCATACGTGTAAAAAATATGTTTTAAACTGATTAGATCGTTATTCGGACTGAAACAAAAACAGTAACTAAAACAAAACAATTAAAATGTATATGAACAACTAATCTATTTGCAATACAATACATGTTAATGTGGCACATTTAAATTTCCCTCCAACAACATATATTTTAAGTTAATCAATAATTTATTTGACCAATCATGCTTAAAGTGAGGTTATCACTGGCCGAGACAATCATATGATATTCCTTCGAGAATAGTATTGATTTTTCCCGTCCTATCATCAATCGCTCCTTTTACCAGAAATAAGTCGGCTGTCGTTAACAGATCTGGAAATTTGGGATGCTATAATTGGAGCCAGGGGTAAGTTATGGTAAAATTAATGAATCTATATTTAGGCATACTAATTCAGGACAGAGCGGTTCATGCATTGAGAAAAACACTATGTGTGGGTGTGTGTGTGTGTGAGTGAGAGGGTGTGTGTGTGTGTGTGTGTGTGTGTGTGTGTGTGTGTGTGTGATGAATCAATGTATCACTACTTATAAACATCTATATTTAGAAGTTAAGGAAAAGACTTGTAATTCAGGGATGTATATTTACATCTTAGCAGCTAACCCCTACTAGCTGCTATAAGTTAGATATCTATGTCGTATAGAACGCATTGTTTGAGGTAGCTGCCATTGTCTTGAACTCCGCGGCCAAGGGCTGCATTTAAGATTGTAGCTGCTACTTTGCTCTACGTAGCCACTACGATCTTGAACTATCTAGGCCAAAATATAACAAGCGTAAATTTAATGATTTTGTTCAATTCGACCAACAGATACCAAACCGAACAGCTAGGATACTTGTAGTTTTTATAATATTGAACTTACTCCCGCAATCAATGTTATCATATAAGTTATAATGTTACCTATACCAGTCATGAAATAAATCATATATGCATATAGATGTATAGACAAATACCGGTCATTTAGAGTTGCCGGGTCAAATAACCTTAAAGTTTGTTCTATGATAATTTCATGATTTTTATAGAAGTTGCGTTTTATTTTCTCCTTTTAATTTGATATTTGAGTCGAGCAGTATCATGTTAATAGATGGTTGACACTTCATTGAAGACAAATGTTTTTACGCGACAACAAATACATAACTATAAAATAATATTTACATTCACTGTGTATTTTCTCCTTTATTTCTTAACAATCTCCGATCCTCAGCCATGTTCGATAACTCTAAATTATCCGAATTTTTTTTTATTCGTACCATAAATCTGCCTTTTAGATAGACAAATTTAATCAGTTTTCTATTGTTAATTAATATTACGATTAGTTATTCAATGACATGCTTGGGCTTGTAAAATACATGAATACCATAATTAATTTTCTTTTTATTTCATTTCATTTATAAAGTTTAAAGAACAGATATCATTTTCATGATAAAAAATACTTTGAGGAGGCTGAGGGTTGGGGAACCTTAAGCAAACCGATTGTTATTCACAGCGCTATAGAAAATTGAACAGTTTATCGATTGGTCGACACCTTCAGCAACCTAAGAAAATTCACGGACTGCACGAAATAATCATGCTGATGTCAGACTCAAATTCCTATATAAGACGACTTGACTTTTTTTTTTTATCTAACGTACCGATGTACATTAACAATGATATGCTTAAATTTTACTTACTGTTTATGATCGATTCAATAATTCATTACAAAAAAGCTGTAAATATAAACAATAAAATGATATCTTTTATTATTCATGTAGGATATAAAGGTAGCAATCATTGCAGAAAAAAATTACTTAACCCGCTAACGCCAAAGAAAGCAATTAATTGTTTAAATAATATTTCATAGAGAGGGGCATAATTATATGTTTAATAAATGTACGCCAATATTATCCGATATGTTCAATTCAAACAGTATAACATTTCATGTTCATCCATATATACTGAATTAAACTTTAAGGCAGGTATGTTTATTTTATCACCGGTAGTCGTTATCTATACGATAAAACGGTTATCCTACGGTAGGAATGCCACCATTGAGTTGATCCCATTTTGTATAAGGTACGTAGCAAATGTCGCTTGTAATATCTTGATTCATGATGCAAATATTCTATTGCGTTTTGTAGCAAATGCACCAAAAAATGGCAAAGTATCTATGTATCTATTTACTATGATGTTATGTATCGCGACAGGCAGTAGGCTTCTTATTCATGACACCCTGTTTTTAAACAAAATCTACAGATCCCGGGCTTCCCTAACCATCACTGATCCTCTATGTCACCAACGTGTGAAAATTCCAGCATTAGTGGCTCAAAAGCGGTCATTGGTGTAATTTTCAAAAATGCAATTGTGGCATATTTTAGATTTTTAAATTTTTTTTTAATATAATTAACCTGGATAGATAAGATACAGCTATTTAAAGAAAGTGTACTCTAGTACACTGTTTCACCGATAATCTTTATACCTCTTTATCCTATTTTTAAACTGTGTCCACCTCTGCATTACCGAGTACCAAAAGATAACAATTTCAAACCAAAAGAATTAATACATTTGATTTGATATTTGCCAGAGAATTGTCTGGAACTGTATTCATTTTAATTCACTACATGTTTTTTAAAGAAGAAAATATATATTTATAAATGTACCTGTATCATATGTAAACAAAAAGGGGGAAGGGGAAAAAATAGAAAATTGAAAATGAATGTTGAAATACTTAGTACAAAATTTTCAATATTTATTTTGATAAAATATGCTTATTGCTTTTATGCAATTTTTAATTGTGTATTTTCGGCTTTTTTGTTTGTTTGTTTTTGTTTTTTGGGTTTTATTTGGGGTGGGGGGTCGGTCCCTCAGAGAGAAGTTGAGTGTCAAGCCTCCGTAATAACTATACTATATTCCGGGACGCGAACATGTAGGATAAAAAAAGTGATTTCTCTGCCATGTTTTTTTTTTTAACCCTATAAGAAACGTTATAGCTACGAAAGCCTATTAGGCTCAGTTTTTAAAATCATAAAAAATTAAAATCTCATGATAACGAGTTAATTATCTCTTTTTAACGAGAAAGCTATCTCGATATTACGAGATAATCAACTCGTTATAACGAGATACTAACTCGTTATAACGAGACACTACCTTGTTATAACGAGTTAATTATATCGTAATAACAAGATAATTATCTCGTTATTACGAGATGATTAACTCGTTATAACGAGATACTAACTCGTTTTAATGAAATACTAACTCGATATAACGAGATAAACACCTCGTTATTACGAATTAAATATTTTTCAACATTTTTTAAAAATGAGCCTATTAGGCTTTCGTAGGTTAGCGGTTAATATACAGAATGCAAAATTGCTTTTCACGGACACATGTACAACATTGTTGTAAAAACCTTTATTCACCCAATAGGCTTCATTCAATTGACTACGGAAGCGTATCGGGGCCTACACTTGTTGTGTTTCAACTTCTAAAATGTCCCTCTGTAGACTGACATTGACAGTTTGATATAAATCAAAAACAAAGAACAGTAATTACTTTATATTAATTGCATCAATCATATTAGTATTTGATATTGTAGTTATGATCTTCTATGTTTGGGTTTCCTTCAATTAAACATTTGATATGAGTTTTGAAAACATGGTAGAACATTTAAAGTACGTGAACCCATTTACTTATACGTTTTATATTACCGCCCCCCCCCCCCCTTAAAAATGTTTTATAATTATTTACCAAATCGTCGAAATAAATTATAAAATTAGTGTATTTGCTTTTAAATAATAGTATGCATGAACTGATTGCATGAGCGTTGCGTTTTTCTTACTATCATTATTTGATGCAAGTCTTTTCACCACGCGAATAAAGAAAAGACTCACATCAGGTCTTGGTAATGAGAAAATGCAACGCTTATGCAGTTAGTTCATGCATAATAGCAGTTGATATCGTAGTTAGATTACATTGTAGTTGAGAGGGTGGGTTATCATCCAATCAAATTGCTTCAAGACAGATGGGTGAAACAAGCCTCTTCGATGGGAGACCGTTGTAAAAATATGATTATTGAAACATGGTCATAATTTTGGGGTACATATGTAGCACTGCTCACATCTACCGCCCCTAACTACAATAACAAATGCATATATTTTGTTAATTGCTTGACAATAAAAAAAAGTATCTGATTTTTAGAGTTTAAACTTATTTACTTTATTTTGGATTGAATTTCGTGGAGCCAATATTCGTAGATTACTATTTTTTTCATAGGTTAATGGGTACTATATTTCTTGGAATAATTTGTATGATAAATATATCAATACTTTTACTCATAATTCGTTGTGGATTTAAATTCATTGATGAAAGGATAATCAAAATCCATGAAAATCGAGCATACGAATTCCAATGAGTCCACAAATGTCAGTATACATGTGTTTCTCAGAGCTATAGTCAGATGAAGTGTCGTACCATCAGAACTCCCGCCCCCGCGAAATTCATACGATAACAATATTTTCACAATATATTCCCAAGAAATGAAACATATATATGTCGATATACCTATAATGTATACAATTTCATTGTTCCATGTCAACATTTCTTTCTCGATATGACTAAAACTCATTCTTAAGTAATTATTTATAACCCCATATTTTGTTTAGTCGATTTAGCAGATTGCAAGAAAACTGATCAATTATAATAAGGTGATTTAAATTATGTAAACTTACCTCAATACAATGCAAAATATTTTCATAAAAAATACGACATAATAGATTATATGTCAATAGGACGACAAGGTATAAGTTAATACACAACAAGTGTAGGCCCCGATACGCTTCCGTAATTTACTGCTCCTTATGAAAGTATATCATGCATACGTCATCTGATTTAACTTTAGATAAGAGAGGAAAGTGTGAGATTTCCCAACAAACGTTAACATGTACTTGTGTATCATGAATATGCAATATTTATGAAACAATACTTGTCTTTTCAAACATGAATCGGAATTGCCGTTAGCTTAATTATGTGTTTTTTTCTCAATTTATTTGGCACAAACAATAACAAGAAATTCCCCTGAATATGTTCTTATTGCATAACAAATGACACGTATTTCATAATATTGTATACATCCTAGTTTATTTTGTCGACTCTTTAATTTATAAATTGAATTGCGTAGTTAACGTTTTCACTCATCCTTTTTTTCTCTACCTGTATAAAGCTTCTAACTGACAGTGCACACATCACATCAAGCATTACACATACTCATGAGGTTTCTTCGGCATTACATGAAACGGATATAGCGCTTAGTATATATATTTACAAACCATCCGGAAAATAACCCAACGGAAAAAGAAGTTAACTCTGTACTTGCACTCAATACAACTGCCGTTTGTAATGGTTTTTTTATACTTAAACAAGAAAAAATAACAAGTCAAGCTACTTCATAATAAGTAAGTACTATTTCTGATCATGTGAGGAAGATGAAGAGATAATTATTGAAAACTATTTAAGCTGGTATGGGGCACCTCCATTTTGTGACATATATGTACTTTCCGTTGAAATTAACTATAAAATGAAGTATAAATTCATAAATTTAATGTATTTTTCTTTCCCAAAATTTTTACCTTACATCGTAGCGAAATAAGTTAGAGCGTTCACTACATATGAATCGTTAACTCATTAGTGGAATTTCCCTGGGGGTCTTATAGTGTTTATCTTTCCAAAAATTTTTAAAACCAAAATTTTTGTTCAAATATTGTAAAATTTTAAAACTTTAGTCCGGTGTAAGTATTTTGATAATAATGTACTTAATATTGACAGTTGTCCCATACCAACTCAAATATGATTTATAAAGTCACGGTAACAGGCTAGCAGACGTCACTTAAATAAATATATATACATCTCCATATAGACTACAGTTTCTTAAAGAAATTATATAAAAATTTTAAAAAGGAGCAACAATTCTTTACATATTTGGAGCAAGAGAAGAGGGGAAAACTATTTTTTATCAAAATAATTTATATTGGTTCAATGTCTCTAAACCTGAAATGAGTTTTAGATTGTAAGACGAATGTTTCTAAATCGAAATCAAAAAACCAATTTTTTCATGTCTTTCAGAGAAACAATGTGGCCGTCCGGATATCATATTTTCATCTTCATCGTTCACCTTTCTTCAGCAGCCTGCTATAAATGTGACCGTACCGCACGGGTCTGTGAAACCTACCTCACCGTGCAGCACTACCTTACAATGACTCATCCAGTGAATTCAACGGTGTATCCCTCCCGGGGGAAACTGTATGACTACAGGGTTACCGATCCTTCTACGTCAGCTACTGTACCTGTCGATGACGTCATCACGGCGGACGGATGGGAGGCAAAACGACTCGTAGTCGTTGTCAATCGAACACTTCCTGGACCGGATATTGTCGTCTATGAAGGTCAAAAGTTGATCATCCACGTCACAAACAGTTTGGCATCTGATTCCGTCACCATTCATTGGCACGGGCTGCATCAGACGGGCACCCCTTACATGGATGGTGTTCCCTTTGTGACACAATGTCCAATCGCAGCCGGACAAACGTTTACGTACGAATTTAAAGCGTACCCATCTGGTACTTTTTGGTATCATTCTCACGTCGGATCTCAACGCACAAAAGGAATGTTTGGAGCTTTAATAATTTTGAAGAATGAAAGGAAATCTATTCCAGAGCATATCTTACAGATTCAGGAATGGAATCACAATTGGGATTCTGATTACGGATTCGAAATGATGGTTTATGGTTTAGTAGAGAACAGAACAGAATTCGTTCTATCGGAAAGTGTGGATGGAACTTTATTCAGTCCTTTAAAGGCACATTCTGGTTTGATCAACGGTAGGGGACGCTACTACTTCAACTATGAAACTGGTTCTCACAACGAGTCCCCATTAACAGTCTACAAAGTCAAACAAGGGAGTATGTACCGATTCCGAGCGATAGGAGTCGGGGCCCTTTATCCGTTTAGAGTTTCCGTAGATGGTCATATGATAACTGTTATAGAGTCGGATGGGTTCCCGATACAGCCTGTGACTGTTGAGTCGTTTATCATAAACCCTGGTGAGCGGTATGACTTCACACTGGTTGCTAACCAGACCATCGGGAATTATTGGATTCGTGGCAGGACCTTGGAGGAGAATCGGGTCACCATGGCAGAGGCCATCTTACGTTATGATACCGCGCCGGAGAAAGATCCTGTTACTACACGAAAAGACTGTAAGGTCGACGACGTCTGCGAAGTTTTGAATTGTCCATTTCAATTGTATCCTGCAAATGAAAACATAAAGTGTATCTTTTTTGATCAGCTGAGGTCAACAGTCCCGAATGACCCTGCACCGGAAGTTGTTGAGGGGAAATTTTCAGAGCATTTCTTGAATTTCGTTTCAGAGGGGCTGGTGAACGGTAAAATGTTTAAATTTCCTTCCGTTGCAGCTATATCACAACCATCGGCGATAACTACGCAATGCGAAAAATGTAAAGGTATGAAGATGATGCAAATGTGTATGTGTACCCATACGCTAAATTTGGATGCAGACGACACAGTTCAGATGGTCCTCTCAAACATTGGAGCTCAGGCAGGCATGTCTCATCCTATACATATGCATGGACATTCATTTTATGTCTTGAAAACAGGATTTGGAAAATATAACGCAACAAGCGGAAGGTTCCTTTCACAAACTGAAGATCTCACGTGCTTGGGTGGTTTACCCAAAGAGCAAAACATGTGTGACGAAGTCACCTGGACTAACCAGTCTTGGAGAAATGGAAATATTCCTGGTTTGGAGCTAAACAATCCTCCACGTAAAGATACGATTACTGTTCCCAATGGAGGCTATGTGGTGATTCGAATCAAGGCCAATAACCCAGGTTTGTGGTTCCTACATTGCCACATTGAGTTCCACGCTACTCACGGAATGGGTCTGCTGCTTAATGAATCATTCGCCAATGTCCCAAAGGTTCCTCCAGGGTTTCCAACATGTAGCGATTATGAGAGGGTTTCTTCTTCTAACGTTGATTCAAAAGAAAACGTTTTTGCGGCTGATACATTTTTATCAGGTATCTAGAGTACATAATGTACAGGGTTTGTTTACTGGTCTTTTTCACATGGAACAAGTGATACTTTTTCTTTCAAAAGATGACGTCGACCACAAGTTCTTGTGGTTTCAATTCGAGGAATTTTTTTAATTTGTGTCAGTTGATTTTAAATATATCAAGTTTTTAAATATATTATAAAGTATTGACGTGTATTATTTCACGTTTAATTAATCAACGTGTTCTCTTAGTGCCAGTATGAAAATTAGGATAAGGGATGTGTTAACCGCGACGAGCACGTCCTGTCAATATTTTTTTTATTGCGCCTTTAAGATATACCCGGTAGTTATTTTTAAGAAATGAGATAATTTACATATTTTCCTCTATTTTTAGGTAAAATTTCAGTCACCATATTTTGGATCGTGGTGGGAGTTATGGCTGGTGTGATACTTTTCCTTATAGTCGCTCTTGTCCTTGTAAAATGCTCTTCAAGAAAGGCGAAAACTAAAGGAAGCTTCGAGGCCGTGGCCTGTTACCACGCTGAGCCACGGTGATGTACAACATACTGTTAGTTTTAGGATATTATTTATAATTGCCGTGCAGCTCTGTGCATCAAGTATACGTTATTTATTACTTTTAAAATACCTCAATACACGTGGATAATAAAATAATTAGTACGGTACAACAGATGCCTTTAATAACATGAATTTTAGAATACATCCCCTTCTGTTAATTTTTTTTCTTTGCGGTGGTAATATCTTTAAAATATTGGGACAGAAACATTTTTCCCCCAAGAGTCAAATGAAGATTGTGTACGGGGAGCCCCAAAACCTATTCTGGTAACTTTACTGTATGAATTCAAGGGGGAGGGTGTTAGGGGGAGGGGGTTAAAGCCACATGACCCTATCTATAGATCCAAAATTAGATGTGTGGATCTCCTGACGATCTTATCAGTATTTGATCCATATAGTAATTAAAGATTTTTTTGTAAGTTCTAAAGATAGGCTTCCTATCAATATAATTATGCAAATTTTCATTTTCTTTAATCAAGAACAAATACCATAAGCGTAAATTGTGACTTAAAAGAAATATGAATGAGAAAAGGTGGGTATAGAATCCATACTACAGGTTCTTGCGCTTATAGACCATTAATCTGTTACCTCACTGTCAATAAGTATATTTTACGTTCAATATGGTATAAACATAGGTCTGGATAGGAGTTCATAACTATAATCTGATTGTGCCATTCATACGAAATACAAAACCTTTTTAACAGATTCTGATACACTGGTCTTGTATATATTTTGAAAGTTATAAAACCCATACTTACAATAAATGTTTGTTTAAATATTTGTACCATAATGATATACAGAATATAAGATAAAGGCAGCAAAAGATCTAATTATGGTGAATTTTGCTTTGGTATTTTTATCATGGGTAGGGGTGCAAAATTGGCATCATTTCTAAAATTTATGACCCATTAGGAAACATAACTATGATTCTTTTAAATTTGTATGCTTGGGATATATAATATGATAGTTGCTGGTTTTTTTTTCTTTTTAAATAACATTTTTTTTGCTGCAATTAATTTTTTTTTAAATTATGATTTAGTTTATATATACTAGGTAGAATCATATTTGTATTAATATTCAAGAAACTCGTCATTTCTGTGGTATCATATCAATGATTAAGTATTGTAATAAATGGGTTGGGTGTTTACTCGATCTATTTTTTGACCATATGATTTATGTTTAGCTAAAATGGGCCATGTTATATATGATTTTAATTGTATAATTCAAAAGCACTCATAAATGTTATTGTTGTTTCTTTACTTGTATATGTATCTCCCATGATCTCATGGACTTTTGTTTATATTAAATATTAAGAATTTGTCAAATAAATAAGCCTTGCTTAAAATTTCATACTATTTATGATGCCTGAAACTAGACAAATCGTGAGAAAAACTTGTTTAATAAGTTCTACTACTGGAATGACTAAATAACTAAGACTTAATATTTCATCTCTCACACAAAGTTGATAGAACACATTTACAATAGCCGTCAATATATTGTTTTAATTCTAATGAAGATATACTACATCTTGACATACTTGTATTTTATAAACAATCAAATTTTACATTATAACTGTGATAGCGCATACCCTTTACAATGCATTCTTATACATGGTCACAAAAATATGTCAGTGGAAATTTCATTCTATGTCATGACACACTTCTGAGAAAAATCATGACATAAAAAAAATCTTTACATACTGTATGATTAAATTAGAAGAGAAAAAAAAATGTTGTGACAATATAAGACTATCCTATAACAAAATGCAAAAATATGTAACAAATGAGAATGTTTTACTCATTGCGATTGCAGAATGCTTTACAACACTTCAGAAAAGTCCTGTAAGGCTGTAACATGATAAAATGAGGAAGAATGGAGGTCCCAGGTTACATCACTGGCTAGACATCCTTCATCTGACAGTCAAATATATCCCGCAGTAGCTGCATACTCTCCCCGTACCTCATCTCATTGATCCTCCCCTGGTCAATCCAGCTGAAAACACAAAGATTTCTCATGCTCAATTTTTAATTTACTCTCATAATCAAAGCAGACGTTGCTTTTCATTTGTCTCCTCGCCTTCCCACGCGCAAAAAAACACCTCAAGTTACCCCCTTTGAATACTGCATTATATTTTCACTGTTGCCTTAAAGTAACTCATCAATACAGGAAAATAACTGTCCAAGGACAATAACCCCCAACAGAGCCTCTTTTTGATAAGAGCCATATTGATGATATGACCTTGACCATGGTCAATGACCTCAGATAAGGTGCAAGACCTACCCTTAGGTCAAAGAAAACCTTCATGCCAAGTACGTGCCAACGGTAGTTCTAAAAAATTATGGACCAGGCATTGAAGTTGGATAGACAGACATACAGATGGACAGAAAGACAAAGGATTTCCAATATATTCTCCAAAACTTCATTTGTAGGTGTACAAAAATCAATCACAAGATACTGCATCATTGCATTTACAAATCTAGGTTCTTTTATTGATAAAAAAGCATTTTCTGACCTTTGTCGCACTTGCTTCCACCTCTCCATGTGTTTCAGGAGTAAACTCTCAGCCGGGGGAGCATCGTCTGCATCCTGCAATCAACATCAAAACTCTCATCAGCCAACGCAGTCATAATTAGTTCTAACTGTTGAGGTCAAACTACTGTTGGGTTGGTTTACATGTATATGAACACGACGAAATGTGTCATTATTACACAAATTTTAATTAAAGCTGACAAGAGTAGTAAAATATCAACAAATAGCTGACAAAATACCGGTATTTGAAATATGAAACCAGCCTTTGAGAACTCGAGGTACAAAGTGGGGGTTTTATTGATATTACAGAAGAGGTCTTATGTTTGGGAAAAGGGTTGGGGGCTTTCATTATAAAGAATAGTGAATCTGAGTCTGGAGTTATGGGTGGTATCCTACCGATATAAAAAAGTAGGTCTTGGGTTGGGGTACAGGGTGGGGTATTCTGTAGTCTGTGTGGTCATCAGGGTCCTGTTTTATGGGAGGGGGCATCTTGTATATATCTGGAATTCTCTCTGTCTGCAATATGAAGAGGAAAGATAGCCACGATTACCAGGTAATATTTCACTATGCATATCTTTAAAAAAAAACTGCCAAAAGATATTACAGTTTTTATGGAAACACTGTATACCATGTTTATTTGCCTCCCACTAATTTTTGTTTTTAATCAAGTGCCTTCTCTCTTTTAAAACTGTTTAATTCACCACTTTGCATATCTTATGGATGCTGCATAAGAAGGTTTTTATTTTGCATATGTATAATAAAATGCAGTGTAGTAGTTTTCACCATTATTTTTGCATTATTTCTACATAATAAATAAGTAAACAAAATATATGAACAACACAGAATGCCTACCTCCTCCTCACTGTTTGTGGGTGCTGGAGTCTCGGGCTCTGGTGACTGAGGCACAGGATCTCGGCTGTGGGGGCTGTTCTTCAGCCATGCCCGACAAATCGGATACAGAGGGGAATCCTCATCAAAGATGGCCAGGTCCACGCTGCGGTCAAACAGCTTCATGATGTAGGTGTCTGTGGACAAAAATTTTGTCTACATTACATATACAATGTAGTATCTTCATAAATCATGCTTGCAGAATCTCAGATAGATACTATACAACAGCACTCCTAACAGAGCATTTTAAAGTACTTTTCATATTTAAGCAGAAATTTTTTAAGTATTGTAGCAACAAAATCTACATGATATTCTTAAGTTTGACTGCATATGTGTGAATGAAGGTCTAAAGTCATAAAAAAGTATCTGTATTATCTCTCTTTTATCTACTAACAATACAAACAAAGAGACATGAATTTATATAAGTATGGTCCATGTCTTCTTGTAGCAATACTGGAAAGGGGACTTCCTCTTTAAGATTTTCATTATTTTGAACATTATTAAAGCACCAGTGCTATAAACTGAATCAAACACATTTTCCATAAATGGCTGGCATTTATACACACAGAACAGAATTCTATGGGTACCTACGTTGATATTGCCCCATCTCGTAGTCAGAATCATCTTTAGCCCTCTTCCTCTTTCTTCCTCGATTGGTAGAAGACCGTTTGCTGGGGGAGTGAACTGGGGATGGTTCACTAGAACAGAAATAAATGAAAAATAAAACTACCAAACTTAATGTGTTTGGAAAATATAAGCCAATGAATATCAGACTGAATTCATAAATATTTGATTCTTCAAAGAAAATCTATTAAAATTACTGTAAAATTTGTGTCAGTTCTTTATTTTTCATATTTCAAATATCTGTTTATGATACTGTTCAAGTCAATTAATATTTCCAAACATACAATACTTTCTGAAACAAACATATTTAACAAACCTGAGACATATATCAATTTCTCCACCTTCATCACTTGATTCTTGTCTGGAAAATACAAGGGAAAAAATAAAAATTCATCAAACATTCTTATCAGCCACCAATTTTTCAAGTAAATCTCTTAACTATGTTATTGGATAAAAGTATACATTTGATTTTCATGCTTCCAGTGTTTACAAAGCATCTTACCCATCATCCCTCTTGTCAACCAGGAGTTGTAATGCTGCATCAAATCTGTTTCTTGCTGAAGCAACTTCAGCCATATCTAAAATTTTGAAGTGCTTCATTAGATTTCACTTCACTTCATTAGACTTTTGTTTCACTCTTTCCATAGACAAGGCCAAAATAAAATTATTGTTTGTTTGGAATTGCCTACTGCCTCATTGAAATACCCTGCTGATAAAATTTTATTAGCAAAAAATAAAGAACTTCTTTTTTTTATATGGAGATTTTTCTTTTTGACCAATTTTTAATTGGTTAAACTTCAAGTTTGAAAATAAAAAAAAAATCCCTCTCTCCCTTCTGGGTCTAGAAACCTCCAGGCAGCAATTCCAAACAAACATTTTTTTAAGGATGGCCCAATATATTTTCTTTCATGTTTCAAAGTATTAATAATTCAAAATGTTGACCTAGTGAGCAATATGGGTGAGTTAAGGAAGCATATGGGCAATTTAGCGTCTTATTTTGACTGTTATAAACAAAATTGTAAGATTAAATAACTGTTTTGAATCAGTTCAATCACTTAGTATTATCCCTTGAAATAGATGCCAATGCAAAAAATTTGGGTAGTAAATTACTGCCACATCGGTGCATTATCACGTGATAACTATAAATAGCTTAAGTATATTCCTTAATATAAAATGAGATAGTACAACACTACCTCGCGTTTCCACAAAACAATAAATATATCAAGGGAAGGCAAAATATCTCAGTTTTATCAAAATCGCTGCTAGAATCCTATATTCTCCTCGATTAAATAGATTCATCCAGTTCTCAAAAAACCTTCGTACCTTTTATACAGTTTACATGGAAAACGGTATGTTGCATCAAAGTAACACAAAACATGGAATTCTAGCAGCACTTTTCAAGTTAAGCTTTGATCACACTATTGATACATGTAAAATATGAAGTTCAATATATACGGGGTAGTGTTGCTCTAGTCGGATATTTATATAGTAAACAACAACAGAGGAAAGCCCGGCCGAGAAATAAAAGCAAAATTACATACCTTTTAGCAAATGATTGATAAAATTAACATCTCTTCCAACATTCTTTGGTCCAATTCTCAATAAATCACACCAAAATACTTTATTAGAGTTCTTAGATTACTTATATTTTGAATCTGTTTACAATGCTTTCTGATCAAATTTACACGACATTCAACTTTCAGTCATGACGTCATCAATGTGTAAATCTACATAATACAATCTAATTTGTGAAAAAAATTGTCTCCAGTGTTTTTTATTTTTTTTTTTGTCTACATTTCATTGTTTAAATACTTGAATAGGTACATAATAAGTAAGATTTGTGATTTCACGGAATTACATGCAACTCAGATTTCATATGCTTCCTTAACACCCCTGCAAACCTTTAACTTTTTGGCATTATACATTACCGGTATTTGTTATATACCGGTATGTACTCAAAAGCAAATGCATTAAGAAAGTTGCAAATAATAAATGTTCATGTCTCAAAAGATTGCTTTTATTCAAAATATAAAATGGCATAATTCTTACAACTATCTACTCTCGACTCCAATCATCTGACAAATAAAATACAATTTTAAAATTTAAAATATCAAAGTAAGACAAAGTTTGTTTTACCAAAATGAAATAAATGTGACCCAATTAACATGATTAACCACAGTGAATTCGGTTAATGCCTCAACATAGCATTGTGCATTTATCTGACCTTCAAATGCATTGTGGCTTAATCTACATTGATTTGTTTTCACCATGGCTTTTAACTGCAGAAATGTATCCAAAGTCAAATAAAGTTAGTCTGGGCACAGGCACCTGAGTGACCTGATGTTATATATTTTTCTCATAATAAAAATATATACCCTCTACCTAATAAAACCCAAGGTACACATTGCAGCCATCTTAGATCTATTTGAAACTGTCACATTAGCTGGAATTATTGCTTGAAACTCATCGATAAAATTATTTTGCCATCCTCTCCTTCTTCCGATCAGTCCTTGAACATCTAAGCTTACGACAGATTCAACCAAATCTGCATATTACACCTGTCAATGCTGTCATTAATAAAATCACCCCTCAATTTGCATCTATTGCTTTAAATATGCGATAAATGTCTAAAGGCAGAAAAATATATAATGTCTGGTACCTGTGGGTCTAGTTATCAATTGCGAGACTATTGCAGGATAAAAAAAGTACATGATATAAACTATCTTGAAATATAAGCAGTATCTGGGCTAAGGTCACATAGTTGAAGAGGGCTCGTCATACCTCGCTTTCTATCACATTCTTACTGTAATACCTAAATATCTCTTACATTTCAAGAGTAAGAAATAACTGTGTGGTCATGTATCAATTACCCCAAAACCTTAAGCGCAAAGTCTCTTTAGGAGACACCATTTGATGATTAATCTTTACATGCACTGTTTACAGAACAGTTCAAAGTTGAAAACTATCACTCCACTAAAGTGCGATTTTTTATACATGCTGAAAAAATTTACACATTTAAGAAAAATGTATGACAAAATAGCTAAATCAAACTACTCTGAATATCATAATCTTAATAAAGCTATATAGCTTTTTCAAGCAACATAGCTAAATCAAGAGATTGTGCTGGACCTGGTAAAGATAGACCGTGTCCAACCTGAAAATAATCCTTAAATCAGTGCCTGATTAGTTCTTGAGAACAATCGTTTTGACACAATCCTTACTTTGTTTGTTCTTTGACGCAGACATCATGCAGAATCCAAATTTATGCTTCTCTTCCAATAAAAGAAATATATTTATGAATAGATGTTTCCTTTGCTTTCAAACTACCGCCATTTTGAATTCTAATCCGAAGTGGATATGTAAAACGTATTTTGATTCGATATTGGGCCAGTGGGCCTGCAATCATTTTTACATCGCCCCTAGAATGTTTCGAGGCAAGACTATGAGTTGGTTTGAGATATTTTATCAAAGATTAATCGGAAAATTCTTCTTATTTTTTTTCCATTTAGTTAAGATAAAAACCAAGATAAAAAATACTGGTCCTTTAAAAATCTGTATTTTTATAATCACTTCCTTTACCACGTCCCGGCAATGTAAACAGGGAATGACTGTCGACTGTCACAAGAGATGAATAGTTTCTACAGAAAATAAGGCATAATTGGGTAACGCTTAAATTGAAGAACATTCTTTTGGCCAATCAGTTTGTTTTAGAATAATTAACCCACTGGAAAAATTCAGCAACAACTTCAATTAATACATTTGCCTTGACTTCGGCAGGTTAATCTACATGTCTATTAATCTGAATCAGCTGTTTATTATTGGATATTTCATCATATACTGTAAAGTTGTATTTTAAACTTTGGACGTTTTGAATTTCCATGTGAAACTCTCTCTTTCTCTCTCTGAAATTTATCTTCTCGTCTTTTAGACTTTCTAATGTATTAAAGTGATGTCTGATTAATCCCATGAAATGGAAGAAAAACATCCAGAACCAACAAGGGAACTCCATGAGACATCTCTGTATCAGGAGATTAAGCCAACGCAATGGCCCATCATTTATTCTCCAGAATACAACATTGGGTTCCTTGGATTGGAAAAACTCCACCCATTTGATGCAGGAAAATGGGGGAAGGTTTATGGATTCTTGAAAGGTCTACAAATTTCATATTTGTAAATGTTTATATTAATTACACATATTCTGCATTAAACATTTTATTAAACAATTTATTTATAAAAATGAAAACACGTTATTGTTTTTTTTCTTCATTTTCAATGATTATAATTGATTTTTTCCCCATGATTCTCTCTCAAGATTATCAACTAAAAATTCTTTTTTTTCATGATTATCAAAATCAATGAAAGGAAAAACATAATTACCATTATGTGTATCTATACATAGATTCGGGGATGATCCGTGACGACACCACAGTGAGGGCTACTGAGGCCACAGAAAGGGACTTGTTGGTCGTCCACACCAAGGGCTACCTCAATAACCTGAAAGTAAGTTCATGGAAAAGTTTGACTCTGTTAAATGTTGATAGGTATTTTCAAAAGATATATAATTTATACTTACAGATGAATTTTGAAATGAAATTTTGTAAATTCTGTTCAATATTAAAAACAATGTAGAGCAAAATATTCAAACAATTACAAACTAAGGAGTTATTTACCATAAATACAGTACACAATGCTTTATTCAGATTGGTGTCGAATACATCTATATTGAAACTGTGTTGTGGGCCATATGATGTTTATTTCTTTTACATTACTTATTAGATTATTATTCAGTGTTTAAATGATGGAATACACTATACATTGTATTGTATGTATCAACACACTCATGATCTGAGGACTGAGGTGATTGCATTGGTAATTGAATTTATGTGCACAAAAAATGATAAAATTGACGATACAGACCATTAATTGTTTCTGACAGCTGTCATCTATTATTGAGGGAGTGGATGAGGTAATTTCTGTGTCACTCATTCAATCTTTGTCTTGTCAAAAGATGATCTGGAGCTTTGTTATCTTCCTGAATAGTTCTTGTAGCAAATAAAGTTACTTCCAATAAAACCAAAACAAGTTTATTTACCCGTAGTTATCACCCTCGAGTTGACCATAAAGTTCTTCTATTCAAAACAAAATTTTAAAATAAGTTTGTTTGCTTCCACTTCAGACCAGTTGAATTCCCTAAGATATATCATAATTTAGAACGTATCTTTGTAATTGAAAATTTCATGGTGATTAATTGGAATTAAAATTAAAAATACACAGTACTAAGAATATTTTAGAGAGGTTGTGCCCATGCCGAACAATTTAATATACAGTAGCAATGCAAAACATCTTCACAAAGAATTTTGATCATTTATTTGATGTCTGTACTGAGTAGTGTTGTTTAGTTAGGATTTTATTTTACCCTATGCACGTCAGACTATAGTGTGTTGTATTTGTAATTTGCTGTAATGTGTAGTGTGTGAGAGTGTAGTCAAGGCTTTTTATTGGGCACTCATTTGAATCATTCAAATTCTGACCCTGCATAGATTAGTCAGGCTTAGATCACATGTTGTAGGGGGGTGGGGGTGGGGGGGGGGGGGGAGGATTTTAGATAAAAGAATATGAAATGTATATGATGTTGAGTGAAAAATTTCAAAAAATCGTTGATTTTAATATCTATACATTGTATAGATAAATTGATGATTTTCGAAGATTTTTTTAGAATGGAAAAGATCGAATTTTCCTGAAAGTTATAAATAATATAGGATCTGTACATCTTTTTTATGAATCCTGTTTAACCCTCTTTGGTAGATAGGAAGCAATGGATCATCTTATAATTCGTGAACACAGCAGATTTGACCTCATTACACTGATTTGCACTTTTTTAATAATTTGGGAAAAAATGCATATTTCCTTGTTTTTTTTTAACTGATATCTCTAAAAGATATAACAATGACCACAGTTTCTGATTTTTTTCTTACAATTGAAAATCTGCTGTGTTTTATTTTCCAAAGTCAAGACCTTGATTTTCTATGTATATACATGAACTTGTGTTGTCTAGTTTATGCGTTATATTCGTTTGGTCACCAGTCAAATGTTTGTGCCTGCTGCCCACTTTTCACTCTTCATGGATTCAAATTCATGGAAAGTGGAGCTATATGTACATGTTTAAACGGAGATTTCGAAACCAAATCACATTAACATTTTCTCTGATCAGTGGTTAATGGGACTGGGACATTATTTTTATCTGTTTAGAAATTTTGTTGGGCTTATTTATTTCAGTGTACTTATCATTCATATCATTACACTTAACCTATAATGTATTAACATTTGAACTACCCGGTATTACGGTACATATGTGTAAATCTAACAGTTGAACTGATTAGTTCACAAATATCATTTCCTGTACAGTTGCCACAATACACAGGTGTCAATTTTTGAAATTATATTTATAATGAACTTTGGATACTCACATAGTCAAAACTAGAAAGACACATGTACATCATAAATTTTGATGGAATATATTCAAATATTTTTTTTCATATAAATTCAGTTTGACTTGACAATATAAGGTTAGGTATCCCATGTTAGTCCCATAGACTTTTAAGACACAGCACAAATATTTTTTTAAATTAGAAGTTTACTTTATAAATTAGGTAAGAATATGGATATAATGTCATGTATGACTATCTGCAGTAAATATTATTCACAAAGAAATAAAGTTAGATACTTGTGCACTCAGTAGAATTGTTACCAGCTGGGCTTTGTTAAATTGACACACTCAGTAGTTCAATTAATACACACAGCGTACTGCTTATATAGATGGACACTCCCAGAGGCACTATTACATGTACTGCATGACACCATATCTCAAGTATATAAATAAGACATGTTAATGATTCACTTATAAGATAGAGCAAAGAATCAGAAATACATGTTTATATGCATGATGTAAATATGATTTGTATTGTCTTGAACTAACTGCATGATTTATACTTGATGTAAGTATTCATATTTAGACTTGAATTTTACTTTCAAATCATTATCCATTTGTGTATTTTTCTTTAAATTAATCATAAAATTCCAAGAATCCATCTATGGGTGATTTTATTATAATATTGTTTTGTCATAAATTTAATATTTTACATATCAAAATTTATATAGCAGATTTATTTGAGCAGTCTTTAAGACACTTGCATGTATTCAATCATTAATGATCAAAATCATATACTTGTACATGTTCATATATATATATATAGTCGTCGAATAAAATGAAAAATTAAATTGCATGAAAGCTTCCATGGAAAGTTAGAGTACACATTTACGAATATTAACATGTAAGTTTTTATTTTTAATTTTTACATGTAAATTAGATAAAGCCAAACTCTGAATTTGTTCCTTACACAGAGTACATTTTACTTTTTTATTCTGTCACTTTATTACTTTTGATTGAAAGTTATAAGTGTGTTGTTAAACCTACCCATTGATAAAGATAATAATGTACATGTATCATAATATTGTTGTTCCAATCTTTATGTCTGTTGTAATGATAATGATAATGAAGAACAAAGACTAATTGATCATTGTTTTCATTTTGTCATGAGTTTGTAACTTTGAGTCTCTCTCAGTTTTCTTTTGAGATTGAATGAGTGGCCATGTGACATTCTCTCATAGTTAAAAAAAATCTAGCAATTAAGAACAAAGCAAGTTAAAGGGAGGGTTATTAAGTTCTGTGAAGAAATAATGTCAATAATGATTGGATAGGATCTTTAGCTATTATAAGGCATGACCAACAGGTGCAGCAGTTTGAACATTCAGAGATTTCCTCTAAACACTTTCAAATATTGAAAATAAATGATAAAGAAGATGTTGATGACTTTAAACTGCTTACAGATAAGCCCTCCTTCATAAATATGTATATATATTACTGGTGTGACACCACCACCCCTCCATCTTTCCTGTTTTGATTGGTCTCTGCTGTTTCTTTGTAGTGGAGCATCAACGTGGCCCAGATAACAGAGGTGCCACCAGTGGCTCTCCTCCCAAACTTCATTGTTCAGAGGAAGGTGCTCCGTCCATTCAGATACCACACAGGTGGCACCATTCTGGTCAGTACTGCTCAGTGGAATTAGAACTCTGTATAGTACTACATGTACTACTTTTAAAATAACCATAACAACAAGGTTGCAAAAATGTAATTAGTCGGTTAATTTGGCTTGTCCCGCTTTCGATTCTGATCCTCAGCTTGGAAGGACAACCAGAAAGACAACTTGGTACCAAGGTTGCAAACCTGAGGTGGAATATTAGACATGAGATTAGTTTTCAAAAATCTTGGTAGTGACAGAGTCTAGTATAAAGTATTGTATGTATTACCAGTCATGCATTTAATTGTAAGAGAGAGCAAAGGTACATACACATGTATTTGGAGTAGCTGAGTTTTGCTAGGTTATAGATATATTGTTTTACTAATAATAACATTGTTTAACCTACTGTAAAGATGAAGATAACAGGATGGGGGGGGGGGGGGGGGTCAGGATTTCACATTCATAAAACTAGGAAGTTCTTTCAAATACATGTAATGCAGGATAAACACAAAATCACATTTCACTAACAGGCAGGAAAGCTTGCCCAGGAGAGAGGATGGGCCATCAACGTTGGCGGGGGTTTCCATCACTGCTCGGCTGACCGGGGAGGGGGATTCTGTGCCTACGCCGACATCACTCTCTCCATCCGCTTCATGTTTGATCGACTGCAGGGAATCTCCAAGGTCCTGATCATTGATCTAGATGCTCATCAGGTAAAAATGTTGATTTATTATTTTACAATTAAAATCAATGAAAGTGTCTCACTAAGTGGATATGGAACATTTCTATAGAGACAGCACCAGGTTTCACCTTGAGGAAGCATTGTGAATTATTTCCTGTTGGATTTGTTTTTGATTATGGGTTTACACATGTATTTTTAATGAAAGAATCCAGATTTCATGTTATTGGCCATGCAAGTCAAGTTGTTTCAAGTACCACTAATTTATACTTGATACAATTTGTGCTGAAAGGGGAACTTGGTACATATATATTTGTGGTTAGAATTTTAAAAACCAAGCACCTGTTATGTTTTCAGGGGAATGGACATGAGCGAGACTTTATGGACGACAAAAGAGTGTACATAATGGACGTGTATAACAGGGGGATTTATCCCCAAGATGGCTATGCAAAACGTAATTCAGTGATCTGATTGTCTAACATTACATCACATATAACATTTGACATTACATTCAAGTCAATGTTTTTTTTAAAAAAATTCATTTAATATGCTAATATATTCTTCCCTATATTCAGGATTAAAAGAGCATAATGATTTTCAATTTTTCAATTTTTAACACTGCTCAGTAACATTAATATTTTGGATTTAATTTCATTGCTTAAATAATAATCGTGTATGTAGATATTTTTTAGTATAAAATTGTGTGTCATTCTGAAAGCAGGAAATATATTAAAATTGAATGTAAATTTTATGGTGTAATTTGAATGATACAATTTATTCACCATGTGTATAAAAATTGATTTGCAGGTGCAATAAAAAGGAAGGTAGAACTCCAGCACTTCACTGATGACAAAATTTACCTGGCTCTAGTAGACAGGTGAGTTTCCTGTAGATAAGTGTTTAAGTGTTTATCTGACTCTAGTAGACAGGTGAGATATAGGTAGATTAGTGTTTAACTGTTCACCTGGCTGTAGTTGACAGGTGAGATACATGTAGATTAGGGTTTAAGTGTTTATCTGGCTCTAGTAGACAGGTGAGATACAGGTAGATTGGTGTTTAACTGTTCACCTGGCTCTAGTAGACAGGTGAGATATAGGTAGATTGGTGTTTAACTGTTCACCTGGCTCTAGTAGACAGGTGAGATACAGGTAGATTGGTGTTTAACTGTTCACCTGGCTCTAGTAGACAGGTGAGTTACCTGTAGATTAGGGTTTAAGTGTTTATCTGGCTCTAGTAGACAGGTGAGATACAGGTAGATTGGTGTTTAACTGTTCACCTGGCTCTAGTAGACAGGTGAGTTACCTGTAGATTAGGGTTTAAGTGTTTATCTGGCTCTAGTAGAAAGGTGAAATACAGCTAGATTAGTGTTTATCTGTTAACCTGGCTCTAGTAGACAGGTGAGATATAGGTAGATTAGTGTTTAACTGTTAACCTGGCTCTAGTAGACAGGTGAGATATAGGTAGATAAGTGTTTAACTGTTAACCTGGCTCTAGTAGACAGGTGAGTTACATGTACCATAGATTAGTGTTTATTTGGTTCTGTTAGACAGATGAGATATTTCAGTATTTATACATTTCAGGTAGATGGGTTGGATAAATTAGTGTTTATATGGGTCAAGTAAATTGGTGAGGTTGATTAGTGTTTACCAGACTTAAATTGGTGACAAAGGTTGTTTTTTGATTTGACTCCTGGTGAGATGGGTTAAAGTTTATCTCTGGAAGACCTGTGAGATAGGTTACTAGTGCTTACCTGACTCTGGTTGATAAATGAGATAGATAAGTAGATAGGTGAGATGCATGTACAATGTTATTTAATTGTCACAGGTGTTACAATTGAGATGGATGTGTTTACCTGGATCTGGTAAACAGATAATATCAGTAACTGTCACACTTATTGAATGGAAGCAATCAAATTAAGGAAGGGATAATTCCTCATTTAAGACTTGATACATTTTTTGTAATTTTTTTTAGTAATAGTCAGCCTGCAGATATCAACTTTCATACTCACAAGGAATGATGCATACATTATTCTCGTAGTACCAGCGGATTTATCAAACTCATCACCATTATTCTGAATTATTTATATGTACCAAATGTTTATCTATTTTTATTGATGATTATTTATTATAAAGAATGCCTATTGATTATATTATCATAAAAAAAGTTATGTATTTAGAAGAACGAATAAAAATTTTAATTTTGTAGACACACCAACGAGGCCTTGGAGGAGTTTCAGCCGGATGCCGTGGTCTATAATGCAGGGACCGATATACTGGAGGGGGACCCCTTGGGGAACCTCTCAATATCTGCTCAGGTTCGTAAAGTCTGTATTAACAGGTCCATTCTACCTACTGATCTGTTAGATGATAAAACAAGAGGCATGTTCAGCTGATCTTGCGCTCGCTGAAAATTCTTATCTCTACTACACAAATATTTGGTGAGTGCTTGCTAGCGCCTGCCTTGCTAAACAGGTCTGAGGGCAATATTAAAATAAGGCTTGTTTTCTACCCTACATATAAAAGTAATATTGCAGAGAATTTTTGACTCAAGTTGTTGTTTTTAAAAAGCAACGCGGGTAGGTTAAGGCAACTCTGAGTTTAATGATGGTCGCAATTATGGTCATTTTAAAAATTGTTTATTTTTATTAAAACAGTGCTAAATATTAATATCAATTGAATGTGTTCAACAAAATATTATATTTCTACTTCGGAATCAAGTCGATCGTTGAAGCTGTCATGCCATGGTATCACGTGACAGGTAAAAATAGATCACTTTTTTACCTTAACAAAAAATCAAAAAGTGTAACACTACCCCGAAGTTCATTTGTATGTATTATACAATAATTCGATCAGCAATTAGTTCATATTTATTAGTATTACTGCTAGAATCCTATTGTTAATCGCATAAAATAAATATTGTCATTATTTATCGGAAACCCCCTCAACTTTTTCAATTTCATTGAAAATACTACGTATTTTTCAATTACAACAACGAAGCAAAGGATTCTAGCAGCACTTTTCAAGTATTTTAGGTCATATGCTTTTGATATTTGCCAAATTCATCTTTCATAATATTCGGGGTAGTGTTACACTTTTGCCTTTTTTGTACACACTGACAGAGGAAAGGCCGGTCAAGCCATATAAATGTTTATCTGCTTACCTTATAACACTCGCTGATAAAACAAAATATCCATGCCTGTATTATCCTGATTATATCCTAACTGACAATCATCTAAATCTTGGGTATCTGCATTAAATATGTCTTACTTTGGCATTGTTTACACTGCATTCCGATGATTTGTCTCCCGACATTGATCTTCTCTATTAAACATGCTTGTGACGTCATCAATGTTAATAATACGTTATACAGAGAAATCGAAGATATATTCAGTTAGAAGAGTTTCTAGTGACATTTTACGCCTGTATTTTTTATTATTTGGACCAGAGATAAAGTTAAAATTGACAGGTTTCTTGAGTAAAATATGACATCATGCTGCTTATTGTGACGTCATATCGATCAGAGGAATTTTTACTCAATCGATCGCTAAGAGTTGCCTTATCATACCCGCGAAAGAAAAATGTTGCAATTTCATATACTGGGTAACATATATGATTATCACATATTTCATACATACATGTACATTGTACATTGGACTACATCCATATGTTAAGATATTGAGATTGAAACATGTTAACAAATAATTTAAGCTAAAATAAGGTCTTGTATGATGAAGCAATACTTTATTCTACATCTCCAGGGAATCATTGAAAGAGACAGACTTGTGTTTAATCATGTGCGAAGTCGAAACATTCCTATTATGATGGTAACCAGTGGAGGATATCAACGAAGCACAGCTCGCATTATAGCAGACTCTGTCCTCAATTTGAAGAAACATGGTCTAATTCCATGTGAGGAGGCGGAAAATGCCCCTAAACCTCGTATGTAGTCATGACCAATGCATGTTCGTCTATTGTTTTCAGTTGTGAACCTGTGTTCATTGTGTTGTCTTTTCCCACATCAGTTTATTGTAAATTTTGAGGGATATTTAAAAAAAAAAGTTTTGACTGCATGTATGACTTCACATCAGTACAGTGTATCTATTATGATCAATCAATATTAAACAATTATGAAATTCATAATTTCTGAATGAGATTGAAACACTTTTACATTGAACTTGAAGTAATTTTAGAAACAATTTTGAATTGACTTATTGTACTTTCCTCTATGTTGATACATGCACATTCTTTTGATTCATGTATGTACATGTGTTGATGTTCATGTGTGTCTGTCTGTAGCTGGAGTGTTATGCATGTCCATAGAGGAAATCAAGAAAATTGGGAGGATTATCAAATATTCTTTATTCATTTTAAAAGGAAAAATATCATATCAAAAGCCAAGCTAAAAGGGCAACTACTCAAAAACAAAAGAAAGGAAAAGATGAAATATAGAATGGGTAGGGGTAGAGAGACAAGTGGTCCCCAATGTTTTCTTAGGGCCTGCATGATTGTACATGTATGTGCATTGAAATGGTCATTATTTTGCATGAACATGTATGTTTGAACAGTGTTAGTACTTCATTTATTTTGTGTTTCAGCAACATTTTTTAATTTGCCATTCTTGAAAACAAGGTAAAAATGAATTCAGAATTAACATGTAGTACAGTATCTTCTGCATGAATGATGCTAGTTCATCTTTAGAAAATTAAATAGTTTTTTTTTAAAATTATAAAATGTTCTTTTTCCCATAATTAAAAAAAAACACTTCTTTTTTCTTTGCAACTACTTTATTTTTATATATAATTATGTATTAATCAGAAATATTACAATAGAATTTTTAGGGGAGAGATCAAAAGTTTAATGTCTGACAAAATCTTTTTTTTTTTTTTTTATCAAGGCTCGATACTGTGAATGTTGATTGAAATATGGTACTCTGTTTCTACATGTACTATCACACTATAGATAACTTATACTCTATTTGTATACTCATAAAAAAGTGAAGCATTTCAATCAGTATTATTTCCAAATTTTTTGGTGAAATTTTTCTCAAAATATCCAGTATTATTGATACCAGATAATTATTACTCAAATTTTATGTGCAAGTTAGCATTACAGCACAATAAATGAAGAAGTAAACATGTAATGACTTAGAGAATTAAGTTATATTAGACCACTTTCAGAAACTCATTTTCTGTTGTAAAGGGATGCTTTACTTATATTGATGCTGTTTTGAAATGTGTATTATACTTTACTATTGAACTGTCACTATCCAGTCATCCCTGCTTCAATGTCATTTGTTACCTACATGTATTAATTGATATTAAACTCAGGAATACAGATGTATGATTTGAACAAAACCAAAAAAAAAAAAAAAAGAAAGGAAAGAAGAAAGAAGAAAGAAACATTACAAGACCTAGAAAAAGTAGTTTCACATTTGTTTTTCACTTCTTACATACTCTGGACTCATGTCATGACAATTAGTGGGAGTCAATTTTTGTGGACATTAAATTTTTGAAAGGTTTGTTTGGATGTAATTTTAGGTTTACAAGTCTGTGTTTCATAATTTGTTGGGGATGTTAATTCTTTTGTCTGGGTATCCATGAAATTTAGCCTTTGCAAATATTCCTGGTAATGATTCCACAGAAGTTATCAAATAAAAAACAAATTAATTTTACATCTATAAAAGAGAATTACAAGTATTTGACGTTTATAACTTGATTATCACGAAAAGAGCAACAGGTTAGATCACTTTGTCTACATCATTGTCTACAGACTATATTGTGAAGGTTTTTTAAATTTTTAAATCAGATCCAAAAAAAGGACTTTTATATTTGTACACAGTACGTAGTTAATAAAAGGGGACCATGTTATAATTAAACCCAAAGGCCTTGTTATACTGTTTATTGTACGAGTGAACTTACTCTTCTTCATTGTTTTCCCTCGCTCAGGAATTGCAATTCCTAGAAGTCAAAGTGAAGGATTCTTGGCTCGATTTAAAAGGACTTGTCAATCACAACCAGAGACCAATCAAAATGCTGCCAGCCCAGAAGGAGGCTCCTCATTGACTGACACTTAAGAGAAAAAGTTGCCCCTGCCATTCTGTGATATTAACGGACACTGACTGAAGATAATGATATTTATTGTTACCTGTTTATTTTTATTTATATATGTATATGTTTGTCCATACAGTTTGTATGATGCCTCATGTGAGTGTAAATCTACATACTTGCATCATTTAAAAAAAACCCTGAATATTAAAAAACCATGTAAGTTGCATGTTATGTGTATACTGTATACAGGGAAATATTTGCCCCTGTTTTTTTGCCCCTTTCGCCATCATTGTAAGCCAGCGAATTTAAGACTGGACGAATTCCAAAGTCTCAAATTATCTCTCTTTGAACACAAACCTGTCGGGGCAAATTCAAGACAGGTCGAAACTGTTTAAAAGTTTGAAAGGTCAAAAATTAGACGGGGCGAAAATAACCCTGTTTACAGTATTTATCTTTTCAAAATGATTTACATAATTTTGAAATGAAAACCAAAATGATTGACTATACAGAAAGTTTGAGAAATACAAAACTATACCAAAACAGCCTTATTTAAGGAATAAGGAATCACTCTTTGAATATTATGAGGTAATCAAATATGACGGGTGATCAAATTCAATACATGTATTTATTTAACTTTGTTTAGCATATGTGCTATTTTTCAGTTCGATCATGTACATTATATGTTATATATAAATTCATGTCTGTGTGCCATCTAACTTTATCTGCTTTTTTAAGTGCAATACATTCAAATGTCCAGAACTGTTTCATTCTTGTATTTAATTGTATCAGAATTATGTTTGCACATAGCATAGGTTTTTTTTTAATGTGATTGTTTTTCTTGTTTTGGAAACGCTTTCAGTGCAATCTTTATTTTCACACCTAAAACACTCGAGAAGCTTACTTTATTTTAAAAACATTGTGTTGTGAATTCATATATTTTATAATCTTTGCAAGTGCCAAAAATTGCAACAAATGTTTGAAATGCCTTCTCAAGTGTTAAATATGGCTAACAAGTATATTGATCATTATATATCAACCTTAGTTTGATACTTTTGAGTGATTTAGCACTAATCTGAATTTTATTTTTAATAAATACATGTATTGTAAATTTTATTATTCATACCTAAAAGTCTGATGCATCTCCAGTTTTAATGGTGAAATTAACAACGACTTGGTCAATGCTTAGCATCTAAGCAAGATTGACAGTCTGAGATTATATATCAAAATGTGTATACACATGTCCCAGGCCTAATATAAGACACAGCTTTTGTTAATCTTTATTATTTTATAAAAGTACACGATTGACTTTCATGTGCACATAGGGGACCAATAAAATCAACTTGTATCTTGTTTTTCAAGTTATGTAAGTAATTTATTGATGTACAAAGTACAGATGTATAACAAGAGAGAGAGAGAGAGAGAGAGAGAGAGAGAGGGAGGAGATTTTTTAATATACAGTGCTTGCTAAGATGTTCAATCTTTAATAATTGCCATATTGTTTAGATTAGATATATTACAATGTACATCAAACTTGAGAATGTTGAAATATTAATTGAATTCATTCATAAAATGCTAAATTAAATGAGATGGTCTAGATTTTCATAATCTTGGTTTGAAAATAACAATCATAGGAAAAATAAAATGTAAATGCCACAAAGCATTAGTTGTGAATTTATTATTTTTCTTAACAGTGATTTTGAAACTAATGTTATAAATACAAAGGTATGTGCTTGGAAAAATAAATGCATGCCTATGCAAAAGAAACAAGAGGCCCATGGGCCACATCGCTCACCTGAGCAATGATAGACAAGGATGATTTTACAGTCATATTACTTATTGAGCATTGCAGTTCTCGAGAAAATGATCAGACTTAAACAACTGGTTAAATATGGATTATAAACCTACATCAAACTTTGAACAACTTGTGAGGCCAAAGAATTGTCCAGGGGCCAGAGTCTAAACAATTTTAAAGAATCAACAATCATTCAAAATGCTTGCATATACCATATAGCATGTTTTTTTGGCGGGACACAAATTTGGCGGATTTGGGTCTACAAGGTATACCATTAATTTTGGTGAATCCTTTACTCTTTATTGAAAATCTACTGTCAGTTTATTTTTTATAACTGAGAAATTAATGTACTTGAGCAAAAATCCTAAAAGAAACCGTTAATCGGAGACAATTATCTGCACCTGAGTCGATAATGGATCACACGTCTCCTAAAACAACACAAGCTAGTACCCCTGTCACTGGGGCTAATTACACACCTGAACAGAGAAAAGGGATATGGTGTTTAACAATTAACTTCTAATTTATAGTAATGTTTAGCTTTTATTTATTTACATTAGTTTTTTATTGATTTTGAGTAAATGTACATTTGTATCTATAACACTGTATGCATTGCATGTAACAAGTGTCCCTTTTTATCATGCTCACAGACTTAAAAATATATATAAAAAAATAATCTCCCAAAAATTCAGATTTGTCATTAAAATCTATAAAGAAAAAATTAGTACTTAAATTTGGTGATTTTAATTTTGGTGAATTTTCAAAAATCGCCGAAATAGGCCAAAATTATATCCCTGCCAAAAAAAACAGCTATACGGTAAGTAAAACCATATATAATGACATTTGAGTTTTTGTGGATAATTTAAATGTTTTCCTCTGTAAAATTGGACCCCCACCCCTACGTGTGGCCCAACCCTAGTCCTGAAGATTATGATTTTGACAAATCTTAATCTAGACTATCTGAACTGACTTTTTTAAGCAAATGATTTTTAAAGATATTTCCATATATATTCCGATGTAAAAGTTTAAGTCCCCCCCCCCCCCCCCCCCCCCCATTGTGGCCCCACCCTACCCCCAGTATCATGATTTGAACAAACTTGAATCTTCCATACCCGAGGACGCTTTCACACAAGTTACAGCTTTTCTGCCCGATCAGTTTCTGAGAAAAAGATTTTTATAAAGATTTTTCTCTATATATTCCTATGTAAAAATTCGACTTCCCATTGTGGCCCCAACCTAACACTGGGGATTATTATTTGAACAAACTTAAATCTACACAACCTGAGGATGCTTTCATACAAGTTTAAGTTTTTCTAGCTGAACGATTTCAGAGAAGATTTTTAAAGATTTACTCTATATATTCCTATGTAAAAATTCAACCCCCCATTGTGGCCCCAACCTACCCTCGGGGATCATAATTTGAACAAACTTGAATCTACACTACCTGAGGATGCTTCCACATAAGTTTCAGCTTTTCTAGCTAATCAGTTTTAGAGAAGAAGATTTTTAAAGATTTACTCTATATATTCCTATGTAAAAATTCAACCCCCCATTGTGGCCCCACCCTACCCCTGGGGATCATGATTTGAACAAACTTGAATCTTCACTACCTGAGGATGCTTCCACACAAGTTTCAGCTTTTCTGGCCAAATGGTTTTTGAGAAGAAGATTTTTGGAAATACCAACAAATTTTCAATGATTTTATAATTATCTCCCCTTCAAAGAGGGCGTGGCCCTTCATTTTAACAAACTTGAATCCCCTTCACCTAAGGATGCTTTGTGCTAACTTTGGTTGAAATCGGCCCAGTGGTTCTGGAGAAGAAGTCGAAAATGTAAAAAGGTTTACGGACAGACAGACGGACGCCGGACAAAAAGTGATCAGAAAAGCTCACTTGAGCTTTCAACTTGTGAGCTAAAAAAACAAATAAACATGTAATTTGTATTGGAAAATAAAATTAAATGTAGGTTATACTGAAGTGGTTGTACTGTTGTTATTGATGTCACTATAACATCAATTTAAGGGCGTGGGTTTTGAACAATGGTGTTTGCAGGTGCAATCAGAAGTATCAAATGCAAAGGGTTTGTATTTATAGCCGCTTTCTGAAATCAAAGGCTTCATATCACAAGATAATAATAAAAAACAATGAGTAAACATGGTTTATCATAGACTAAACACTGCTAAATGATGCATTTACATTGTAGGTCCATTTTCCAAAAAGTTAAAAAATTGGTAGAACAGTATTCATTCCGAAAAAAAAAGGTTAGATCTACGTATACCGATACTTTGTTTAGTGGCTGTATGAATACAATCAGATTTTTTAACACTGGACAGGACCAATTAATATGCATGCACCATTCTTGTTTTCCTTTCTTCGATTTCGGCAATATGAACCATTTGCACTTGTTACACCTGATTGCACACCTAGATCTCATGGTTTAAATTATTCCTTTGTCTTAAATTCTGCTCTTTAATTAATTTCATTGTTTTACATGCAATTTCTAGGGGTGGGGGTTGTTATGCATTGAAACAAGTGCATATATTTGACAATTTTATTGTTTGTGAGTCACAATGGTGATGTAGAATGTACATCCATACAGAGGAGGTGTGTTCAGTGACCAAATGAAAAATCAGCAACTTAGAGGTTGTAAGGCGGGGAAAGAGCAATATGGCGGACAATGCCTTTTACGAGTCAATGACAGGTGTAGTTTATGGAGAAGCTAACCAGTGGATGTAAATATGAACCCTTGCCACATACCAATTAAGGTTTTGACATTTGTGAACAATATAAACTCTATTCATTATGTACTTTGCATGGAGGTGAGCTATAAATAAAACCAAGACATAAATTTCTATCAATATATTTTATCTTCATCATTACTTAATATGGTTTTACATGTACTATTATTATATTTATCAGTTCTCACATTGTACATAAAGAATGATAAAGGAAAACAAATCAATGCTGTAGTTCAAAAATTCAGAAAGAATCATATTAATGCTTTTACATAAACCAAGTTAAAAAGCAAATCAGAGATACTGGCATGTTTATGATACAATTTCAAACATTCTCTCATTAATTCACACAAAATGAAATAGTTAACAATCAGCATAACTGTGTGGTTTTACATTCTTAAAATAATCTGATAAATAATGGGGTATAATAGTGATTGTTAGAAATACCTCATAGTTATCTCATGTCAAATGGTGACCTGACTGAGTCAGGAATAATTAGGGCATTTGCTACAATCAATTTATTTTAGAGAGCAGTCAAATAATCAATAGCTTTAAATTCAGAAAAAAAATAATTGAATAACTTCTGATTTACTGAGTTTTGTAGACTTTGTAAATAACGACGAAACTGTGCGCCAAAACTCGATTCATAAAAATAATTATATTTGTACACCAAAGAAAATCTTAGGTTTAAAATCTTGATTTATCAATCGTTTTAATTCAAAATAATCAAAATATTTTTCCTCAACCGATGTATGACAATGAATTTGTTTAAAGCATGTTCCTTAGTGCACTTAGAACATAAGTCTTTACTTTTAAAAGATACGTTACATATTTGCTCTGACAGAATACAATGATTTATCAAACTATGAACTTGTTGTGTTCAAGAAACCTTCCAAATAATGACAAAGTTTTAACTCTTTACTTTAAGTGACCAAAATGAAGTCGTTATCACATAATAAAAAGATGTGGCGATGGTGTATCTCACAGAAATAGAGACAGACTGATTGCAAAATGCATCCCAAATTTTTCAGTTCTGGGAAATACATGCGCAAGTAAACAGTTCAAATGAGGACAAAATATAGTTCATGCTACACAAAATGATGATGATTTTTTTTTTACTGGAGAACACCACTAAAACTTAAGAAGGCTGGGTGGTCAACAAATTAGCCATCAGATCTACCTTACATTTTAAAGCTATAATCTACTATTAAGTAAAAAAAAAAAAATCATATAACTTTAAAATATGAATATTTTTCTTTCTTTTTTTTTTATATAGAACTCTTCGTCAATTATGTCTACAAATGGCCATGACCATCCAGCCCTCTTAAATGAAGATTATATGACATCATAATGTCAAACCCAAAACATATCTACCGGTACTGGCACCGATTTCAAAATATTATAATTAAGCCTTAAATATAGGTTGTATGAAACATACAAAACAACTTTTATGTGTATTTGTGTAAATATATACCATGTAAGTAATGAGACACACCAGTGCAAATAATGGCTTCAATTAACAATGCGAATGGGCTGTCCAAATGAACACAAGATCAAACAAACAACAATAAATAATAGAACAGTGTGTCCTAACAATTAAAAATTTCAGCTGATGTATGTATATATATAAATGTGTCACAATTAGTTCTCTTTACTCTCCCCCCTCCCCCTTTTTTTGCGTTGATCCGTTTATGACCACAGGAGCTTCGCTTGAGCCATTCACTGTTGTTTTGGCTTTTGTAGGTTCCTCCTCTTCTTCATCAGCTGCCTCTTCATCATCATCTCCATCTTCAATCACCTCAACACCATCTGAGAAAAAAAAAGATAACTTGTATTCAGGAACAATATCACTAAACAGCACCAGTTCTTCTCATCGCTTGAACACTAAAATTAATTCTGCACATCCAAGTACAGTAAATGTATGGCAAAATGAACTAAAAGAAAAGACAATTTCCTATTAATTTGTTCATTTATCTCCCCACCCAGCAAAATTTGGCATATGAAAAGGCCAGGCAAGACACCATGATTTACACAGTTATTTTCTAGTAAATATACAATATCTGAACCTCTCTTTGACTGGTGCTTTTACAGTGCACTTCACTCTTACCATCATCATCTTCCTCTTCACCCCCAACGAAGTCCACCGTCTCAAATTCCTCCTCCTCTTCATCTTCCACTTCATAAACTTCCTCACCTACAAGTACAGATTAGAAATTCTAAAACCTTCCTACTCCATACATGTACATGTACCTGTAATGTAGACTGTATAATACAAACTAATTCATTATGCTTGAACAAAGGTATTTTAAAATTTTTATTCAATACACACAAACAATCGAAAATTGAAATGTTAACTCATCCAAAAAATAATAACAATATTGAAAGGATATTCCCATCATATCAATAAAGTGCTTCTGATTCGTAGATTTGTTAATAATGATGTAAATAAATATCTGCAACTCCAAAATAAGGGTAATCACTCTCAGGCACAATACAGCATAAAAACTATAGACCTAATTTAATGTCTTTTACTGTGCATCAGATTCATATGTTTGATTAGGTATAGTTCTATTTGTTAAGAAATTTACCATCATCATCATCTTCATCCAGCACCACCACAGAATCATCCAGGTCTTCTTCATCATCATCATCTTCATCACTTAAACATAACAGGAGATAATTTCACAAAACTAGATACAGCAAGTCTAAATGGGTGAATTTTTACATTCATATCGTATATTATGATAATATAGGAAGAAAATATATAGTAACGGTATCCGCAATGTTATTTTTTACGAGATAAAGGCTGTAATAAATGTAGTACATGATAGGATGATTGACCTGATAAAACACATACAAACTAATATTGTTGTATTAGTAAAATATTCCAAAAACTACAAGCGATGATTACCTCACTCCATTTTCATCTACGAATGATTCAGGTGCAAGATAATACTGCAAGGGATTGGGCCACATGTCATCTTTGATTACCTGTTTAAAAGGAGTTCAATATCATTTTAAAAACCAAATAGGAATCTTAACATCTACATATATCTACTAGGCCTTCCATGGGTCAGGCATCTTTCAGTTCAGTTTGGTTCAGAAAATCGAACTTTGATTTTCAGGGGGTTTTTTTGGGTTTGATTTATTTTTGTGCTATAAAATGAAATAATCTCAATGACTACTTTTAATGTTTTGTAATTGATAGTCTGAAATACCTAGAGCTATGGCTTCAAATGGGTTTTAAGTTTTTGTCTTAATGTGTGAAAATTGATATACAGAACAATAGGCGTGAATTGTTTTGATAACAATTATAGTCTGCTCTCTACCTGAGATTTACCTGTATTTTGGCATTGTGTTTATAAAGAAAAATTAGTTGATATAAATGCAAAAGAGAAAATTATCAGTTGCAGTGTCTCATGCAGGAAACACTTTTAGACGTGATAGTTGTAGGTTAGGGGACATGACTTTCAAACATTTGATGAATATTAAAGTGGTATGGGACACCTCCATATTGTGATGTCCTTCATTGTGAAATAAACAAGAAAATCAATTTTATATTTTTTTCTTTCCCAAAATTGTTACCCAACAGCATAGTTAAAAAATTCTAAAAACAGTGAAAGTATTTTGATTACAATATACTTTTATCAACATTGATATTGACAGGCGTCCCATACCTAGCTAAATCATGATTTTAGTAAATTTTGATGACAAAAGTAATTTGTAATTTAATTAATTACATTTGAAAATCCTTGTAATGGTAATGGTAATTTAATTGAAGGTTTCAAGCAAGTAATTGTAATTTATTACTTTTCCCTGACTATTGTACATAAAAATATAGAGCAAACCAGAGTATATGTTGCATAATGAGATAATGTAAATATAAAACAAATCAAACTGAAATCAGAAAACAAGAACCAAACAAAACCCTTACTGTATGAACCTTTGCACAGAAATTATGCCACACAAACTTGAAAATTAATTTTAATATTAATTTGAACTTTGACCCTAACTTTAAAAATCTTGACCTTCATGTCCTACAAACCTCAGCTATGTCATCAGCTGATGGATCGCTGACATCATTGAACCACGTGAAGAAGGTCCGTCCGTTTCCATGGCGACGTTTCCGACTGGCTTGCTGCTGTGCTCTCTTGGTTAAGTCCATACCATCTTTCCACTGGATTTCTGTGGCATTGGACTCTGGATCACCTGCAAAAAATTTGATTTAGCCCCATATATATTTTGCTTATTTTCAATCAGGATTTTGAATCAGCATGGAAAAAGTTTGGTTTAACAGAATTTATTAGTGAGATTTTAAATTCATTTTTTATTTACAATGACCCATGTTGTGCTCCACATATTAATTCAACCAATCGACTACTTGCATTTTGTACAAAATATCCAAATTTGGAATTTTTGGTTTATTTTCCAATTTAGAAAGGTTATAAAATATAACCTTAATCACTTTAATTAAGGTTATATTTCATAACCTTAATCACGTTACCACCATAAACATAATCAATGTTTCAAATGGTTCAAATTGTGATTACAAAGATAGTGGGTTTGTAAACCTATATAATGTCTACAGCAATGTTTAAAATGAAATTTTAAACCTTAGTCTAATTGAAAGAATAAAGTTACCTGTATTGGCAAGGTGAAACTCTTTGGAGATGATATCATTGCTAAAGTATGGGTTCTTGGAGAAGGCAAAACCAATTCTGTACCCAGATTTAATGTCATCAAATTCTTCAACATTCACCTGCATTGAAAATAAATCATTTAGACAAAGAGCAAGAAAATTGATATGTTGTAACCTTGATGTAATGTAAAAAAAAAAATTCAGAATATTAAGCAAGATCTCTTTTAATCTTACCTTTTCAATTTAGTATCTTACATGTATTAATTTACAGAATGTACATTTTTAAATTATAATAGATATACAGTAGACCTCCAGAAATATGAACCATAAGGCATTTATAGTATCATGTATAATCTACTACAACTCATTTAATCAGACAACATTCCTGTTCCACTTTTATGCTTACCGTGGTCAAATAGTGCAGGCACTCTTCCTCTTCATCATCTAGAATTGCTGAGATTTGAGGATGATTCATAAACTTGTTATTGTTAAGGAATTCAAATGAAAACCAAAAAAAGTAGATATGGTCAAAATGGATATCTGAAAAGGTCATCCTGATGCACTAGCATTGTTATGCATGTACGTTCAGGTTTCTTCTATTTATCTATGCAAAGCTGTGTTTACAAAGTCTTCAAAGAAAGTTTGGCAAGTCAAAATAATGGGAACTCACAAACAAGAGATAAGACAATGTGTTTATAAACATTCTTTTTAATTAAGAAGCATTTGGTCATATCACAATTGTAGCTTCAGCACATCATTGGACTTGACAAGACAATATATGCAAAAAATATTACCTCCCTTTGTCACATAAGGTGAAAAATCACAAAATCAAAATAGGCGGGCAATATATTTGCAACTGGATGGAAGAAATAATGATGGACCAAACAAAGATTGGAACCCGGGCTCCCTGAATCTCTAGTCAGGTGCTTTACTAACTGAGCTATTTGGCGCCAGCCAGTATTTGAACCGGTCTGACCTCACATTCTTACCCCTTTAATAATCTTTGCCCTCAAAGATCACACAATGCTCTTTTCCCCGGCAGGAGTTAACCTGTCAGTTCCAGGAAATGGCAAGGTACCATATGTAATGGGATGTGAGATATAATGACAGACCAGACTGATTTTCAAACCCGGGCCCCCTGAATCTCTAGTCAGGTGCTCTACTAACTGAGCTATTCAAACTGCAATAAGAGTATGTGAACAATTCTAACCAGAATTAAACTATAATAAAGACAAAATAAAATGATTCAATAATTTTGAAAATAAATTGGACAACATTTTACAATGTAAAAAAAAAAACTGCACAGCATCTGAAACCTGAAACATTTTCTGTTTAGAGTCACAAAGGATACTGCAGTTATCCAGAAATTGGAAATGTTCTTGATCATATCATTGCGCTTTTCATAATGTGGTTTCCTCAATTTGTTGTACTTCTGTTCAACTTTTAGGATTTCTTCGCTGGCCTTCTCATTCAAAGCATCAATTTCATTCTGACAAGCATCAATGTCTTCCAAAGCCTTTTGTGTCGCAGAATCAAAATCTTGGCTTTGATCCCCTTCAAATGAAGAATCGGGATTTGACACCTTTGCCCGCTTTGCGGGTGAGGCTGAATCTGCAGACATTACTCACTACTTTCTTCTTTCGCAAACAGTTCAGAACTTTCCAAGTTTGGATTTCACAAATTGCGGGAAGATGCACGCTTACTTCAAGGGTTTATTACAGAGTTTGTAAGGTGAAATTTGATTGGATAAATTGGAGAACCGGAAATGCAGGATTCTTACCTCAACGAATGGACAATAAGAAAACAAAATCGTGTTCGGGTCTTCTGTTTACATCCGGGCATTTGACAAACAAAATGGCCGACGAAGAAACGGCAGACCGCAACGATGCGAGTTATTCTGTGGGTAATAACATCTTTGAAATTTTGCAAAATCAATCAAAGACCGACACAACAAAACCACAAGTATCTGTTCGAGTTGAAGACAAAGCTGACACAAACGGGAAGAGTAAGAAAGATCCATTTTTATTTCGTAACCTACCTGGGCTCCATGTTTCCCATGCTGTTGAATCCGTGCATGTTTCACCAGACAACAACAGCAAATTGAGCTCCTTTGATGAGTCTAGTTCGTCCCCCGAAAATAAAAGACTGAATTTAACAGTATCGCAGCAAGGAGCACATATTCCGGATCCATGTGTGAGTCCTGAGTCCAATAAGAGGAAACGCATTCAGCATGACTACAGGAGGCTATCTAATTCTGGATACCTAGATGATTATGTTTGTCGTGAAGGAAGGTTTTCATCAACAAGTGAATCAGAAGTTGGTGTTTCCCCGTCCCCTCCAAAGACCAAAATGAAACCTGCAGTGAATGGTGCTTCAGTTGTTTCTTCAAAAGGTAGATATTTGTGTGTTCTCTTTAGCCTTAGGAGATAAGTGGGCAGGCATAGCCTTCATATCTTTGCAAACCATCGTATTTTGAATTTATTTAGGAAATGTGTCAATGTCAGAACTAATGAAATTCTACATTTTGACTGATGTATTGACAAATTATTATTTGCTAGCCAAGGGTTTTTGGTCCTCTCTGCTTCCCATAAGCCCTTGACATAATTGCAGTGGCGCTATCTGGAAAATTAAAAGAGATGCACTCTTTGCAACTTTATATTTTTATCCAATGAATGAAATAATTTTTTACGATGTGACCATTCGGCATTAAATTTTATACACCCAGGTACACATTTGTTTAATTATGATTAATTTATTTTAAATATATATTAGCATGGTTACGAAATAAAGATGCATTAGTGTGATAAAAAAAAATGAATAAGAAATAAGTACATTTTTCATCTCTGTGTGTTTTTAAAAGATATTAATTACTTATAATTTTTACACTTCAGTATATATATTAGTATTACTTTTATATTTTGATTGAATAATAAGGAGAACATGATTTTTCATCATTGCATCTCGGGTACAATTTTTTTCAATGCAGAGTTCTTCCCCCTTTTTAAAAAGTGATTGTGACGTTAGAGTTCTTGTTGGCATTTAAGATTTCTCAAGTCTGCATGTTGTTTTTTTAAAACTTTCCTGTGAATTCAACTGCAAACAGAAGGATGTTTTATTTATCTTTTTTAATGCATGAAGTTTTTAAAATCATTTTACATGTTCTTGGTAGAAAATGGAATTGGTAGCCATATGCTATTTACACGGCAGTGTGTGTACGATTCATGACGACAGCAAATTCATTTCAAAAGTTAGAATTTTCACCTTGCCCAGGCATTGTCATTAAAGTCGTTGTCGCCCCAGCAAGCTGCAATCTCTATATTTTTAAGATAATGATGTGTTTGTTGCAACCTGTAATGGGTGTAAGAAGTCATTGATATATCAGGTATCATTGCATAAAAGATGTGGGGAAAAGCTAATAAATTATTAATAAACAGTTAAACAGTATATTGAGCTTCTTACAGCAAAGTCCACAAGCTTTTTTGAAAGATCATTCTTGTTGAGAATTTAACTTTTGCAACTGATTAAAAACACCGAATGTTCACCAAAAATCACATGTCTGTTTCGACTACAGACTCAACATACTTCCATGTAAGCATTAACAAGGGGAATTTACAAACATTGTGATTGGATAAGCTACTTGCAACTGCAGCCATCATAGAACAGCTCAGATCACCGAGTTTTCGTATAGAGATCTGCCAAGGATGTATGGGGAGATTAGTATGGACCAAAAAGTTTGGCAAAAACCCTTGGCTAGTGTATACCTTGGTTAAAACTGTAGACTTATATTATCTCGGTAATTTTGATGCCAATCCATGCAACCAATACAAACAATACCACATTTATTGTAAATCTATTTGAGCATTTTTTCTAATCTAGGTTTTAGTATTTGATTTCTATTGGTTATTATATAATTCTAGATATGGTTATTGAATTGTGAAATTTTCCATATGTTTATCTTCATTGGCTCTAAATACCCATCCTTCGGGGAAAAGAATATGTACCACACATCAGATTATCCTTTCCATCAGAAGATACCTCTAATTTTTTTGACGATCTATGAATATTGCTACATGGTTATTCCAAATGTCAAATTGATTGTAAATTTAGAGTGAGAAACATGTATTCCATATCGGCCCTTTAGCAGATCCATTTCTGGATTAATGGTAATGTTTTTATCACGGGAGATATTTAAAGATTATCAATAGGATACTGCACCAGTATTTTGTTTGATTGAGTTACATAACATCCCATGTTGTTTGTCTTCAAAGTTTCCTTGAAGAACCAGACCTTTGTTCCTTATGTACATGTAGCCCTGATAATGATTTCCTTGAGCATGTTGATGTACCGATATGTTTGCATCTTGTTCTGACAGACAAATAACACAAAGAGGAAAGTTGTTTGATTCATCAGGTTTATGATCCTGAGATTGCGGCATTCATATTAACTCCGGCATTCATATTAACTCCGACAATCAGTCTGTATGTTTAATTTTTCAAGATAGAGATTTCATATCTCATGGTAGAGGTACATTTTGTATATGGCCATTACCAGATGTTATTGTCAAGGTTAGGCTATCAGTAATTACAATGGTTTGATTGGTTACTGTACAAGTTAGAATAAGGTGTTAGATAAACACACTTTATTTTTTGAATGCTCTGTAAATACCAAATGATTGGAACCATTTTTTGGTTACTTTTTTTTCCAGAGTAATTATGCGTCAACTGCTTATTCTTACAATTCTTATTTGATGAAAAATTTAGTGTTAAGCAAAAAAGTATCTTTAACAACGCCGAGTACAGAAAAGAAAAAGAAATCCCTAAGGCAGAAATACAAAAAATATAGGGAAAACATGAAAATTTAGTGCCTTTTCAACAAATTCTCATACTAAGGGTCCCATAGAAAAAAGACCTTACTTTTGAGACGACCCCCTAGGAAGTCGGGCTGGTAAAGAAATTATTTTTTGGTCTTAAATAAATTGATATAGCAGTAAAACTATATGCAAGAAATTTCATAAAAATATCTAGGGTAGAAATAATAAGACGGCCTCGTTGAATTAGAAACTATTTTTGAAGCTTTAATAATAAACATAATTTTCTCCCCTAGGAACTTCCCCTGGGAAGAAAGACATTGAGAGTAATGATATGAAAGACAGTCCTATCAAATCAGAGCCGACATCGGGGACTCCAGAAAGGAAGGAAAAGAAGCATCACCACCATCACTCCAAGCACCACCGTCATCACAAACACAAGCACCACGTGGAACGAAGGCATGGGCCAGCAGAGCTCACTAACCAAAGTCATGTGGAGTCTCCAGGTAAAAGTCTGGGTGTACTGGGTGACGTGACAGACTCGCCACAGAAAACCTACATTCTGAGTCGAGATGAGTTCACTAATACAATAAGGATTTCCTCTAGCAAGAAGCGCATTGTGAACAACTGTGGGGTGCAAGTGAACCTTAGAAGACGAACTGAAAATAAGTATGTGCAGGTGAATTTGTCAAGGAGGCATGATACTTCAGGTGTTCAGACACCTGAAAAAGTGAGTGTGAATGGACATAGCATTAAACACAGCGTGATAACTGGCTCGCGGGTGTCTCGTGGGGTTCAGACTGTCCAGACTGCAGAAAGCACAGCTAAGACCCCCAAACCAACAGAGAACACAGCTAAAACTCCCAAACCAACAGAGAACGCAGCTGGAACCCCCAAACCAACAGAAAAACAGCAGCACACTGAGAAGGGTTCTGAGAGGAAAGAGGAGAGCATAGACACTGAAAAATTGATCGATACAAAGTTTGTTCCACATGATAAACATCTGTCCTCTACTTGCATTGATAATCCACTTGTGAACTCGAAATTTAAACATCTGATGCATTTGGAGCAGTACCCCAATGGTGGAGCATTAGTTCTTCATGTGTACCAAAGTGAAATCTCAAAACTGTCTCCAGAAGAGATGGAGGAATTTGTGAGGGACTATTTTGACTTTGTATATGGGGAGAGCAGTGAGGGGGTAGCACACTGTGTGATGGGCATTGTGCATGACGCAATCACCGACATGCCGGATTTCATTGATTACTTTGCAGAGAAACATCCCGAAATCATCGTCAAGGCAGGAGTTTTGGGCAAGTCAGACATTGAAACAATGACAATGACAAAATATCAGGAACAACTGGTGAAATCATACATGAATGGAACTTTTCGGTGTGGACCCCTCCTGCAGATCAGTTTGGTGGGCACAGTGCATGAGGAGGTAGGGGGATTCTTTCCTGCCTTTTTAGACATGTTGGAATCCAACCCTTTCCTGAAGGTGGTGATGCCCTGGGGTTCTCGATCGGTGGTGCCAGACATGCCTAGGAACCGGAGCAATGATGGGCCCATTCTGTGGGCAAGGCCCGGGGAACAAATGGTGCCCACGGCAGACCTCCCAAAGTCCCCGTATAAAAGAAAAAGGTAAGCCAGTACATGAAAATTCTACTTTGCCATTCATCTGCATATACAGTATGGTTTTAATTAGTATGGAGCTTTACATAGATTTAATTTTAGTACTGTAATCTGTTTTTTACTGCAGACTGTGCACTCAAATTCTTTAATGATCGATGTATCTTATATGTATCTATATTTGAAATTGTGTCAAATAAAGTATACTGTAGTACATGTACATGTATAGAAAAGAAATCCTTGAAAAGGAAATTGAATGGCAATGAAAGCACTTAATGACTCAAGAGTAGGGAGTTTACAAAACACATAGATAATGTACATTTAAGAGTTTGGACCACACATACATGTATATATAGCTAAAGCTTTTTTTTGCTATGGAAACTCGTGTGAATTTTTTATTTTAAAGTGGCAGTTGCCTTACTAGCAAAGTGTTAAAGTTAATAATTGATTGTATGTTTAACAGTGACAGTTAAAAATTGCTTCATGAGTGGAATACTTAAGTTCCCATTTTTCTCATAAACAATTTTGATTAATGGAAGTGAAGACTTTTATGCAACAAAATATTTTGTCTGTTTTGTAGAAAAAAGTTCATTTTATGGGATTTTTTTTTTGTCTAAAGGGGTTTGATTAGAATAATGAGATATAACATGAAATTGAAGATGATCCCAGTAAGAAATATTTTTTAAGACTACAGACAATGTTCTGATGTATATCTGAAGAGTAAATGTCTCGAAGCAGAATGTAGAAATAGCAGAGCTTGAAGAAAAATTTGTTCCCCATAATTTTTATTCTTAAAAAGTTCTATTATTCATGTACACATGTATCAAGTTTTTAATGCGACAGTGAAGCAACTTTCAAATAAAGATTATTAACTATTTTCATATATTTGATGCTATCACCAGGATCAACATGTATTGTAAGGACTGGCTCTGAATAATTACATGTAGTTTTACTGTTTATGATCAGGAGAGACGTGTACTGTAATTTTAGTTGTAAAACAGTTTTGTAATGCCAGATTGATATAGCTCCTGTCCTACTTTTTGTTCAACAAGAGACCCATTGAGTGAAAGCAATAATCAAAATTGCTCGCTCTCTCTCTCTCTCTCTCTCTCTCTCTCTCTCTCTCTCTCTCTCTCCTCTGAAAATCTTGTGAGGTCAGAGTCATTATATGCAGCTGCTCAGAAAACTCTGAAATCGAAATTAAATATGGGGAATTTCCCAATTTTTAAAAGGATGTACATCAAATAATTGTGGTACATGCATATTTTTTCCTCATTGGAATGGCAATCCCACTTTTCTGACACGTGTCAAGCATTAGCTTTTCATTACAAATATATCAGCATGCTGCAAGTTTAGGAGTTATTTTAACAAAATACACAACTTTTTGTCATACCACCTTAAAAAATTGCTAGAGAGATACGTGATACGCATATTTTTAGTAAACAGGTCACTAATCAATATGTCTCTCTACGTAGGGGACTGAATGAGTTGAAGAATCTCTCCTATCTTCCTCGGGCCTCTGAGCCTCGGGAGAACTTGGTGGAGGACCGGACCCGGTGCCACGCTGATCACGTGGGTCATGGCTTTGACCGGATGACCACTGCTGCTGTCGGCATGCTGAAGGCGGTCAAATCCGAGGAGGAAGAGTAAGTCTACCAAGCTCTCATGTCTCAGTACAAGAGAGATAACTCCTGTCTTTTTCCTGTGTTATCATCCCCAAAAATATAATCAGTTTTCACTCATAACGAGCAGTGGAAAATTTGCAATATGGGTTGATGCAAGAGTCCTTATTTTAAAGAATGTACAAATTAATAAATTAATTTAGTTAAAAAATGAATGAAAATTTGTAGTTAAAACACTGAGAATTAAGTATTTTAGTCTGTTTGATAATTTTATTCATTTATATCTGATTAATAAGATTGAATCAAAGTGAGCAGTTTTGTCTTACTGTGGTGTGTTTACTTTGATGCAGCGGGTGCAGCAGGGACTCGCGGGTCGTGAAGGATGTGATCTGTTTCCACTCAGGAGATTTTGTACAGCTGGTGGACAAGCTACAGCTAGATCTGCACGAACCACCTGTCTCACAGGTAAAATTAAAATAACTCGTGTTCACACTAACGAAATATAAACTCAATGTATTGTCACAGTTTACTGTCACAGGTAGAAACTCGTTATGTTGACTTGGGTCAAATATGAACTTGGTTCATATTTGACCTTGGTATACATGACTGTCACAGGTAAAAAAGAAACTTGGTATACTGTCGCATTGAACCCTTGTCTCACAGGTAAAATATAAACTCAATAGATTGCATTAGGAAAAATATAAATTCAGGTTAAAAAACATAAAGCTTTATAGTCATGCAGGGTTTGTGTAAGCAATATCCCTCAGATTATATAATGGTACTAGTAAGGGGCATCTATTACTTTCGCAATGCCTTCAGAATGCTTGTTTTAATTACCATCTCATCTAAGCTGAAGCCAGCAGTCACAAATTCTATTTGATGTCATGTAACATAAGGGTATAAAATACAAGTACCAGCGTAAAAACCTGTAAAATAATACAACTTTCAACATTGTTAATGTACTACATGGATTTTTCTCCACATTTCAGTGTGTGACGTGGGTGGAAGATGCCAAGTTGAACCAGCTACGCAGAGATGGAGTCCGTTATGCTAGGATACAGCTGCGAGATAATGATATTTACTTTATTCCTCGTAACGTGATCCACCAGTTCAAGACCGTCTCAGCGGTCACCAGCATAGCATGGCACTGTCGCCTCAGCCATTACTACCCAGATATCCCCGAGGAGGGGGAGGGGGTCAGTGTTGAGTCCATTGCCAAGCCGTTAGAATCTAGTGTCTCCACAGAAGAGAAACCTAAGAAAGTTTTGGAAGAGAAAATCCATTCTACAAGCCATCCTGAAAAGAAACCAAAGGTTTCTTCCTCACATAGTTTAGAGAAAAAAGAGAAGGCGGGTCATCATCACTCAACTCCGGATAAAAAAGACAAGGGACATTCCTCTGGTTCTTCAGATAGGAGAGACAAAGTTCCCTCTCTTGCTACTCCCAGCAAGAAAATCAAAGATGTTTCAGGTGAGGTACAGGATAAAAAAGACAAAGCGTCCTCAAGTGGTGGTACCCTGGATAAGAAAGACAAATTTTCTTCAAGTGGTACCCCGGTTAAGAAAGACAAAGTTTCCTCAAGTGATACTCCCGATAATAGACACAAAGTTCCATCAGCTGGTACCCCAGACAGAAAGGAGTCTCACAAGCACCAGAGCTCTGCTGAGAAGGGCTCAGAAAAATCTCACAAACACAGTAGTTCGTCCAGTGATCGAAGCAAAGAGAAATCCTACAAACATCATTCTAGTTCATCCAGTCATTCAGGCAAGTCTATGAAACGGCCCCGAGAAGAGTCAGGAGACAAAGACAGTGAAGTGAAGAAAAAGCATTCAAAAGACTCTCATTCTGATAAACAACCAAAACATTCAAGCATGGAAAAAGTTCATAAACACTCAAGCTCTAAATCCAGTCCTTCAAAATCTCTCCTTCATGGACAAAATTCTGTAGAAAAATCATCCAAGCATCACTCTGATTCTCCTAAACGAGAGCACAGCGACAAGTCAAGAAAACATCATTCTAGTTCCTCAGGGAAAGAGAGTAGGGACAAAACACCTCAGAAAAGACACATTTCTTCGGTGGATGCCCATGGGGAGACGACACCTGTGAAAATGGCTAAGACAGACCGGCAGCAAAGTGCAGAAAAAACTCCCACAAAGTTCTCAGTTTCTTATTCCACCCTAGAAAGTGGAAAGGAGAAAAGTCACCAGCAATCTACCCCAAAGAAACACAGTCAAAGCAACCATTCATCATCCAGTGGGGGCAAGTCGGAGAAATCTCATCCCAAGCAGGCAGATAACAGCAGCAGTGGTGTTGTTGGAGACAGTGAGAGGAAAGACAGAGTGAGTGAGAATGAGAGAACATCCAAAGAGTCTCAAGTCAAGGAGGAAAAGTCAAAGGAAAGATCTGTAACTATGTCTCAGTGTGAAAGCAAGATTAACAATAATTTTCCAACTCCACACAGTAAAATGGATGTTGAAGTCAATCGTGAGAAATTGACTGTGCCAACAGAAAATGTTAGTGTTGTGACTGATCAGCATATTGTGGAATCAATCAGTGAAAAAACAACTGATGTTGTGGACAAAGTTGAAAATGTGGATCAGATTTCAACAGCTGTAGTTGAAGAAAAGACTTCTATTCTTGTGGGAAAAATTGATGAAGAAACGGAAGTGGAAACGTCTGATAAACAGAGTCCGTGTGTTGTGGATGGTCCGTCAGATCTGAACATGGAAAGAAATTCTACCGTAGAAAAAAACTCGGTTTTGGTGGAAACTATATCGAATGGCTGCATCTCCAAGGTACCTGAATGTAAAGAGTCGCGTCAATCTTCCACTGACATTCAATCTGTTGATGTGGAGAAGAAAGAAACGTAGCAAGATGTGGAGGGGTGTAGAGATTTAAGGTTGTTTATGCACTAAAGGAATTATATGTTTTGATTTCTTTCCATGTATTTTTAGAAAGAATGACATGGAAATCAAAATCATTTGTGTATACTTCTAATTGTAAATAAATTTTAACAGTTCTAACGTTTTATCAAAAATCAATGGTATGCAAGCTGAATTACAATATTGTGTATCACAGTTTTAGTTGGTTTCAGTGTCTAAGCTGATTCATTTGAAATAAAAATGATCAAATTGGAAATATAAAAATGTATAACTGAATCTCTATATACCTTGTTTAAGAAATGAGAAAAGTTAAATACTTAGCTTTATTTGGTTCTTTGGTTTTAGGGATTTTGTTCAATGCTTCGTCAAATTGAAGGAAGTAATGATTACTAGTATGTATACAAAACTATTTGTTTTGTTCTATCAATTATTTTTTCTTTTGGACAATTGGTTCATTTCAGTACATGTACTGGTACTGGAACAGTTATCGGCTAAAATTTACGGGTTTTTTCATCGCATTTTATTTATATCTGAATATTTCTGTATAAAATTTGACAGTGTAAATGTTTGACTCCTTATCTATCTTTCTGTTAAGTCATTAATATATAAAACATAGTACAACTATTTCAAGTGCTCCTTAGAACACCCCGTTTTCACTGATTTATGACGAATCATTGGACCAGTTATTGGCTACGTGATTTTAAAGTAAAATAAATCAAAAATTTAATGTTTATGTCCACTATTGTTCCTGTATTGAACAAATTACTCGGATACCAAGCTATTTATATATCCCACATATAATGGCGGAAATATCGTGTTTCAACTGCATCACAAATACCATCCTGTAGAATATGGTTCATTTCCTTCACTTTTTTGCCATAGGTATTATGCCAATGCAAAATAGGAACTTTTTAACAGAAATCTGAATTTTTTTTACTATTGCGCCATTCCCCCACAGCTGAAATCGAAAGTATTTAAATTAACAAGTAAAATGATCATTTCTTCTTATAAATTTATTGCATATTCTTATATGTTATACAGTGAATAAACTCTTCTTTTCGCCTAGCAGACGACTGTGATAACGTTTCTCAGATAATTGTGCTCTAAATACCCGAACTCGTGATTTAGCCGGTAACTGGTCATAGCGGATAACTTGACCAGAACCAGTTTAGTTGTACATAAAACTTTTGTTGTTTTTTCTGTCAGTTATGTATCAAGCATCAGTCAAATATATTACTATGGTTACATTGACTTTAATGTACATGAGCAATTTGTTTTTTTTTAAATTCAGTCACAAAGGCAGCTACCTCTTAACATACGATTGTGTATGTTATTATTTATATTAAGATTTCCTATTGTGTACCAAACAATGGAGTCATATAACATCATGTTACATTTGAGGACTTCTCTACTGCCTAATAATGTTATTTTTTTTTTTTTTAGTTGTTGTGAAATTGATGCATAGATTTGTACATGTATACAAATGATAAGTATGGAAACCTTAAATAGAACAATTAAGTGGGCAGGATGGTCGTGACCATTTTTAGACTTTATTAATCATCTTAAGAAGAAGAGCTCTGTTTAAAAATATAGGATAATATAATCATAAAGTGCACACTTTGATTTAGGTGGCTCACTACACCTTGAAATAGTTTCTCAAATCAGCAGTAAATTACTTGATTATGATAATTAGCATGATACATAAGAAATATATAATGGTATGTTAGGCAAAAAAATGTTCAATTTTGGGGGGAAAAAATTATATTGTCAAAACTTTTAATTCAGTAAATATGAACAAAATCCCCAGGCAAGTTCGGACTCATGATCTGCGGTTCACAATCCTGACACTTTAACCATGTTCAACCAAATCCATTGATACAAACAATTTAACAAAACATTTAAATCGCCATATTGTGACATAGTGTCTTAAAAAGTTTAAGTCTCTAGGTGTAGTGACGTACCTTAAATTACATTGTACAACAATGCCTGACCATTCTTTGGATAATGTAGATAGTTTTTTTGGGCTTATGAAACGGACTACTTAGTGCTGAGTGGCTTTACTTTGCATATAATTTTTTTTGTGGGGGGGGGGGGGTAGTCATGAAGGTTTGTTGGTGTGTAGTTACATGTATAATAATAGGGCTTTAATAGAAAATGCAACAGATTAACAGACTTATAAATCTAGATACATTAGAACTGTTTGTGTTTATACAAACTTTTTATATGATATGTATTTATATGTTTGCATTGTATATTATTTGTCTGTTTTCAAAGATTTCTATTTTAATGAAACAAGACTCTTTGAAATTAAGTATTTTAGATTTGATAAGTTTGTGGAGTCCAGCATTTTTATTTTGTGTGTATTTTCCTCTGTTGCTGTACATACATGTCTCCCTTCTTGTACTGTTGTATGATATCATTAAGTGCTACCAGACTCTGTTGAATACCATTTTGTTACTTTGTCTAAAAACCTGTTAATAAACTATGTATATCTACACATTTAATCGATAGTTTGTTGCTTGCATTTGTCGACACCTTTTTATTTAATAAATATCAGCACCTAAAGAGATTAACAGTCACACTCAACTGTCTCAAATATTGTTTCAGAAATACTATGTAGCAGTATGTACCAGTATAAATTGATATGAACAAAGGAGAGAACTGTCTTCATTTTGAAAAAAAAAAACCACAAGTATATTCAATTTATAGGAAGAGTTGTGTTGGAGCGCCTTTGTCAATACCAGTAATATCAGACTAGATTTAGTTGAAGATTTCTTTGAAATGCCTGTCATGTATAGACTGGAGCAGCGACATTTGTCGTGTCCATTTTCAGTCTTTCTGTTTTTGCGGAAAAACATGAATCCCTTCTTGGATAACTACATTATTTATCATCATCCAGTTATGCTATTTGCTGTGTCTTTAAAGAACATTTTATTGTTGACTTGTCTGTAAAGGTGCTAAAAAATCCAAAGAACTGATAAAACTTCTATTAAGGGTTATGGTATATTCATTGAAATGCGCAGCTCAAGTGGAGAATTGACATTTTGATCACACAGCATTGCAGTAAAATGAAGGAAATTGGACCCTTATAAGTTGTAATGTATATATACATAAACATAAGTTTATCGGTACTAATCTGCACAGCATTTATGCCAGTGTGCAATTGTAAATGAATTCCGTTTCTCATATTCCAAATATAATTATCAGAACTGTATTACATATGAAATAGATGTAAATATCACGTGAGTTGGGCACATTATGTTGTTGAAAGAAGAAATAATCAACGTGACCTAATCGTGCTGTGAAAATAAGTGGGTTAAATTTTTGCTAAAAAAATACCATATCTTTGTTATATCAGTCATATATAACGTTAGTAGATACGTCCCTGTTTATATTGTCTGTTTGAAAATAAGAAGTCTCCTTTCTTAAATACTGAGTAACAAATGCAAATGTTTGCTGACTATTTATTAAGATTTACTAGTACAAACATGAATTTAAATCGAATAAGAAAACTGTATTTATGACCCCTTGGATCACAGACCCCAAACACCCTTCGGATTTCCATTGGAAAGACTGTCTTTCGCTGTTGTTGTTGCATTCACAATGATGTCAAAGCAAATTTCATTCAGTGAAAAGCCATTCTGGGTAAGCCCTAAGGCAATGATGTCTCGTAGCTCTGTTGCCAACTCGCTGAACATCTCCAGTATTGCAAGAAGACCATCGTGGTCACATGAATTCGATAACCTAGCTACTGTAGTCAGGTATGTTGTCTTGAGATCCCTAGAAGGAAAACTTGTCATTGAGGTATTTGGAACGATGCAAAGAAGAACAGTATATCGATCTTTCTACTGATTAAGTTATACTGAACTAGATTTTGAATGAGCTTTTACTGTCGTTTGTCGGTATATGCAATAAACATATAAATTACATTATCTAATTCAAATCAATTATAAAATCTAGTCACAGATTATCCTCTTATTTACACCGTGAACAGTGACTAAAACCAACTGAAGATTGCAGTTAATCAAATACTGGGGTTGACATATATCTATATTTCATAAATGTACATTTGTAACAATAACAATACTGTAATGTTCATACTGGCATGGCAAGGTTCCGGTTCTTTCGAGATTACCCAAGAACTGAAAACCAGTGAATAACAGGTCTTCGAAAAACATCTTTTGGATGCTCTGATCGTTCATGCAGGGAACTAATTTATCAAGACCTGAAATATGGAAATTGAGATTAAAGTAAATAGGAAAACGTGAATAGGGAAAAAGATGTAAGGTGGACATAAACAAGAGATCAATCAAAACTTCTCGGGTCATTTCAGCAAGCGTCCGTGAATAAAACCTGAGACGATTCGATTGAATTAGGACCCTATCTATTGAATATTTAGGGATTTAGACAATATGAGTTCATATTGTATTTAACCATTCCTGTATTCTCCAAACTCATTATGTGGGTTTTGTTCTTCTGTCATGCAAATGACTTTTATTCAGTAATATATTTTTAAAGGTTATTAATTGTAGATGGAAGCTATGTCACTGCTATAATAGATAGTTATATTCTGTTCCTTATACGTAACTTACGCCAGTCTTGAACACGCTTGCTTATCGTGGACAATTTTGCTAATTTTTTCTCTTAATCATAAATAATTCATGCCCTATTTTGATTGGACTCTTCACAATTTTATGAAGAAAATCTCGTCAACCGCATCAATAAACAACTACATGTTTTTATAATATGATCTTTGTTTTCACAACTAAAAAACCCTGGAAATCATTTGCTTTCTCAATTGGTTATTGAGAATAATTATATGTATCACACGAAAAGCAAGTTGTTCCATGGTCAATGAGCAGGATAATTGATATGCAACTCAAATGATAGTGAGATACTAGGTTTTAATTATTTTATATATATATATATATGTAATTTTAAAGACAAGAGATTTTTTTTTTAACTGACACTCTGGAACACAAGGTCTTACACTCTGCTAATTTTACAAGAATGTTGACGTCTTCACCACAATAATGACACAATTTATGTCATTACTCTCCTGTGATTAAGCGTAAACACATGTGGATATATACTGATGTTGATTGACCATTGTAGGAAACTTACGCTTGGCTTTGGAGCACACAGCCTCATCAATCATTGATATTGCACGGAAAGCTAGTGGTTGCTCGTCGGCTGGAATGCATTCATCCAACTCTTGAGGATCTAAATCGTTCACGCACGTGTCGAACATATCAAACACACTGAAAGACCCATCAATTAAAACGCATGAATAAATTTAAAGTTTTAAAAATCAATTCAATTTTTGACTAAATACGATTTGTGTAACTGGCATGAATCAGCGTTTCAAAAAACTACAAAATCTATCAGCAAGAAAAATACAATTATCCAATGTAATAAAAATGTGAACTTTGAACTAAATAACTATCATGTACTTGTACCAAAGAAGGTTATTATATTGAGCTTATTGAATCAGATATTGAGGTTACTGATATTGAGGTAACTGATTTCTTCTGCAATGACCCGCTTCCTTCTTCAAATTCTACCATTGAGGCATGTAGAACGCGAAATATCGGGGATTCTTTTACCCCCCCCCCCCCACCCACCATATTTGGTACACTGAATTTTGTTATTGTTCCCTTTTTTTTAAATAACTTATTTTCCTTCTTAAATTTTGACTACTCGTTCGATCTTATATTTGCAAGCTACAGCCACTTAACAAGAGGCACATGGGCCACATTGCTCACCAGAACAACAGTTTTTGTGTCTCTTTCAAAATGGTTAAATATGAAATTCTTCTAAATTTTTCTAAAACTCACAAAATTTCTCACATGTATTCACAAGAGTTGACAATACCTAAAAACAATTTATGAAAAAGGACATCATATCCAAAGATGTAAGATGCATTAACTGACCAATCTTATTAACCTAGGCCTCGACATATCAAAGATAACAAGATCAAATAATGAACTATGAATAAATATAAAAATGTAGTATATCAGCTTTGGTGTAAATATAAGTGGTCCTTGAGAATATTTTTAAAGACATGCACCCTATTTTCACTGTTTTGTGATTATCTCCCTTTTGAAAAGGGTTACGCTTTATTTTAATAATTTAGAAGGTCCTTCCCATAAGAATGATTTGCACCAAGTTTGGTTGAATTTGGCCCAATGGTTCTAGAGAAGAAGTAAAAAATGTGAAAAGTTTACAGACAGACGGATGGACGGACGGACGGACGGACGACGGAAAACAGGTGATCAGAAAAGTTCACACCTCGCTTCAGGTAAGCTAAAAATGTAGTCGGAATCATTTTATTAAACGGTCTTCGATCTCATCTCACGAGCCAAATTTAAGTCAGTTATAACTGCACAGTAGCTAAGACAATCAATCAAAATGTCATCAAAAAGCCAAGAGAAAATTGTTTCTAAGTTTGTACATGGTAAACAATCAACATTTTTAAACGTGTTAAAATTATACATTTGCAGACAGGTTAGCTGATTAAAATTTCACTAAAATTGAAAAGGAAAACCATCGTACACTGATTTGTAAGTATACATGTCATCTAAATTTGCTCGCAATTTTGAAAAAAAAGTTGCCAGTTAAAACTTTGACATACCTGCAAAAAAAGCTGAATATGTTCTTCTGAAATGTAACGCGGATTCCAGTGGTATGTTGATCAATTTTAACCTGACTTTCAAATGCTGCTTCAAAGTCAATTTTGTTCTCCATACAAGATTTGAGGGGACATGTATCACCTGTCAATTAATGTAGTTCACAACAGATATGCCAAACTTTACCTTAAATTCAATTCATCGGACAGAAACTTTTATTTTGTTCTATGGAACAAGAAGTTGTAAACCTGTAAATATTTTAGAAATGAAGGAGGTCCTCCATCCATGCATTTTTTTGCCCGCGTTTTTTTCAAACCTTCAATTTCAAACTCCTTTGTTTTTTCTAATGTTCGTACTGCTATTCATATAAAAGTAGACCTATATTACTTTGACGAAAACATTAAACTATTTTCTAACTGGTAATTTACAATTATTTGTGATGCAAAAAATTGAGAATAGTGCTCATGGGATACCAATTTAGACAACAATTTGCAAACGTTAAAGATTGTATACATGTAGTTCAAATTTAGATAAAGTCATCATATATGACATTGCCTTTATATTAAAAAAAAACAAAAGTCACACATTCTTCAATAGCAGAACGCTAAACTTTACAAAGATCAAATGAACACTATTCAACTGAGGTTTCTGAATGTTCAAAGTTTTGAGAGAGAGAGAGAGAGAGAGAGAGAGAGAGAGAGAGAGAGAGAGAGATGGAGAGAAGAGAGATAGAAAGAGAAAATAGAAAGAGTTCTCACCAGCTGCCCTATAGTTCCGTAGGTTGAAGCAAGTTGCAAATGGCACAACAGCCAAACTCAACAATACAAGATGTATAGTGGCCATAATATGATGCAGCAAAGCCAGGTTTACAGCTATTTCACAAAACTAGATGTTTGTTCACACAGTCAACCGATTTTATCCAACTGGTACCAATTTAGAAACATTTATTACAATTATGTATAAAGTACCATAATTAGCAACAATTGTGAAATTCTCGAACGGTCATTTAATATTAAAGGATTTGGCATACAAAAAAAAGCCAGAAACAGCACTAGATAACTGGAAGGTTGATATCATAGTGAAACCACTAAAGAAGGGAGACCTAACTGGAGAGTAAATATGCTGCTGTCAGTTACCAGAAAAGTTCTCAGCAGAGTCATCCTAAACAGAATGGGTCAGTGATAGACCCATATCTTCGTGAAGAACAAGCTGGATTCGGAAAAGGAAGATCATGTGCAGATCAAATATTTTCCTCGTGATCAATTTTAGAACAGAGCAATGAATGGAACACCATTCTATATGCCAAATTTATTTGATTTTGCTAAAGCATTTGACAGTGTACATCGTCCCGCATTATGGAAGATTCTCATGCATTATGGCATCCCCAACAAGATCATCTCCATCATACAACTGCTCTACAAGGACTTCCATGCAAAGGTGATATGCGGGACTGAAGTTTCAGACAGCTTCGCATTCCAAACAGGGGTGCGACAAGGATGCCTTATCTCACCGCTGCTCTTTAATGTTTTCATAGATTGGCTTACGAAACTAACCACAAGAAATGCCAAAAGAGGAGTTTCCTGTACATTTCAACAGTCACTCGAAGATCTTGGCTTTGCAGATGACGTCACTTTTCTAGCACAGTGACATAAGGATATCCAATGTTAAACTGATGACCTTGACAGACAGATTGGACTTAATATGAATGTTAAGAAAGCAAAATTAATGAAGATTAATTCAAAGAAAGATAGCGAAGTCACAGCTAACAGCAACAGAATAGAAGAAGGCAATGATTTCGTATACCGTATAGCTGGGTTTTTTTGCGAAGATATAATTTTGGCCTATTTTGGCGATTTTTCAAAAATCACCAAAATTAAAATCATTTTTTAAAACCTGTGAGCATAATAAAAAAGGACAATTGTTACATCCATACAGTTTTACAGATACAAATGTACATTTACTCATAATTAATACAAAGCTAATGAAAATAAATACAAACTAAACATTACTATAAATAAGAAGTTAATTGTTTAAACTCCATATAACTTTTTCCTGTTCAGGTGTATTATTAACCCCTGTGGCAGGTGTGTAAGCTTGTGTTGTTTTAGGAGACATGTGATCCATTAACCACTCAGGTATAGATAATTGTCTGATTAATGGTTTCTTCACTAACAATGAAATTAAATTTGATTATTAATATAGTATACTTTTTTTCTTGCTGAAAGTATTGAAGTGTGTGAAGCCAGGAACGGACATCAAATGTGACTACCTTGTATTGATGACTAAGAATTAACTTCTGAGCTATCAAAAATAAACTGAATATTTTTATTAAAGGGAAAGGGATTCAACAAAATTAAATCCGCCAAAATTAATGGTATACCTTGTAAGCCAAATCCGCCAAATTTGTGTCTCGCCAAAAAGCCCGGCTATACGGTACTTTGACAGTAAGATAGCCAATGGAGACGCTACCATAGACGTCCAATACAGGATAACAAAAGCCCATGCCAATTTCGCAAACCTAAGGAGCATCTGGAAGTCATCCACATCAGGACCCAAACCAGAATCAGGATATTAAAAAAAAAACATAATTGGAGTCCTCCTATATGGTTCTGAGTCCTGGAAGGTGACAAATGCCATCACTAAAAACTATACACCTTTCAAACAAGATGCCTCCGTAGGATCCTCAAGATACTCTGGCTACACAGGATCAGCAACAAAGAGCTCTACAATATAACTCAAACAGCTGCCATATCTGACCAGATAAAATAAAAACGATGGAAGTGGATCGGCCAAGTTCTGAGAAAGGGAACATCAGAAACCAAGGGTAGCCTTAAGATGGACTTCACCTGGAAAAAGAAATAGAGGGTGGCCAAAGGAGACATGGTGGAGGTCAGTGGAGATCAGGGATAGACTTGGGGCATGGTACAGCAGATGTCAGCAGACAGGCAGAAATGGAGGTCCCCGGCGAAGCCCTATGTGCTCTTGGCAAGAAGAGAACTTTAATTAAGTAAGTAAACAGAAGAAAATCTTTGAAATTCTCTTTTTCAAAATATATATATCAATTTTTGCACAGAACGTTAAATAATGTAATCAGAGCTTCTAAACAGTTTTCCCCCGCATGTATTAAGGGGAATTTAAATATAAGTAGGCTTTTCTGTCATTTAAATAGTTAATTACTATTGCAGCTCATATTGCTATAGACTAGTTATACGCTAACCAAAGCAGATAATGTGAAATATCAATCACTTGTATTGTAAAGTAAATGTTAATGTCAAGTCCAATCACTTCCTCATATTATGAAATAGCCATATCATATACATGTAATTTGTATACTTAAATGACATCGGCTGTTTTGCACCATATTGCACAGAAGAGAAATAATGGCATTGGCACGAATTGAAATCATCAGTTTCAAATACAATTCTTTTTTTCCGTCTAGATTGGTAAACTTGGATATTTTTAATATTTCACAAAAATTGGAATTTCAGTAGTCAAGTCAAAATTACCTGTTTGTAGAACTGAAACATTTTAAAATAAATAAACGTATTATATACTTTTTTATGTATAAATATTATTCCACTGTAATTTACATAAAAAAATCATATTTTATATCTTTGAATAGTAGAAGGTTTATTATAATGCAATTATATTTTTGCAGTATTTGATATTAATCCATTTTTTGAAATAAAATAAAAATAACAAACTAGAGGTTTTATCACAGGATTAGTAAAGAGACTACATGGGTTGAATCAAGACATGTACACGTGTATCTGTTGAACACCAACGTTCGTGTGTTTCGTTGTTGAGTCGATTAAAAAATCTAATGATCGAAATATGGTACAAGACGCCAGATTATATATATGGAATAATCTGATGTTTGCTAATAAACTTATCTCCGAGACTTTTAATAAATTAACAAAGCACAAAGCTGATGCCACAAGTATCACTGAATCCACAGAATAATGATGTAAATTACTTCTTTTGTTTTGAACCGTTTGGGAAACATGGAGTAGGTTCAAAATAAATTGAAGTCCCTAGCAATGCACATTGTTCTTTTGTAGATATGTAATTTATGCCTGTTTTTTTTTTTATAAGTACAGTAACTACTTTGTCGTCATTTTATTACAATTTGGATATCAAATGTCAAGTTACAAGCGAAACATAATACTCAGAATCCCTCGTTATACAAACAAGGCTCTTGTCATGTTTTTGTTGACCAAAAAATTGCTTAAGAGAAAAATTTCACATTTCAAGCAAAATTACTTGTGTTTTGATATATAAATGTATGCAATTTAGATAAGAATTGAATTAGTTTTAGTTCAAATTATGATCATTTCCCTTTAAAGTATTAATTGTGACCACTCGCACAAAGTAACGATGAAAATGTATTCTACGCATACAGAAACACAGATAGAAGTTGCTGTATAATTATTTAATTTCATTTCACTGAAAAAGAAGTAACTCTTCTTGCTGACCATCTACGGGAGACCCTGGATGCATTTCAAATACGTGTCCTGGTCAGAGAGAGAGTTTTTCGCCGTGTTTGTTGCATCCACGATGTCGTTGAAACAAACATTATCGATAGAAACTCCTTCTTGTGCAAGTCCCATGACAATGATGTCTCGTAGCTCTGTTACCAACTCGCTGAACATGTCCAGTATTGCAAGGAGACCATCGTTGTCACATGAAGTAGACAACCTAGCTACCGTAGACAGGTATGTTGTCTTGAATTCTCTAAAAAGATAATGCAAGCAACTGAGACTATTCCAAAAATCAGGGTTGAGGGTTATTAAAAGGTTTCACCAACAAGCAACAAGAAATGAGAAAAGATTGAATATACCTGTATATAAAGTGGTACAACTTACATTTGTGTATATAAATCAACAAAACGTTCAGGAATATGTGAGAAAAAAAGCTGCAATGGCTCAATATTCTTGCATTAGGTTGTTACAATCCACCCATCAATTAACAGTTTCAACTCAAATAATTAAAAGAGTCGTTAATGAAATACTTTGATATCAACAAATGATGTTCCCTTGACCAGGTATAAAAGTGTGTCAGTGTGTCATTCATTAAAGACTATTTTGAACGTACTGAATGTTTTTAGATTAACAGGAAATGAGAAAACGTATTTAATTCTTACTGGCATGGCAAGGACCTATTTCTCGTAAGGGAATCCATGAATACAAAACCAGTAAATAAAAGGTCTTCGAAAAAGATCTTCTGGATATTCGGGCTATTTATACAGGGCACTAATTTGTCAAAACCTGTTAAGGATAAAAAAATGTTAGAATTACAATAACTTCACAGACGAAACATAATATTGAAGTAATAAGATTTTATCAGATATGTATGTACTCTGATGAAATGTCATGGTCAAGGCATCGCTTTTGTCAGATGATCGAGCGATACCACCTAGGTTGTTTTTTCATTTTTTTTTTTGTTTTGTTTTTTGTTTTTCTGAGAATATAAATGCTCAAAACTACGAACAGTAATTCTGGATAATATACACGCCTGTTCAAACCAATTTGTACGTTACAAACAAAAATCATTGTTTTGCTTCAGGCAAGTGTCATCGTGTTGTAAATCCGCTCAGGATGATGTATACGACCTGAAATCGTATGTGCTGTGCCGAAATTAGGCTCCATAATACCACAATCTAATTAAAATTAGATTCTTCACGCTCACGTATTTGATATCAAATACATGAGCGTGAAGGATTTAATTTTAATTAGATTGTGGTATTATGGAGCCTAATTTCGGCACAGCACATACGATTTCAGGTCGTATACATCATCCTGAGCGGAGAGAGTCAGCTGAATAACTTTATTTAAAAATCTGCTGATTTCACAGAAAAGTATATTATATCATAAGTTTAACAAAAATAAACTCAAACATTTATAGATTTTCTGATGAAAGACAAAATAGGTGTAGACTGTAAATGTGTTATTCTAGATACTAACGTTTGGCTTTGGAGCACACTGACTTATCGACCACAGATAAGACACGAGAAGTTATTGGTTGTTCGTCCGCCGGAATACATGTATCCAATTCTTGAGAACTCAGACCATTCACGCATGTCTTGAACATATCAAACACGCTGAAACGACAAGAATTGTGCAACTGAGACTTATTTTTAACTTTTGATAATGCTGAGACTTCGGTGGAAATATATCGGTGAAATAAAATTAATAATTAATTTGACAACCACTATCTGCTTGCATGTCTTAATTAATCGCGTTTGATGATAGCTTTGGTAGATTTGCAATGTTAAGGTGGTATGGACACATGTCGATATTAATGTGGATAAAAGTACATTATAATCAAAATACTTTCACCGTTTTCAAATTTTACAATATTTGACAACAAAATAAGTTTTAAATTTTTTTGGAAAGGTAAAAATTATAAAAGCCCCAGCAGGATTCGAACTCGTGACTTACAGATTCCTAGGTAACGCTCTAACCCATTGGGCTACGCCGTTAGGTAACAATTTTGGGAAAGAAAAAGTTTATACTTGAATTAAAAATTATACTTGATTTTATTGTTAATTTTGATCGAAAGTACGTCACAATATGGAAGTGTCCCATACCACCTTAATTAAAAAGACTTGAAATCACTCAGAGCGAGAGCATTCACAAACCTGCATAAAAAACTAAAGATGTCCTTTTCCAAAGTAATCCGGATTCCGTAAGAGCGTCTCTCGATTTGATACTGGCTTTCTATCGCTGTTTCTATGTCGATTTTATTATCCATACACGACTTGAGAGGACATTTTTCATCTAGAATCATAAAAATAAGAATACGATTTATGTGTGAGAATTGAACTTCTGTTCTTAATTCTGTATTTGTTGACTGTGTGTGTGTTTTGATATATTTGAGATAAGTTTTCGTGCCAGCCGAAAGGCCAATAGAGATCGAGGAACTGATCGGAGGTTAACGTCGATGACAAAGGCTGATAATGCATGCGACTAGCACCTTTTTAGTACATTATACGTACTAAGTATATACATGTAATAACTAAGGGTGTTTAGCAGCCCATATAGAAACTATTTTACTTCTTTAATTTTTTCTTATTGAATTAACTAAACATTTTATTTAAAAAGTTTCGAGAAAATTGATTTTCAAAAACACCTTTATAAAATTACTCTCTACCAAATCTGCGGCAGAGTTTTAATGACCATTTACGTGTGTATACAACACGTTTTGTCACACGCAGGCATGATACAGTGATTTTTGCAGACCTCTGTTTTTAAAAATATCATATACATGTAACTCAAACAAATTGAAGATAGCATCGATGTTTCTTTATTATGTATGTACCATTATGATATATATATATATATATATATATATATATATATATATATATATATATATATATATATATATATATATATATATAAGAGAGAGAGAGAGAGAGAGAGAGAGAGAGAGAGAGAGAGTGAGTTACTTACCTATATCCCTATAGCCTCGGAGGTTAAAGCAAGTTGCAAATGGCAAGAAAGCCAAAATAAGCAATGCGACACGCATTGTAGTCAAAATGCAACACAAACCAACATTAAGATTGTGAAACTTTTATATTCTTAGATATAATTTACTGATTTTAACCCCCTGATGACAATTGCAAAAATTGAACACATTTATAATTATATGATGGCGTATAAAAGGTCAGATTTTATAACAATTGTTAAATGTCGATTCTCAATGATTATGATAAAGTTGGTAAATCGCACATTTGCTCATAATCTAGTTTAATTTCGAAATAACTAATAAGAGTGTTGAACTTTACTTTAGTTCATCCATCAGTCACATCATTAAAGGGACCTTGACACGATTTGAGATCAAAATTCTATATTCAACAATTCCATTTTAAATATTTAGACTGGTTAATAGGGATATTTTTAATGCTTCGACAAAATTTTAAATCAAATATTTAGTTACAAGCAAGATACAAAGTTTGAAATTCTTTATTATGTTAAAAAAGCCAGATTCTTGTTATAATTGTTCATATATGTATTGTATTGTTATAAGTTTAAATCAGATGTTGCTTTCTTCTGTTGATAATATTATCTATGAATCCATTGAATCGGTTTATCTTGTTTACCACGAGTCATTTTGTCAAAGAAAGGTAATTCCTTACTTTACATTTTTTTTGTAAACAACCATAAGACTTGAGCTTTGTTAACATAACAATGAATTCTTACCTCTGTATCTCTCTTATAACTTTACTTTTAACATTCAAAGAAGATGGGTGAATAATGCGTGTAAAATGCCTATACAAAGACGGATAAGATGCTGAAAAATTAAGATATCAACAAATCTGATAATTTTTCAAAAATATCTTACAAAACAATAGATATTTAACATAATATCGATTTGTAATCCTTAAATATGTTCAATACTTGGAATGTGTTGATTTAAACTGGCGTATGCGTATCAAAACCTCCAAATGGTGCCATTTCTAGAACTTCAATGCCTTTTCATTCATAGAGTGGGTCTGTGCTCCATATTTTTGTCATAGTCTAAATAAGGTTTAATGGAAAACAAACCCATTTCAATTATGACCCACTATACATTAAAAATATCATTTTGTATCCCTACAATTGATTGTTTTAGAAAAATAATACAATTAAGTCCGTGAATTCGTGGCCAAAGTCACATATCATTTAAACAGCGTAATTTATTGTGACCGAAATGGCTCAGTGGTTAGAGCACCGATATGCTTTTTCTAAAACATTCAATATAATTGAAGATTTGCATGAACTGCCGCTGCATAGTTAACAAAGTAGTGCGAGGCGTGATGACATGTTTTGTATGTTCTATCAGTTTCTGTATAAAATTGCTGTCTGTAAATACGTTTTCAGGCCAACAATGTGAACTAGTTTTTGTAAGCCAATTTTGCTATCCTGTATAAATGAAGGACATTATTATTATTATTATTATTATTATTACCACTTTAATCTATCAGCTAAATCGTATATAGTCAGCACCAGAAATAGTCACTACGAACAGTGACAGGAGGCAGTAGTTCCACCAATTGTCCCGTTGTTGAACTTTGTACATCGATGATTGCATACACGTCGCGTAAATAATTGACTTAAACAGAAAATAATGGAATAAATGACTTAATTCTTGGAATATTTCTAACACTTGGTAGGCCCATAATTTTGAAGATTGTTCTTAAAAGGTTTGTCTGATCTCGTATTATTTTCTGAGTGAAAATTTTATCTGATAGTTGAAACGGTGATCATTCCTTTAGAGGTTTCTTGGCGAGTTCATAATGTTTTTCCTTTTAACAAAACTTGACTGCTTAAGCCGAACTCATTTGAAAAGGTAAAACTATATTAAAAAAAACGAGTTCTATTTTTGCTTGAAACTGTGTAGCTAGTGACATAATATTTTGAATAACACATTGATATAACACGACACAGCTTTGTCATTTTAAAAACCAATGTAACATGACCTCCGATATTGTGATAGATTACAAATATTGGATTTATTTATTTCTCTGATTAGTGATACTTATTTGAGTGGGACGGAGCTTGATTACGGGAGAGAAATGATGATTAGATCTTTATCTGACCCAATTCATACACTACCATTCTCTAAGATAGACAATTTATTATTTAATGTAAACACGACATCGTGCCGTTATGTCCACATCAAGCCATGTCAATCTCTGTTCTTAAGTACTACAGTTTAGTAATACTATCATACTGCGTTCTATTAAACTTCGTATATTTGGTTATATTATGATATAAAGAAAGTTAATTTTTAGTTGTTTTGTTTACGTCTATTCTATTTACTTAGATATACAGAACTAAATTTTTATTCAACAATACAATCTGCCCACACATTTTCATTATCATCATAATTGGCGCAAGTTCTGTAAAATAGAAGAAATCATAAACAATTACAAAATACTGGGGCAGTTTACTCAACTACATATACCAAGGTAATTAGAAAAAAAAACGAACAAATTACAGAGATCCTATTTTTAAATTAGAAATGTTCCTTTGCACAAATTAAAAATTAACGAATCAATGAAAATAAACTCGACTAGACTCGAAGAATCATTTCATTATTTGGTGAACCAGAGTAAAACCGGTTTCTTTGTTTGAAGCAATTCATTCATCAGAACAATTTTCATTTCATGATCTAGGAATTCAATTAACAGGTTTCTTTTTATATTTTTTAAAATGTTATATTTTCTATATATTGTTTGTTCTTGGAAATTATATTGAATATAAGTAAACGCTTTTTACAATTTACAGTTTGGGCATTTATAATTTTTAAAAAATGTTTTTGCTTTTGAATACCTTTAAGTTCTACGGAAGTAAGGTATGACGGGCTATTGGAATCTACCCATCGTTATAACATCATTTAAACTCTTTCTTATATACTTAAATATTTGTCTAATTTTCAGTCCGACGACTACATATAACCAAAATTAATTCAATGTAAACGTGTACTACAATATCTGTAGAACATAATCGGGTTTCTTTGGTTTATAATGGTTCAAATAGTCAACTATCCCTCCTTATATTGCATACTAACGATTGCCCAATATACCCATAACAAAAACCTGAAGATTTTAATGATGTTGTGTAAGATAACGTTGACTCTTTTAAGATGGCAATTCTGTAATTTGCGTCTCTTTGAATATATCTAAATTATAAATTGTATAATATTAAAAATGTCTGATGTTTGAAAAAGTGCTACATTCTAGACGACATCGTATACTAAGTCCGCTATACTTCATTTATTATACATGCATATATCTACAGTTTCTGTCATTTGAATTGCAGATTTTTTTTATTTTTTCATTTGTTAGACTTACATTATTAAGTTGACTCCATATTGACCCTGTTTTGTATTAAATTTGGGTATTAAATATCATGTTTATATGAGTTATAATAGGGAGGAAGGGGAAGGGGCCTTAACCGTTCCCCATCCCCAGGATGTGTGGATTAGATATACATTTTTAGTGAGAATGAAGGCATGCTGCAGCTTTTTTTTCCCATTATACCCCCTACCCCATCATCATACACCAGTAATAGAAAAAGAGTTAATGACTTATTCTCTTTTATTTTAAATTGTTTATTCTTTTTTGTCAAGAGATATGTAGTAAATCAAGATTTATGACTCATGAAAATTTGTGCATTTAAATCCTGATTGTTAACATACATGTATAATTATATATGTAAAAAAAAAAACCTGTGATATTATATTAGGGATCATGCAATCAATTGCAGAATTGCCAATCGGTTATTTATAACTCATTTTGACTGATTAATTTGTTAATCATTTTGAAAATAAAGACATTTCTAAGTACATGTATAACATATTATCAATATTTTTTGTAGATTTATTTTGTAACTATTTAGGGCCCCACTCTGCAGATTCCCTATAGTGATAATTCTGTCCAATTCTGCTGATCATGTCAAGATACATTTAAGACAAATTGGCCCCTGCCCTTTGGGTCATTCCACCACCCCGCGGAGTTGTTTTTAAACAACCACACCCCCCTCCTCTGAAATAGGAAATGATCATACATTTTAATAACTGTTGAGATCCCCACCCCTAGACCATATTTATTCTTCTTCCTTGTGTCATTGCACATCAATTGGTACATGTATATAGGTTATGCCCCCTTTGAGATGCCCAGTATCTTTTCCAGAGTTGGAACTAATCAAGTAACCTATCTTATTCATATGTAGTGTAATTCCTAGAACTAGCCCAATGTTGATCCTGGTTTGTTTTTTTACAGCAAGCTCTAGGTTTTAGTTGACTGACTTTAAAATTTCTACAATTACATATAACATTTTGTTTATCTTAAGATTAAAAAGCAATATCCAAAATCTCTTTATGTACATCTGACATCATACAGAAAAATACCAATCAAGAAATGATTTTGCTACTGTAAAAAAAATGTGAGAAGAGACTCTGAATCTCCCCCCCCCCCCCCGAAAACATGAATAGTTGAATATTTTTAAAATATCCTCAAAATCATCGAAATCCCCACTCCTAAACCATATATATTTTTGTTTCTTGAACCATGACCATGTCAAGGCAAATCTTTTTGTGGTATTAGTAGGTCATGGCCTCTGGGGGTCACCTTAACCCCACCCCACCCTTCCAAAATCAGAAATGATCAAATAACTTGAAAAAATGCTTGTGATCCCCACCCCTAAAGCATAATTTTATGTATTCTTCCTCCTTATGCATCTTATGGTACGTTATTTCAATCACAAGATAAAAGAGGAGGTCCAGGAATGAGGTTTTTTTTATGGGACAGAACATTATTTTGCAGATAGTATTGACCCTTAGAATCAAATTTATATTTCTAAAACCTTATTGCATATCTATGGCTCAGCTACTGCTATATCCCTATAGATGATGTGACTATTCATTAAATCATGAGAGGAGTTCTGGGAAGTAGGTTTTTTTAGGAGTGATAAACGTCAATTTTCAGCTACTATTTGACTCCCTGGATGAAATTTAAATTTTTTAAACATTATTGCACAACTAAAGGAGAGCCCCTATCATACCCCAAGATATGATATGGCTCTTCATTAAATCATGAGAGGAGTTCTGGGAAGTAGGTTTTTTTAGGAGTGATAAACGTCAGTTTTCTGCTACTATTTGACTCCCTGGATGAAATTTAAATTTTTTAAACCTTATTGCAAACCTATAGGACAGCCCCTATCATATCTCAAGAGATGACAAAGCTACTGCATAAATTGTAAGAAGAGTTCTGGGAACCATATTTTTTTTACTACAGACCCATGGGATAAAAAAAAACAAAAATTCTGAAACATGATTACACATCAACATGACACCCCGAATCATATTCTAGAAGATCATTTGGCTACTGCCAAAAGAAATTGACGTTTTTTTGAAACCAGACTTTTTGTAAAAAAAAAAACCCGTCATTTTTCAGCCATTTAATGACCCCCAGGACAAAATTGAAATTTCCGAAACCGTATTGCGCATCTATAAGACACCCCAAAACATATTCCAAGAGATAATTTGTCTACTGTTGAAAATGTAAAAGGAGTTCGAGGAAGAAGGTTTTTGGTCAAAAAACATCATTTTTTACCAATTATTTGACCCCCAGAACTCCCAGAGAATTTTTGAAACATCTTTACGGAACAACATGACACCCCAAATCATACTCCAAGAGTTCAATTTGCTGGTTTATAAGATGTAAGAGCAGTTTGAGAAAGTAAAACGTGACAGACGGACGGACGGACGGACGGACGGGCAGACGGAACAGGGTAACAACAATATACCCGAACTTTCTTTAAAAAGTGCGGGTATAATTATTGGGCAAAAATTACTGTACAGACCAAGTTTTACAATCCGACTAACAACATAATTCGACTTGTTTATCTTAATGATGATAAACAACTTAACTAAAGTTCATTTTGTAATGACGTTGCTGTTAAATGAAAGAAATAAGTTAATATGAGTATTTTCAACTAATAGAGATATTCTTTCTTTATTTGACCGTAACAACGATGAAGAGGTCCATTTATCCAAACGCGTACAAGTTGTAGTAATGCCCATCATAACGAGTAAAGGTATGATCTGACGCAGACCTCCAGCCGGGGTGCAGATCCTTGTGAACGACCCCAACAGATCCATATGTGTCACATGACTTCGCCATGTGACTTAAGACAACATCAGCGTGAATGGAGACCGTATAATATCTTTTTTGGATATCTCGTCGTCTTCCTCCGTGCCTATGTCTGGTTTCATAAGATTTAGTGTGAAGAATATGGCTTTGTTGAATTGACGTCAAGTGAGCTTTGTTTTTAGGAACACTGGCCACCACAACATTTTTACCATGTGCGTTATTTGTCACTCCACCACAGGAATGTACAGCGTATTTTGCGGGATCAGTTGAGTGGTCAGCTACCATTACCATCCAGTTTCGCCAAAAGTACTTGCTGTTTATGACGTCAAATAGGTGGTTTGTAATATCACTATTGCTAGAATGGACATGATTTATAACGTAGCGATCAACATCTGTGGACAGCTGATGTCCGTATTGAGTTTCCAGTTTGTGGTCTGTTGCAATCATCTTTTGTCTGAACTTCTCAAACTTGACTTGCCACTGGTGTCGATAGTAGCTTTCCTGTGATGGATACTTCAGGTGATAATAAGCCAGTTCTAAGGTAGCGCCAAACATAAGGACTTTAGTAACTCCGAGCATAAAGTTTTGTGTCTTTTTTCTATCCCATTCGAAGTTGTCAATGGCGGAATCGAACAAAGCTTTATTAAAGACTTGGTGCTCGTTAACAACCCCATCGAAAATTTTGTCCGCGGCGTTAGAGAAGTCTTGCTCGTAGTTCCCGATAAAAAGGTTTTTTCGTACAGAAAAATCATGTTTGGTTGTAGAAGAAGTCAGATCTAAATATTTTTGACCGACAGCATGGATTTTACTCTCATATGCAGAGAATTGTAACTCAACTCGTTTCCAGTCTATTTCATGCTTAACTGCAGTGAACTGATGATCAACTCGATCAAACCGAAGAGCTATTTCTTTGTTCAGTTTTTCTATTGCCAACAGCTCAGCTGAAGGTCCCGAGTCGAAAAAACTGAAAACAAAACCTAATACAGTCCCAACGATTCCAAAGTATGGTGATGCGGCAGAGGCAAGCTTGGTGATGGTCTTTGAGAAGTCCTGTTGTTCTATGTACCCTGCGATGTCACCAGCCAGATGCAGACCGTCTGTTATGTGACTTGTGTCAACAGCGCAGACACTGGACGCTGTCCATGCAGTGATAGCAAAACCGACTATCACCGAGATCCTCATGTTGATCTTAAAAGAGAAGTTATGGTTATATAACTTGCTCCCGAACAGATTAAATGACAAGTATTTTGTTACTTAATAACTAAAAAGAAAAGTAAATAGTCCATTGAGTAACAGTCCAAGCTAAATAAAATCTTCCTCATGTAAGAAAATGTTTTAAAACATGGTATTCTGGACTGAGAAGGAATGAGGCAATATCAACTTTATAATCTTTGTACGCTTGATTATATCAAATTAGTTTCAAAAGTTATGTATAGGATATTCTACACGTTTAAAACGACTTTCAAGTTAAAGACAATTTTTAGTTCATAAGAAATCATTCAAATCTTTCATTTTAAATGTTTCGGTTTAAAAAATTGGTTTTGCAGTCCGGTATAGTTTCCCATGAAGCTAAATGAGCAAATTATAACAAGTGTAATATCAAAAAGGAATTGAAAATTTGATAAAATTCATTTATAACAAGGAAAATATGAGGATTGAATGCTAGATTTGTCTACTTTATTAATCTTTGATTTCGATAAGAAAGAGGTTAAGCAAACTTTGTAATTATACTTATATCTATACGGCCCTATACCATACCTAGGCTCTGTCCTAAAATATTTATGCAGAATATTTTCTTATATTAATTTTGTTTATACATGAGGGTCAAGACAGTTTTTACTAGAATGAAAAAAGATTCTTTTTCGGAAATGCCCCATTATTAGGAATTAGCATTGTGAACACCATGAAAGTATCCCGGATGAAAACTTTGAAAAATTGTACTTGAATGAAAAAGATGATGTCAGACACCCCTTTTAAATTTCCGAAAGAAATCTATTTCGTTCTTGTGAATTTCTCCAGGTAAAAAGAGATGACGTGTCAAAGAAGAAATTGTGGACTTTTCATCGATTCTAATTGTAATTATTTGATAGGTATATTTGTATTTTCGTTAAAAACCGTCAAAAAATGAAGGAAACGGTGAAAGACAATTAAATTCCATTAACAGGATACTTACAATACATTGTATGAATTACTAACGTTCATTTAATACTTTACAAATTTAATTATCAGTTCCAAAAAACATAGATTTATCAATATAACTTAAGAAACTACAGAACGTATATAAAATGCGATGATACAATGCTTAAATGTTTACCTTCGACCCTAATGGGGAAAATGTTGGAAGAAGATTACTGTAGGAGGTAGATATACTGGTTGCTCAAAGCCACCTGTAATTTTCTCATGATTTTGCAAATTTTTAGTACATGTTAATAAATAGATATGACAATATCTTAAGGGGAGTAATTACTTTAATTTGAAGAAATAATTTGATCTGAGATTATACCATCGTTGAAAAATTAGTGCATATTTGTCAGTATCATATATCATATGGAAATATATATACTCCTTAAAGAATATAGTTACGTCTTTTTCTCATAGCCTATTGTTTGTATATTATGTTTGTTTGATTTTTATTGTTCTTAAATTGAGACGTCACAAATAACGATCTGATTATTTTAATCAAAGATCTTGATAGGTATGTTTAGATGCTTATCTTATTTTGCTTTAGGCAGGCTTACCATTCAATAGGAGCTTTGTCTCTTCTGTCTAATCTGATAGGACCGCTTACTCTATCAGTTATGTCAGGGTCAACTTTCAACACTTCTACACTGTAACGGACGTGATTCCATCATTCCAGTTCAGACGGTACTTTCTGCAGTCACGGTATGTTTTGATTGATAATTTGGAATATCATTTTTCTTAATGTACCCCACTCCTCAACGTGGTTGTGTCAAAATATCTTAAATATATATCGTAAATTTGTAGCCAAATATTCTTCAAAAATAAAAAAAAGGGTGTCAGTGTTCAAACCTCTGAGGTAGGATGTGTTTGATTTGACATCGTTGCCCTTTTAATGCAGTTTATGTCATTAACACTGTTAACAAAGCAGAATAATAGCATCAAATATTTACAATGATCAGATTAAATTTGATAATTAAGAAAAAATTCTGTTATAGCTGTGCAATATTTTTCGTTGCCGTTTTGGCGGTTACAATTGGCTAAATTTTAATAGCAACAATTACAATTATACATGTAGTTTGATTATATTTGTTCATTTAGCATAAACATGTTATTTCATTATTTCACAACATTTACAGAGAATCAATCTATTCTCTGTCCCAAAATATCCTCGGTTTACATTTTGCTTTATAACAAGATATTTATAAGTATATTACAGTTCAAATGATGTTAATTAAAAAGTATGAAAATTTTCCAAGATTTCTCCTTTGAAACGCCCCTTCTAGCTTTAAAGATTTCAATAATACATGTACATGGCTAAAATAATGGAGTCTACGGAGATTTTGCATTGAAACAGACCCAGGTGATAAATTGTGCGAGGTATCTCGAGTGACTTCCGAATGGAGAAAAGATGTAAATATTTCCCATTACATGTATATAAACCTCCGTAAGAAATCTGTATTCGTTTCTGTGAATTTTTCCGATGGAAAAATGATAATGTGTCAATATATTTATCTTAGATATTTTCCCTTTTATCTAAATCAATTGCACTTCTGTCACAGGTATTTATCTTTTTGTTAAAATCGTCCAAATGTGCTGCATAAATATCATGGGGCAGACTATAAAAATGATAAACAGATAATATTTTGATGGGACTGTATTTTCGTGCAGAAGGATTTTCAAAGAAAATGATAAAAAAAAATCATAAAACTTAGCAATAAATTAATTTTGTTTAAATATGCAAACTTTTACGTTGAAGAAACTTGAAAATAAAAGGAAAAATATGAAAAATTTTCAGGCACAATTTAAGAGGAATAATAAAACATGATGTACGGTGATGTGAATATTAGGAAAGCATTTAAATACATGTATTTACTTCATTGACCCTCATGCTTATTATGCCTATTAAATTCTGAAGACATATCTAGATAAAAAGTAATTTTTAAAAATGTTGATATTCGAAAACCATATTCAATCGGATCATTTAACATACTGTAAAATACTATTTGATGTAAATATTCTCCTTGGTTAGAAAAACTGGTGATAAATGTCAGTTCAGCGAAAACTGCATTTTTAGTGCAAAAAGTTCAAATTAAATGCGCCCATACTTCGAGGGATGAACAGCGATCCCCTTTTCTTTATGTTTTAAGCATGTTTTGTTTTCATTGATAATTTCTTTTTAAGAAATTTTTGATACAACCACCTTGAGGAATGAGATACCTTGATTAAATAACGACAAAGATTCAAAGTACCAGATGAATCGTAACAGCTACACGATTTTCATTATTTCCCAATTTGAATATTTGTTAACAAGTTCTCACATGCTTAAAGGCTCAGATTAAAATTTTCCTTGGTTGAGACAAATCAAGCACAATTTCAAATTAAAAAAAAGTGTGTGTGTGTGGTGGTGGGAATAAAACGCCTGTCACTGGAGGGGAGTGTTCTACTCTGGGATACGGTTGTTTTCTCGGGGGAAATTATTGAGCCCGGGTTTGTGCTTCCTAGAAGGGAAATTTAATGCCAGGCTCATTTTTCCAGATTAAAGATAACCAGGGACCTTTTTTTTTGGTGGGACAGTCTACACACGGGGGGATGTTATAGCACCAGTATTTATTGTTGATAGGACATATTTTTTCATGCCCAATTATTTAATATAAAAAAGTACAATTTCTTGTTCACAAGCTAAGTATAGCTTGTCAGTAGCTCCTGTTTTAAAAAGTTTGGATAGGCGACCTGGGAACTACAGTTCCCGCTATTGTTACTGCGAAACAAAGTGTCAAATAAAACCACGTGATCTAAATGACAATAACATTCGCAGGGGTCATGGTCGTTTTCGAAATCAATCGCAGCAAAGTGAATGATACAATTCAGAAATAACCATACGAGAATAAGACGTAAATTGAAATCCAGATCTTCCAAACGTTTATACATTATTCCTTATAATACTTTTTGCATTTCATATATATATATATATATATATATATATATATATATATATATATATATATATATATATATATATATATATATATATATATATACACTTGCAAATGTTTTCCCTTATATAACAATATAACAATGTTTGTGCAATCCGCTGTTATTCTAACCGACTTGTGCTGAAACATACCTATTAAATATCGTAATGAAAACATAATTTAGGCATAAAAAATTAAACATATCTGTATTTTGTTATACGAAGTTTTATTCATTCATTTTAAAAAATATATTTAACATTAATTGCGGGGGATAAATGATCCATGTAAGATAGGCCTGTAAACAGAATAATGTTTATGGATCGACATCGTAACGAGGCGTTCTTGAAAATTACAATCGTAATTTGTCAAAGGAGTTAATTCAGTTAAAATTCATTTCTGACTTTATTACAAGCCTCATCAAAATCGCAAACACAATATCACAGACCTTTCATGTTAAGTCCATTCACGGATCACGGTAAAATTTAACTCCTTGTGCTTCTCTGTCCGTTTTGTTCCGTAAAAAGAACTTAGAAGTTAAAATGGCTTTCCTCTATAATGTCGGAGGAAAATCATTATGCTTTTGAATCTGATTCTGCGATAGAGTTTCCCCTGAAAATGCGTAAGTAGACTCTAACTCAACTTTCAGTCACTTTGTTTTCAAATTTCCAACCGCTCTGCGACTTCAACAGAATTGGTACTATTCCGCCAAGCTTCAATCGGTTTTTTTCAGTTGTACAAGTGAATTTTCGTTTCTGTTTCACTTTATAATAATAAAAAAGTGTTGTCTTGTCAAAAGTAGTGTCATATTTATTTATCATGATAATCAAATACTTGCAACATTGTTGTACTATTTTTTGTTACGCCATCTTAATCGAAGCGGCTTTCTAGGTCATCACAAAAAAGAAAGTATGGAGCATTGTTATTGTTATGATTTGCAATAAATGTAAATATAAATTATTATATAATGATGTCCTTGTCTAATATAGGGGCAGGTGTCACATAGTGAATCCTGGCATTTGGCAACTTCAATTTCCGATTTTTCTTCGAAACTGGATTTGGTAAGGATGTGTCGAAGATTCTTCGGCTGTCTTTTGCTGTTTATAAATTTTTGTTTATCAAATATTTTAGCCATTGTTTCATCAGTCTTCAAGACGTCATTTATATATTTCACATTATATATATATATATATATATATATATATATATATATATATATATATATATATATATAAAACATTACCTTTTAAGTTTATAACAACAAATTTGGCAAAACATTAACACAGTTTGATCTTTTGTGACAATTGTGTTTAGAACTAGAACGTTTTTTGTCTTGAATAAAAAGTAAGGGCTTTTCGACATCCGTCATCTCTTTTTTTTTTAGTTTCAAGAAAACTGTATCAAATGTATTTCCAAATTTTTAACGCCTTGGTATAAATAACTATAATAAATGCAATGTCTAAACAAAGATAATTTCAGAACTTTATAGGTAGATATGTACCTTTTAATTTCTTTAAAAATTTTCAGAAATTTAAAGGAAAAAAGTACTCATTTTTTGGATTCACAATTTGATAAACCAATTGAAAGGAATTGACGCTCAACACTCTAAGCAAAGCAAGATAACTCTTTCGAAATGAATTTTTTGACTTAAAAAAGTTGTGATTTTTAAGCCCTTTAATCCCCTACAAGGGATCAAAACGTTGCACCACGGACCATAATTGTAAATTTGTACTCTTTATTCTAAACTATAAACCAAAAAGATTATGTAAATCAGATGAAAAATAAAAATGTTATAGATAAAGGACTGTTTTAGCTTTGGCCTCTCCAGATCCCTTATATTTAAGAATTTTTTTTCAGAACCTTTTCTGTCTATCTCAAGATTTCCATGCTTCATTATAAAAATTTGACCGTAATTTTAATATTTTTTATCCCCCCCCCCCTTTTTAAAAAAAGTTTTAAATCTTATAACTCTGAAACGATAAGAGGTTGAAAGAAGTTGTCGCTTACAATTTTGTATATCACAGCGTGAATTATCTAATTCCAAAATGTCCGACAGAACGTCGAAAAGCCCTAAAAAGAAATTTGTAAAAATTAATTTTAAATAACATGCATAATTGTTCTTTATTTCACTTTTAACAACGATGAAGCGTTCCATTTATCCAAACGCATACAAGTTATAGTAATGCCCATCATAGCGATTGAAAGTATGATCTGACGGAGACCTCCAGCCAGGGTGCAGATCCTTGTGAACGACCCCAACAGAACCATATGTGTCACATGACTTCGTCATGTGACTTAAGACTACGTCGGCGTGAATGGATATCGTATAAACTCCGAATGGAAGGTTCCTCTTTTGGATATCCTGTCGTCTTCCTCCGTGCCTATGTCTTGTTTCATAAGATTTAGTGTGAAGAATATGGCTTTGTTGAATTGATGTCAAGTGAGCTTTATTTTTAGGAACACTGGCCACCACAACATTTTTACCATGTGCGTTATTTGTCACTCCTCCACAGGTATGTACAGCGTATTTTGCGGGGTCAGTTGAGTGGTCAGCTACCATTACCATCCAGTTTCGCCAAAAGTACTTGCTGTTTATGACGTCAAATAGGTGGTTTGTAATATCACTATTGCTAGAATGGACATGATTTATAACGTAGCGATCAACATCTGTGGACAGCTGATGTCCGTATTAAGTTTCCAGTTTGTGGTCTGTTGCAATCATCTTTTGTCTGAACTTCTCAAACTTGACTTGCCACTGGTGTCGATAGTAGCTTTCCTGTGATGGATACTTCAGGTGATAATAAGCCAGTTCTAAGGTAGCGCCAAACATAAGGACTTTAGTAACTCCGAGCATAAAGTTTTGTGTCTTTTTTCTATCCCATTCGAAGTTGTCAATGGCGGAATCGAACAAAGCTTTATTAAAGACTTGGTGCTCGTTAACAACCCCATCGTTAATTTTGTCCGCGGCGTTAGAGAAGTCTTGCTCGTAGTTCCCGATAAAAAGGTTTTTTCGTACAGAAAAATCATGTTTGGTTGTAGAAGCAGTCAGATCTAAATATTTTTGACCGACAGCATGGATTTTACTTTCATACGCAGAAAACTGCAACTCAACTCGCTTCCAGTCTATTTCATGCTTGACTGCAGTGAACTGATGATCAACTCGATCAAACCGAAGAGCTATTTCTTTGTTCAGTTTTTCTATTGCCAACAGCTCAGCTGAGGGTCCCGAGTCGAAAAAACTGAAAACAAAACCTAGTACAGTCCCGACGATTCCAAAGTAAGATGACGCAGAAGAGGCAAGCTTGTCGATGGTCTTTGAGAAGTCCTGTTGTTCTATGTACCCTGCGATGTCACCAGCCAGATGCAGACCGTCTGTTATGTGACTCGTGTCAACAGCGCAGACGCTGGACGCTGTCCATGCAGTGATAGCAAAACCGACTATCACTGAGATTCTCATGTTGATCTTAGATTAAAGAAAAAAATGATTAACTACGGTAGATCCCGAACATATATATTGACAAGTATTATTTAGCTCAAAACAATGACACCAATTAAGATAATTTGACAGAGTTTAAGCGTTCTTTGATCTAGGTAACGGACTAATCATTTCTTGATTTATCAAACAATAGATTTGTAACCATTTAAAACATGATGAAAAGATAAGATAAATAAATAATTAATAGATAAATCCTAGTAAAATTTGTTTTAAAAATCCACAAAAGTAAAGATAATTATAGACTATTCCTAGATGTGAAATAATTGAATGATATGAACTCGCTTGTCTGTGTATATTTGATGAATTTGATTTACTTAAAATCGACAAATTTTAAGTACTAGCAGAAAACTATGGATTACTGTCCAAATAAAAATTATTAATTATTGATTAAAACAACTGATAAAACTAACGAATGTGGCATCATTGACATTTAAACGTTTAAAATTACAAGTATGTAAGAATTAAATTTCAAAGCGCAATCAACAAAAAATGAAAGAGTATAATATATTTAATACAAAGCATACGTGTGTGTTATAATTATATGTCACATTATTTGATAACCATATACACTCTTCTGCTGTGAATAAGCCTAAAGAAATTTGGAGCGGTCCAGAAAGGTTATCACGATCTTGAATTTCTCCCGAGTTTGAAGATATAACGTGTCGATGAAGAAATTTTTGACTTTTTTCCTTTCATGGTTTTTAATTGTAATTATTTGACAGATACATTTGTAATTTCGTTAAAAATTGTCAAAAAGTAACGGAAACACAATAAAACTCAGTGAATTTTATCAACTGGATACTTACAATGCATTGTATGTAAAACTAACGTCCCATTTCATACTTTACAAATTCATTTATCAGTCGTTCCTAAAAACATTGATTGCAAATGCAAAGGGTCAAGATAATTCAAGTAGCTACAGAACATTTAAAATGCGATGCTACAATGCTTTAATGTTTACCTTCGTCCCTCCTGGGAAAATGTTGGAAGAAGATAATTGTAGTAGATAAATATATTTGCTATACGAAGACACCTGTGATTTTCTCATCATTTTGCAAATTTTAAGTCCATTGATAGAGCTAAATATGACAATTTAATAAGAATTACCATTACCTTTGCGGAATAATTTGATATGATATTACATCATTGCTGAAAGATGATTGTATTTTCATAAATATCACATATTATATAAAAAGATTTTATATACTCCATTAACTATCTACGTATTTTTGCAACTGAAAAGTTTTTGACACATTGCGCATTCTGTGTTCAATTGATTTTGACTGTTTTTAAATTGAGAAGACACTAATGTAAATTTGATTACTTCAAAATAAAGACTTTGATCAGTATATATATATATATATATATATATATATATATATATATATATATATATATATATATATATATGGGTTATCCGTATCAACCCAGCAGACTTACTATCACAAAAGACCTTGACATCTTCTGATAAGTCTAAAATGTAAAGTTATTACTGTAACACTTGGCTGTGTATTCTTTATAGTGTTTTTGGCGGAAAGCCGCTTACGCTATATCGTGTATCTCTAAATGTCATTTATATATGTAAAAATATAGACACATTCGGAAAGACGATAATTCAAATCCACGCTAACATGCTTAAAAATCATTTTCTGCCAAATTTCGTACACGCCAAATATAAAACATGTACGTTTACAGAAGTTTGCTGGGAACAAAACTAAAACAGCAATATCAATGCCTCAAAATGCCAGATGTGGTCGTGCTCCATTAACTACGTCTACTTTGATCTTAAGCTTTACAACGCACAACAATTGAACATATTTCTTCGTTTTTGTTTTTGTAAAAAAGCTATACATGAACCACCCATAGACACGCACACACATACTCCCATCTATCACATCTTAATACTTTCTGGATCCTTTAAGTACCTAGAAGAGCCCCATGACGTCTTTGCATCAATATGACAGTAGGCTTGATCGATGAAATGTTATTAAAAATTCATCTTGACAAATAAGCAATTTATGTGAGATAGATAAGTTCTGTACTGAGTATTATCAACAATTCTTATTAAAGTGTTGCTAAATTCAAAAAACTATAAAGGTTTGCACCTACGTTAAACTCCTGGAAGCTTTTATTGTTGCTTTCTTTTATTTGTTTGTTTGTTTGATTGGTTTTTTTTTTTGGGGGGGGGGGGAGTTGGTTGTAAAGTATTATAGAAAACATGATAAATATAGACTGAGGTAAAAATATTTTTCTAACTCTAATAAGAGGCATTTTAGGCAGTAATGTCAGATATAATATTAGGACAGAGACAGATATTATAATGATAATCTTCATACAAATTGGCGGATGGTCATATGATTATAATAACATGAAAATATAATATATATATAAAATAAAGGTTTGACAGCAATATCTTTAGTAAAAAGACAATTCTTATTTAGTTTGAGTGTAAAGTTTCATTGAGCAGTGTATATATGTTTATCGTGTAATATCACTCTATGTCATTAGCCTCTAGTTCAAAATTTTAAATCAGTTTTTAAATCACTTTTTATCTAAAATTGATCCTTTGGATGCAATAATGAATATATGATTTAAATATTTAGACATTGAATTTTGATTTGTTTTATTGAAAAGGATAAAATTGCGACTCTAGTGACAAAAGCTCAATTTCATGAAATAAATAAAACTTAAACCATTATAAAATCTAAGTCTTTGTGAATGAATATTTACGCAAGAATTTATAATTTCCTTCTGAACAGTCATTCAGCCAATTTGTATAATGCAGAAAAAATCGCATAATCGTGTCGTTACTATTTTTGTAACGATATACCATTTCTTGGGTTTTTTTTAAAATCAAGAAATTGTTTGAAACTGTTCTGATATGGCGAAATTAATTATCATGATAAGCAAATATTTAACATTTTACAAATGTTGACTGGGGTTGAGGGCAACGTTGATTATATGAGCCCCCGAGGGACGAAATATCGCCCGACGCGAAACGGAGGGCAATATATTCGTCCCAAGGGGGCTCATATAATCAATGTTGCCCGAAAATACAGTCAACATTTGTTTCGTTATATGAAGAAACAAACCAAAATTCAAATAAGATTTGAAAACAGATCACAGAAATTTTCTCAGCTCAACATAGAATTCACGAATTAAATTTTGCGCAAGGTTCATTTTCAAAATATCGTTGGCATCAAACGGTCACTGGTGATATTCCGGCGCCCGTAGGAATTAAGTTACAAATGTTCTACCTGATTTTACTTCACAGTAATTTGTAAATCCTTATATCCGTTATGATAGCAAACCGTCGCATTTTGCGCGTCCGTTTTTTACTTGCCATGACTGATTGCCTATTATGACGTCACCTTGTTTTAGAGTCGCAGAGATCTATTTACGTCACCGTTTACGAATCCACGAATCAGAAGCGATTAATTGAAATGAGGAAATATTCTCTAGATATTATTCCTAGCCGGTTAATATTAAAAAATATTGACCGGTTAATATTTTTCGGACGAGCTAATATTAAAATTATTGACTATTCGTCTATATAGAGTTATATAGTGAGAATATACTACTGAATATAACAATAACTAATTGATATATAACTGCAAATGGCAAAGAAGCTTTATATTTAATTTCTAAACATTAGACATGTAGCAAATGAAATAAATTTAAAAAAAACAATACAAAATAAAAATATGTTATGCTAAAAATGAGTCATAAACAGTTAAAAAAAAGAAATTCTTAATATTTCAATCAGAAAATAAAACTTTACATGCCTGAACTTTAATAGGTGTGTATGGTCAAGATATACCTGGTAAAAAAACTATGTAGTGTTTACTGTCTATAATAGGACTCTTGCAAAAATGCCATCATACAAGTGCACGAACGTTACGTAGATATTATAGAACTGGCGTCACAGTTAAAACAACAAGAGGCCCATGGGCCACATCGCTCACCCGAGCAACAACAGACATAATAAAATCAGCTTTATAGAGTCATATACAAAATATCTGAACAATGTCGTATAATAAATCCTGTATAAAAAAAATTCCCCATATTCTTATGTTTATCATTGACCCCCTTTGTAACAGGATGATTTTACAGTCATATCACATATTGAGCATTGCAGTTCTCGAGAAGATGATCAGAATATTTTTAAAGATTTACTCTATATATTCGTTTGTAAAAATTCAACCCCCCATTGTGGCCCCACCCTACCCCCGGGGATCATGATTTGAACAAACTTGAATCTACACTACCTGAGGATGCTTCCACACGTTTCAGCTTTTCTGGTCAAATGGTTTATAAGAAGAAGATTTTAAAAGATTTACTCTATATATTCCTATGTTAAAAAATTCAACCCCCAATTGTGGCCCCACCCTACCCCCGGGGAACATGATTTGAACAATTTGAACTACCTGAGGATGCTTCCACACGTTTCAGCTTTTCTGGTCAAATGGTTTATAAGAAGAAGATTTTTAAAGATTTACTCTATATATTCCTATGTAAAAAATTCGACCCCCCATTGTGGCCCCACCCTACCAACAGAGATCATGATTTGAACACACTTGAATCTACACTACCTGAGGATGCTTCCACACTAGTTTCAGATTTTCTGGCCAAATGGTTTTTGAGAAGAAGATTTTTAAAGATTTACTCCATATATTCCTATGTAAAAATTCAACCCCCTTTGTGGCCCCACCCTATCCCCCGGGATCATGATTTGAACAATCTTGCATCTACACTACCTGAGGAGGATGCTTCATCTTTTCTGGCCGAATGGTTTTTGAGAAGAAAATTTTTGAAAAATACCTACAAATTTTCAATGATTTTTAATTATCTCCCCTTGAAAGACGGTATGGCCCTTCATTTTAACAAACTTGAATCCCCTTTATCTAAGGATGCTTAGTGCCAAGTTGAAATCGGCCCAGTGGTTCTGGAGAAGTCGAAAATGTAAAAAGTTTACGGACAGACAGACGGACGGACGGGCAGACGGAACAGGGTAACAACAATATACCCGAACTTTCTTTAGAAAGTGCGGGTATAATTATTGGGCAAAAATTACTGTACAGACCAAGTTTTACAATCCGACTAACAACATAATTCGACTTGTTTATCTTAATGATGATAAACAACTTAACTAAAGTTCATTTTGTAATGACGTTGCTGTTAAATGAAAGAAATAAGTTAATATGAGTATTTTCAACTAATAGAGATATTCTTTCTTTATTTGACCGTAACAACGATGAAGAGGTCCATTTATCCAAACGCGTACAAGTTGTAGTAATGCCCATCATAACGAGTAAAGGTATGATCTGACGCAGACCTCCAGCCGGGGTGCAGATCCTTGTGAACGACCCCAACAGAACCATATGTGTCACATGACTTCGCCATGTGACTTAAGACAACATCAGCGTGAATGGAGACCGTATAATATCTTTTTTGGATATCTCGTCGTCTTCCTCCGTGCCTATGTCTGGTTTCATAAGATTTAGTGTGAAGAATATGGCTTTGTTGAATTGACGTCAAGTGAGCTTTGTTTTTAGGAACACTGGCCACCACAACATTTTTACCATGTGCGTTATTTGTCACTCCACCACAGGAATGTACAGCGTATTTTGCGGGGTCAGTTGAGTGGTCAGCTACCATTACCATCCAGTTTCGCCAAAAGTACTTGCTGTTTATGACGTCAAATAGGTGGTTTGTAATATCACTATTGCTAGAATGGGCATGATTTATAACGTAGCGATCAACATCTGTGGACAGCTGATGTCCGTATTGAGTTTCCAGTTTGTGGTCTGTTGCAATCATCTTTTGTCTGAACTTCTCAAACTTGACTTGCCACTGGTGTCGATAGTAGCTTTCCTGTGATGGATACTTCAGGTGATAATAAGCCAGTTCTAAGGTAGCGCCAAACATAAGGACTTTAGTAACTCCGAGCATAAAGTTTTGTGTCTTTTTTCTATCCCATTCGAAGTTGTCAATGGCGGAATCGAACAAAGCTTTATTAAAGACTTGGTGCTCGTTAACAACCCCATCGAAAATTTTGTCCGCGGCGTTAGAGAAGTCTTGCTCGTAGTTCCCGATAAAAAGGTTTTTTCGTACAGAAAAATCATGTTTGGTTGTAGAAGAAGTCAGATCTAAATATTTTTGACCGACAGCATGGATTTTACTCTCATATGCAGAGAATTGTAACTCGACTCTCTTCCAGTCTATTTCATGCTTAACTGCAGTGAACTGATGATCAACTCGATCAAACCGAAGAGCTATTTCTTTGTTCAGTTTTTCTATTGCCAACAGCTCAGCTGAAGGTCCCGAGTCGAAAAAACTGAAAACAAAACCTAATACAGTCCCAACGATTCCAAAGTATGGTGATGCGGCAGAGGCAAGCTTGGTGATGGTCTTTGAAAAGTCCTGTTGTTCTATGTACCCTGCGATGTCACTAGCCAGATGCAGACCGTCTGTTATGTGACTTGTGTCAACAGCGCAGACACTGGACGCTGTCCATGCAGTGATAGCAAAACCGACTATCACCGAGATCCTCATGTTGATCTTAAAAGAGAAGTTATAGTTATGTAACTAACTCCCGAATAGATAAAATGACAAGTATTTTGTAACTCAATATCTAAAAAGAAAAGTAAATAGTCCATTGAGTAACAGTCCAAGCTAAATAAAATTTCCCTCAAGTAAGAAAATGTTTTAAAACATGGTATTCTGGACTGAGAAGGAATGAGGCAATATCAACTTTATAATCTTTGTACGCTTGATTATATCAAATTAGTTTTATAAGTAACGGATATTCTACACGTTTAAAACGACTTTCAAGTTAAAGACAATTTTTAGTTTATAATAAATCATGCAAATCTTTCATTTTAAATGTTTCGGATTGACAAATTGGTTTTGCAGTCCGGTATGGTTTCCCATGACGCTAAATGAGCAAATTATAACAAGTGTAATATCAAAAAGGAATTGAAAATTTGATAAACTTCATTTATAACAAGGAAAATATGAGGATTGAGTAGTAGATTTGACTACTTTATTAATCTTTGATTTCGATAAGAAAGAGGTTAAGCTAACTTTGTTATTATACTTATATCTATACGGCCCTATACCATACCTAGACTCTGTCCTAAAATATTTATGCAGACCATTTTTTTTTCATCTTTTAATTTTTTTTATACATTATTTACTAAAATGAAAAAAAATTCTTTTTCGGAAACGCCCCATTATCTTGTCATATTTCAATATACAGATAAAAATATTTATTAGGAATTGCTAAAAATATTTATTGGGAATTAGCATTGTGAACGCCATGAAAGTAACCCGGATGAAAACTTTGAAAAATTGTACGAGGTGTCCCGTGTGACTTGAAAAAAAAAGATGATGTCAGACACCCCTTTTAAATCTCCGAAAGAGATATGTTTTCGTTCTTGTGAATTTCTCCAGGTAAAAAGAGATGACGTGTCAAAGAAGAAATTTTGGACTTTTTTTCCTCTCATCGATTCTAATTGCAATTATTTGATAGGTATATTTGTATTTTCGTTAAAAATCGTCAAAAATGAAGGAAACGGTGAAAGACAATAAAACCCATTAACAGGATACTTACGAAACATGGTATGTATGACTAACGTCCATTTAATACTTTACACATTCAATTATCGGTTCCAAAAAACATACTAGATTGAATGCAAATGCAAAAGATCAATATAACTTAAGAAACTACAAAACGAATATAAAATGCGATGATACAATGCTTAAATGTTTACCTTCGTCCCTACTGGGAAAAATAATGAAAGAAGATTACTGTAGGAGGTAGATATACTGGTTGCTCAAAGCCACCTGTAATTTTCTCATGATTTTGCAAATTGTAAGAACATGTAAAGAAATAGATATGACAATATCTTAAGGGGAGTAATTACTTTTGAAGAAATAATTTGATCTGAGATTATACCACCGTTGAAAAATTAGTGCATATTTGTCAATAACATATATCATATGATATTGACAAATATGCGCGATATTTATCGATATTTATCGATACAATTCAGAAATAACCATATCAGAATAAGACGTTAATTGAAATCCAGATCTTTCAAACGTTAATTGTATGTAGACTAGGTAGAACATATTAAAATTAAACATCATAGTTATGCCAACACTATTTTTTGTACTAAACAGAACAAGTTTCACGGTCTGAACTGCACAGCTTTCACTTTATTACATGTTTCTTGATAATAATACATTATTCCTTATAATACTTTGTATTATATATATATATATATATATATATATATATATATATATATATATATATATATATATATATATATATAATATTACCTTTTAAGTTTTTAACAATAAATTTGGCAAAACATGAACACAGTTTGTTCTTTTGTGACAATTGTGTTTAGAACTAGAATTTTTTTGTCTTCATCAAAAATAAGGGCTTTTTGACATCCGTCATCTCTTTTTATTTAGTTTCAAGAGAACTGTATCCAAAATATTTCCAAATTTTTTAACGCCTTGGTATAACAAATAACTATAATAAATGCAATGTGTAAAGAAAGATAACTCCAGATCTTTATAGGTAGATATGTACCTTTTAATTTCTTTAAAGATATTTTCAGAAATTCAAAGAAAAAAGTACTCATTATACCCGCACATTTTAAAGAAAGTTCGGGTATATTGTTGTTACCCTGTTCCGTCTGTCCGTCCGTCTGTCCGTCCGTCCGTCCGTCTGTCACGTTTTACTTTCTCAAACTGCTCTTACATCTTATAAACCAGCAAACTGAACTCTTGGAGTATGATTTGGGGTGTCATTTTGTTTCGTAAAAAGGTTTCAGAAATTCTCTGGTAGTCCTGGGGGTCAAATAATTGGTAAAAAATGACGTTTTTTGACCAAAAACCTTCTTCCTCGAACTCCTTTTACATTTTCAACAGTAGACAAATCATCTCTTGGAATATGTTTTGGGGTGTCCTATAGATGCGCAATAAGGTTTCGGAAATTTCAATTTTGTCCTGGGGGTCATTAAATGGCTGAAAAATGACGTTTTTTTTTACAAAAAGTCTGGTTTCAAAAAACGTCAATTTCTTTTTGCAGTAGCCTAATGATCTAATAGGATATGCTTTGGGGTGTCATGTTGACGTGTAATCATGTTTCAGAATTTTTGTTTTCATCACTGTCGGCATCAAAAAAACAAATTTGCAAAACAAATATGGTTCCCAGAACTCCTCTTACAATTTATGCAGTAGCTATGTTATCTCTTGAGATATGATAGGGACTGTCCTATAGATGTGCAATAAGGTTTTAAAAAATTTAATTTCATCCAGGGAGTCAAATAGTAGCTGAAAATTGACGTTTATCACTCTTAAACAAACCTACTTCCCAGACCTCCTCTCATGATTTAATAAATAGCCACATCATATCTTGAGGTATGATAGGGGCTGTCATATAGTCATGCAATAAGGTTTTAAAAATTTCCATTTCATCCAGGGAGTCAAATAGTAGCTGAAAATTGACGTTTATCACTCCTGAAAAAACCTACTTCCCAGAACTCCTCTCATGATTTAATGAATAGCCACATCATTTATAGGGATATAACAGAGGCTGAGCTATAGATTTGCAATAAGGTTTTAGAAATATAAATTTGATTCTGAGGGTCAATGCTATCTGCAAAATGATGTTCCGTCCCATAAAAAACCTAATTCCTGGACCTCCTCTTATCTCTTGTGATTGAAATAATGTACCATAAGATGCATAAGGAGGAAGAATATATATGCTTTAAGGGTGGGGATCACAAGCATTTTTTTCAAGTTATTTGATCATTTTTGATTTTGGGAGGGTGGGGTGGGGTTAGGGTGACCCCCAGATGCCATGACCTACTAAAACCACAAAAAGATTTACCTTGACATGGTCATGGTTCAAGAAACAAAAATATATATGGTTTAGGAGTGGGGATTTCGATGATTTTGAGGATATTTTAAAAATATTCAACTATTCATGTTTTCTATTTAAGAGGAGGGGGTGGGGGGATGTTGTTTAAAACCAACTCCGGGGGTGGGGGAATGACCCAAGGGGCATTTTGTCTTAAATGTATCTTGACATGATCAGCAGAATTGGACAGAATTATCACTATAGGGCATCTGCAGAGTGGGGCCCTAAATAGTTACAAAATCAATCTACAAAAAATATTGATAATATGTTATACATGTTATACATGTATTTAGAAATGTCTTTATTTCCAAAATGATTAACAAATTAATCATTCAAAATGAGTTATAAATAACCGATTGGCAATTCTGCAATTGATTGCAAGATCCCTAGTATAATATCACATGTATTTTTTTAAATATATAATTATACATGTATGTTAACAATCAGGATTAAAATGCACAAATTTTCATGTCATAAATCTTGACATACCACATATCTCTTGACAAAAAAGAATAAGCAATTTAAAATAAAAGAAAATTAGTCATTAACTCTTTTTCTATTACTGGTGTATGATGATGGGGTAGGGGGTATAATGGGAAAAAAGCTGCAGCATGCCTTCATTCTCACTAAAAATGTATATCTAATCCACACATCATGGGGATGGGGAACGGTTAAGGCCCCTTCCCCTTTCTCCCTATTATAACTCATATAAACATGATATTTAATACCCAAATTTAATACAAAATAGGGTCAATATGGAGTCAACTCAATAGTGTAAGTCTGACAAATGAAAAAAAAAATCTGCAATTAAAATGACAGAAACTGTAGATAAGCTTATTTAAATACAGATGATGATACAGTATGCTTGCAAAGGGAGATCACATTTTAGAAAGTGAAAGTAAAACTTAACTGTTTTGTATACCGGTGTCTCATAATATTGCGCTACTACATGTATTATACTTACCTATATTGCTCAACATCATAATGATAATCCAATTAGCACAATATGAATTCCTTTAGCTGATCACCACAAAAGAAACATTTATTCATGTTAATTAATTCTATTCTGCACATCAAGAAAACATATGCATGTACACCACGTGAAACCCATCTAACCAAAGAGCTGGGTAGAACTAGTACCCGATGCAACCTGTACACCTCTGTTGTGTCAGTAACTTCAGACAAAGATCATTTAATTGAAACATATTGCATGTGGCCTTCTTTTTGACTAAAACTAGTACAAGAGAGTGTTATTTAGAGGAAAACACTTGGTGCGGGTATTACTGTCTAATGACAGCATCTAGTTTGTTTTACTCACAACTTGATATACCAATTGAAAGGAATTTATGCTCAAAATTCTTTAAAATTTTAAGCAAGATAACTCTTTCGAAATGATTTTTTTAATTTTAAAATGTTGTGACATTCAAGCCCTTTAATCCCCTGCAAGGGGTCAAAACGTGGCACCACGGACCATAATTGTTAATTTGTACTCTTTATTCTAAACTATAAACCAAAACGATTTTGTAAATCAGAAAAATAAAAATGTTATAGATAAAGGGCTTTTTTAGCTTTGGCCCCTCCAGATCCCTTATCTTTAAGAATTTTATTTTCAGAACCTTTTCCGGTCTGCATAATTATCGGGTCTCTTATTATTAGTATGAAATATAGAAATATTACCTTGAAAATTGTTTGAGAAAACATGACACGCGTAAATTCAATTTAACATTAAAAGTCCCATAGATAAATTTTCATCTACTAATAAAACCGGAAGTTCTAAATATTTTTGAATGAAACTTAAAACATAAGAACATTATGTCAATCTTAAGATTTTCAATTGAAAGAAGTTGTGGCTTACAATTTTGTATATCATAGCGTAAATTATTAAATTCCAAAATGTCCGACCGAACGTCGAAAAGCCCTAAAAAGAAATTTGTAAAAAATAATTTTAAATAACATGCATAATTGTTCTTTATTTCACTTTTAACAACGATGAAGCGTTCCATTTATCCAAACGCATACAAGTTGTAGTAATGCCCATCATAGCGATTGAAAGTATGATCTGACGGAGACCTCCAGCCAGGGTGCAGATTCTTGTGAACGACCCCAACAGAACCATATGTGTCACATGACTTTGTCATGTGACTTAAGACTACGTCGGCGTGAATGGATACCGTATAAACTCCGAATGGAAGGTTCCTCTTTTGGATATCCTGTCGTCTTCCTCCGTGCATATGTCTGGTTTCATAAGATTTAGTGTGAAGAATATGGCTTTGTTGAATTAATGTCAAGTGAGCTTTATTTTTAGGAACACTGGCCACCACAACATTTTTACCATGTGCGTTATTTGTCACTCCACCACAGGTATGTACAGCGTATTTTGCGGGATCAGTTGAGTGGTCAGCTACCATTACCATCCAGTTTCGCCAAAAGTACTTGCTGTTTATGACGTCAAATAGGTGGTTTGTAATATCACTATTGCTAGAATGGACATGATTTATAACGTAGCGATCAACATCTGTGGACAGCTGATGTCCGTATTGAGTTTCCAGTTTGTGGTCTGTTGCAATCATCTTTTGTCTGAACTTCTCAAACTTGACTTGCCACTGGTGTCGATAGTAGCTTTCCTGTGATGGATACTTCAGGTGATAATAAGCCAGTTCTAAGGTAGCGCCAAACATAAGGACTTTAGTAACTCCGAGCATAAAGTTTTGTGTCTTTTTTCTATCCCATTCGAAGTTGTCAATGGCGGAATCGAACAAAGCTTTATTAAAGACTTGGTGCTCGTTAACAACCCCATCGAAAATTTTGTCCGCGGCGTTAGAGAAGTCTTGCTCGTAGTTCCCGATAAAAAGGTTTTTTCGTACAGAAAAATCATGTTTGGTTGTAGAAGAAGTCAGATCTAAATATTTTTGACCGACAGCATGGATTTTACTCTCATATGCAGAGAATTGTAACTCAACTCGTTTCCAGTCTATTTCATGCTTAACTGCAGTGAACTGATGATCAACTCGATCAAACCGAAGAGCTATTTCTTTGTTCAGTTTTTCTATTGCCAACAGCTCAGCTGAAGGTCCCGAGTCGAAAAAACTGAAAACAAAACCTAATACAGTCCCAACGATTCCAAAGTATGGTGATGCGGCAGAGGCAAGCTTGGTGATGGTCTTTGAGAAGTCCTGTTGTTCTATGTACCCTGCGATGTCACCAGCCAGATGCAGACCGTCTGTTATGTGACTTGTGTCAACAGCGCAGACACTGGACGCTGTCCATGCAGTGATAGCAAAACCGACTATCACCGAGATCCTCATGTTGATCTTAAAAGAGAAGTTATGGTTATATAACTTGCTCCCGAACAGATTAAATGACAAGTATTTTGTTACTTAATAACTAAAAAGAAAAGTAAATAGTCCATTGAGTAACAGTCCAAGCTAAATAAAATCTTCCTCATGTAAGAAAATGTTTTAAAACATGGTATTCTGGACTGAGAAGGAATGAGGCAATATCAACTTTATAATCTTTGTACGCTTGATTATATCAAATTAGTTTCAAAAGTTATGTATAGGATATTCTACACGTTTAAAACGACTTTCAAGTTAAAGACAATTTTTAGTTCATAAGAAATCATTCAAATCTTTCATTTTAAATGTTTCGGTTTAAAAAATTGGTTTTGCAGTCCGGTATAGTTTCCCATGAAGCTAAATGAGCAAATTATAACAAGTGTAATATCAAAAAGGAATTGAAAATTTGATAAAATTCATTTATAACAAGGAAAATATGAGGATTGAATGCTAGATTTGTCTACTTTATTAATCTTTGATTTCGATAAGAAAGAGGTTAAGCAAACTTTGTAATTATACTTATATCTATACGGCCCTATACCATACCTAGGCTCTGTCCTAAAATATTTATGCAGAATATTTTCTTATATTAATTTTGTTTATACATGAGGGTCAAGACAGTTTTTACTAGAATGAAAAAAGATTCTTTTTCGGAAATGCCCCATTATTAGGAATTAGCATTGTGAACACCATGAAAGTATCCCGGATGAAAACTTTGAAAAATTGTACTTGAATGAAAAAGATGATGTCAGACACCCCTTTTAAATTTCCGAAAGAAATCTATTTCGTTCTTGTGAATTTCTCCAGGTAAAAAGAGATGACGTGTCAAAGAAGAAATTGTGGACTTTTCATCGATTCTAATTGTAATTATTTGATAGGTATATTTGTATTTTCGTTAAAAACCGTCAAAAAATGAAGGAAACGGTGAAAGACAATTAAATTCCATTAACAGGATACTTACAATACATTGTATGAATTACTAACGTTCATTTAATACTTTACAAATTTAATTATCAGTTCCAAAAAACATAGATTTATCAATATAACTTAAGAAACTACAGAACGTATATAAAATGCGATGATACAATGCTTAAATGTTTACCTTCGACCCTAATGGGGAAAATGTTGGAAGAAGATTACTGTAGGAGGTAGATATACTGGTTGCTCAAAGCCACCTGTAATTTTCTCATGATTTTGCAAATTTTTAGTACATGTTAATAAATAGATATGACAATATCTTAAGGGGAGTAATTACTTTAATTTGAAGAAATAATTTGATCTGAGATTATACCATCGTTGAAAAATTAGTGCATATTTGTCAGTATCATATATCATATGGAAATATATATACTCCTTAAAGAATATAGTTACGTCTTTTTCTCATAGCCTATTGTTTGTATATTATGTTTGTTTGATTTTTATTGTTCTTAAATTGAGACGTCACAAATAACGATCTGATTATTTTAATCAAAGATCTTGATAGGTATGTTTAGATGCTTATCTTATTTTGCTTTAGGCAGGCTTACCATTCAATAGGAGCTTTGTCTCTTCTGTCTAATCTGATAGGACCGCTTACTCTATCAGTTATGTCAGGGTCAACTTTCAACACTTCTACACTGTAACGGACGTGATTCCATCATTCCAGTTCAGACGGTACTTTCTGCAGTCACGGTATGTTTTGATTGATAATTTGGAATATCATTTTTCTTAATGTACCCCACTCCTCAACGTGGTTGTATCAAAATATCTTAAATATATATCGTAAATTTGTAGCCAAATATTCTTCAAAAATAAAAAAAAAGGGTGTCAGTGTTCAAACCTCTGAGGTAGGATGTGTTTGATTTGACATCGTTGCCCTTTTAATGCAGTTTATGTCATTAACACTGTTAACAAAGCAGAATAATAGCATCAAATATTTACAATGATCAGATTAAATTTGATAATTAAGAAAAAATTCTGTTACAGCTGTGCAATATTTTTCGTTGCCGTTTTGGCGGTTACAATTGGCTAAATTTTAATAGCAACAATTACAATTATACATGTAGTTTGATTATATTTGTTCATTTAGCATAAACATGTTATTTCATTATTTCACAACATTTACAGAGAATCAATCTATTCTCTGTCCCAAAATATCCTCGGTTTACATTTTGCTTTATAACAAGATATTTATAAGTATATTACAGTTCAAATGATGTTAATTAAAAAGTATGAAAATTTTCCAAGATTTCTCCTTTGAAACGCCCCTTCTAGCTTTAAAGATTTCAATAATACATGTACATGGCTAAAATAATGGAGTCTACGGAGATTTTGCATTGAAACAGACCCAGGTGATAAATTGTGCGAGGTATCTCGAGTGACTTCCGAATGGAGAAAAGATGTAAATATTTCCCATTACATGTATATAAACCTCCGTAAGAAATCTGTATTCGTTTCTGTGAATTTTTCCGATGGAAAAATGATAATGTGTCAATATATTTATCTTAGATATTTTCCCTTTTATCTAAATCAATTGCACTTCTTTCACAGGTATTTATCTTTTTGTTAAAATCGTCCAAATGTGCTGCATAAATATCATGGGGCAGACTATAAAAATGATAAACAGATAATATTTTGATGGGACTGTATTTTCGTGCAGAAGGATTTTCAAAGAAAATGATAAAAAAAATCATAAAACTTAGCAATAAATTAATTTTGTTTAAATATGCAAACTTTTACGTTGAAGAAACTTGAAAATAAAAGGAAAAATATGAAAAATTTTCAGGCACAATTTAAGAGGAATAATAAAACATGATGTACGGTGATGTGAATATTAGGAAAGCATTTAAATACATGTATTTACTTCATTGACCCTCATGCTTATTATGCCTATTAAATTCTGAAGACATATCTAGATAAAAAGTAATTTTTAAAAATGTTGATATTCGAAAACCATATTCAATCGGATCATTTAACATACTGTAAAATACTATTTGATGTAAATATTCTCCTTGGTTAGAAAAACTGGTGATAAATGTCAGTTCAGCGAAAACTGCATTTTTAGTGCAAAAAGTTCAAATTAAATGCGCCCATACTTCGAGGGATGAACAACGATCCCCTTTTCTTTATGTTTTAAGCATGTTTTGTTTTCATTGATAATTTCTTTTTAAGAAATTTTTGATACAACCACCTTGAGGAATGAGATACCTTGATTAAATAACGACAAAGATTCAAAGTACCAGATGAATCGTAACAGCTACACGATTTTCATTATTTCCCAATTTGAATATTTGTTAACAAGTTCTCACATGCTTAAAGGCTCAGATTAAAATTTTCCTTGGTTGAGACAAATCAAGCACAATTTCAAATTAAAAAAAAGTGTGTGTGTGTGGTGGTGGGAATAAAACGCCTGTCACTGGAGGGGAGTGTTCTACTCTGGGATACGGTTGTTTTCTCGGGGGAAATTATTGAGCCCGGGTTTGTGCTTCCTAGAAGGGAAATTTAATGCCAGGGTCATTTTTCCAGATTAAAGATAACCAGGGACCTTTTTTTTTTGGTGGGACAGTCTACACACGGGGGGATGTTATAGCACCAGTATTTATTGTTGATAGGACATATTTTTTCATGCCCAATTATTTAATATAAAAAAGTACAATTTCTTGTTCACAAGCTAAGTATAGCTTGTCAGTAGCTCCTGTTTTAAAAAGTTTGGATAGGCGACCTGGGAACTACAGTTCCCGCTATTGTTACTGCGAAACAAAGTGTCAAATAAAACCACGTGATCTAAATGACAATAACATTCGCAGGGGTCATGGTCGTTTTCGAAATCAATCGCAGCAAAGTGAATGATACAATTCAGAAATAACCATACGAGAATAAGACGTAAATTGAAATCCAGATCTTCCAAACGTTTATACATTATTCCTTATAATACTTTTTGCATTTCATATATATATATATATATATATATATATATATATATATATATATATATATATATATATATATATACACTTGCAAATGTTTTCCCTTATATAACAATATAACAATGTTTGTGCAATCCGCTGTTATTCTAACCGACTTGTGCTGAAACATACCTATTAAATATCGTAATGAAAACATAATTTAGGCATAAAAAATTAAACATATCTGTATTTTGTTATACGAAGTTTTATTCATTCATTTTAAAAAATATATATAACATTAATTGCGGGGGATAAATGATCCATGTAAGATAGGCCTGTAAACAGAATAATGTTTATGGATCGACATCGTAACGAGGCGTTCTTGAAAATTACAATCGTAATTTGTCAAAGGAGTTAATTCAGTTAAAATTCATTTCTGACTTTATTACAAGCCTCATCAAAATCGCAAACACAATATCACAGACCTTTCATGTTAAGTCCATTCACGGATCACGGTAAAATTTAACTCCTTGTGCTTCTCTGTCCGTTTTGTTCCGTAAAAAGAACTTAGAAGTTAAAATGGCTTTCCTCTATAATGTCGGAGGAAAATCATTATGCTTTTGAATCTGATTCTGCGATAGAGTTTCCCCTGAAAATGCGTAAGTAGACTCTAACTCAACTTTCAGTCACTTTGTTTTCAAATTTCCAACCGCTCTGCGACTTCAACAGAATTGGTACTATTCCGCCAAGCTTCAATCGGTTTTTTTCAGTTGTACAAGTGAATTTTCGTTTCTGTTTCACTTTATAATAATAAAAAAGTGTTGTCTTGTCAAAAGTAGTGTCATATTTATTTATCATGATAATCAAATACTTGCAACATTGTTGTACTATTTTTTGTTACGCCATCTTAATCGAAGCGGCTTTCTAGGTCATCACAAAAAAGAAAGTATGGAGCATTGTTATTGTTATGATTTGCAATAAATGTAAATATAAGTTATTATATAATGATGTCCTTGTCTAATATAGGGGCAGGTGTCACATAGTGAATCCTGGCATTTGGCAACTTCAATTTCCGATTTTTCTTCGAAACTGGATTTGGTAAGGATGTGTCGAAGATTCTTCGGCTGTCTTTTGCTGTTTATAAATTTTTGTTTATCAAATATTTTAGCCATTGTTTCATCAGTCTTCAAGACGTCATTTATATATTTCACATTATATATATATATATATATATATATATATATATATATATATATATATATATATATATATATATATATATATATAAAACATTACCTTTTAAGTTTATAACAACAAATTTGGCAAAACATTAACACAGTTTGATCTTTTGTGACAATTGTGTTTAGAACTAGAACGTTTTTTGTCTTGAATAAAAAGTAAGGGCTTTTCGACATCCGTCATCTCTTTTTTTTTTAGTTTCAAGAAAACTGTATCAAATGTATTTCCAAATTTTTAACGCCTTGGTATAAATAACTATAATAAATGCAATGTCTAAACAAAGATAATTTCAGAACTTTATAGGTAGATATGTACCTTTTAATTTCTTTAAAAATTTTCAGAAATTTAAAGGAAAAAAGTACTCATTTTTTGGATTCACAATTTGATAAACCAATTGAAAGGAATTGACGCTCAACACTCTAAGCAAAGCAAGATAACTCTTTCGAAATGAATTTTTTGACTTAAAAAAGTTGTGATTTTTAAGCCCTTTAATCCCCTACAAGGGATCAAAACGTTGCACCACTGACCATAATTGTAAATTTGTACTCTTTATTCTAAACTATAAACCAAAAAGATTATGTAAATCAGATGAAAAATAAAAATGTTATAGATAAAGGACTGTTTTAGCTTTGGCCTCTCCAGATCCCTTATATTTAAGAATTTTTTTTCAGAACCTTTTCTGTCTATCTCAAGATTTCCATGCTTCATTATAAAAATTTGACCGTAATTTTAATATTTTTTATCCCCCCCCCCTTTTTAAAAAAAGTTTTAAATCTTATAACTCTGAAACGATAAGAGGTTGAAAGAAGTTGTCGCTTACAATTTTGTATATCACAGCGTGAATTATCTAATTCCAAAATGTCCGACAGAACGTCGAAAAGCCCTAAAAAGAAATTTGTAAAAATTAATTTTAAATAACATGCATAATTGTTCTTTATTTCACTTTTAACAACGATGAAGCGTTCAATTTATCCAAACGCATACAAGTTATAGTAATGCCCATCATAGCGATTGAAAGTATGATCTGACGGAGACCTCCAGCCAGGGTGCAGATCCTTGTGAACGACCCCAACAGAACCATATGTGTCACATGACTTCGTCATGTGACTTAAGACTACGTCGGCGTGAATGGATATTGTATAAACTCCGAATGGAAGGTTCCTCTTTTGGATATCCTGTCGTCTTCCTCCGTGCCTATGTCTTGTTTCATAAGATTTAGTGTGAAGAATATGGCTTTGTTGAATTGATGTCAAGTGAGCTTTATTTTTAGGAACACTGGCCACCACAACATTTTTACCATGTGCGTTATTTGTCACTCCTCCACAGGTATGTACAGCGTATTTTGCGGGGTCAGTTGAGTGGTCAGCTACCATTACCATCCAGTTTCGCCAAAAGTACTTGCTGTTTATGACGTCAAATAGGTGGTTTGTAATATCACTATTGCTAGAATGGACATGATTTATAACGTAGCGATCAACATCTGTGGACAGCTGATGTCCGTATTAAGTTTCCAGTTTGTGGTCTGTTGCAATCATCTTTTGTCTGAACTTCTCAAACTTGACTTGCCACTGGTGTCGATAGTAGCTTTCCTGTGATGGATACTTCAGGTGATAATAAGCCAGTTCTAAGGTAGCGCCAAACATAAGGACTTTAGTAACTCCGAGCATAAAGTTTTGTGTCTTTTTTCTATCCCATTCGAAGTTGTCAATGGCGGAATCGAACAAAGCTTTATTAAAGACTTGGTGCTCGTTAACAACCCCATCGTTAATTTTGTCCGCGGCGTTAGAGAAGTCTTGCTCGTAGTTCCCGATAAAAAGGTTTTTTCGTACAGAAAAATCATGTTTGGTTGTAGAAGCAGTCAGATCTAAATATTTTTGACCGACAGCATGGATTTTACTTTCATACGCAGAAAACTGCAACTCAACTCGCTTCCAGTCTATTTCATGCTTGACTGCAGTGAACTGATGATCAACTCGATCAAACCGAAGAGCTATTTCTTTGTTCAGTTTTTCTATTGCCAACAGCTCAGCTGAGGGTCCCGAGTCGAAAAAACTGAAAACAAAACCTAGTACAGTCCCGACGATTCCAAAGTAAGATGACGCAGAAGAGGCAAGCTTGTCGATGGTCTTTGAGAAGTCCTGTTGTTCTATGTACCCTGCGATGTCACCAGCCAGATGCAGACCGTCTGTTATGTGACTCGTGTCAACAGCGCAGACGCTGGACGCTGTCCATGCAGTGATAGCAAAACCGACTATCACTGAGATTCTCATGTTGATCTTAGATTAAAGAAAAAAATGATTAACTACGGTAGATCCCGAACATATATATTGACAAGTATTATTTAGCTCAAAACAATGACACCAATTAAGATAATTTGACAGAGTTTAAGCGTTCTTTGATCTAGGTAACGGACTAATCATTTCTTGATTTATCAAACAATAGATTTGTAACCATTTAAAACATGATGAAAAGATAAGATAAATAAATAATTGTTAGATGTGAAATAATTGAATGATATGAACTCGCTTGTCTGTGTATATTTGATGAATTTGATTTACTTAAAATCGACAAATTTTAAGTACTAGCAGAAAACTATGGATTACTGTCCAAATAAAAATTATTAATTATTGATTAAAACAACTGATAAAACTAACGAATGTGGCATCATTGACATTTAAACGTTTAAAATTACAAGTATGTAAGAATTAAATTTCAAAGCGCAATCAACAAAAAATGAAAGAGTATAATATATTTAATACAAAGCATACGTGTGTGTTATAATTATATGTCACATTATTTGATAACCATATACACTCTTCTGCTGTGAATAAGCCTAAAGAAATTTGGAGCGGTCCAGAAAGGTTATCACGATCTTGAATTTCTCCCGAGTTTGAAGATATAACGTGTCGATGAAGAAATTTTTGACTTTTTTCCTTTCATGGTTTTTAATTGTAATTATTTGACAGATACATTTGTAATTTCGTTAAAAATTGTCAAAAAGTAACGGAAACACAATAAAACTCAGTGAATTTTATCAACTGGATACTTACAATGCATTGTATGTAAAACTAACGTCCCATTTCATACTTTACAAATTCATTTATCAGTCGTTCCTAAAAACATTGATTGCAAATGCAAAGGGTCAAGATAATTCAAGTAGCTACAGAACATTTAAAATGCGATGCTACAATGCTTTAATGTTTACCTTCGTCCCTCCTGGGAAAATGTTGGAAGAAGATAATTGTAGTAGATAAATATATTTGCTATACGAAGACACCTGTGATTTTCTCATCATTTTGCAAATTTTAAGTCCATTGATAGAGCTAAATATGACAATTTAATAAGAATTACCATTACCTTTGCGGAATAATTTGATATGATATTACATCATTGCTGAAAGATGATTGTATTTTCATAAATATCACATATTATATAAAAAGATTTTATATACTCCATTAACTATCTACGTATTTTTGCAACTGAAAAGTTTTTGACACATTGCGCATTCTGTGTTCAATTGATTTTGACTGTTTTTAAATTGAGAAGACACTAATGTAAATTTGATTACTTCAAAATAAAGACTTTGATCAGTATATATATATATATATATATATATATATATATATATATATATATATATATATATATATATATATATATATATATATATATGGGTTATCCGTATCAACCCAGCAGACTTACTATCACAAAAGACCTTGACATCTTCTGATAAGTCTAAAATGTAAAGTTATTACTGTAACACTTGGCTGTGTATTCTTTATAGTGTTTTTGGCGGAAAGCCGCTTACGCTATATCGTGTATCTCTAAATGTCATTTATATATGTAAAAATATAGACACATTCGGAAAGACGATAATTCAAATCCACGCTAACATGCTTAAAAATCATTTTCTGCCAAATTTCGTACACGCCAAATATAAAACATGTACGTTTACAGAAGTTTGCTGGGAACAAAACTAAAACAGCAATATCAATGCCTCAAAATGCCAGATGTGGTCGTGCTCCATTAACTACGTCTACTTTGATCTTAAGCTTTACAACGCACAACAATTGAACATATTTCTTCGTTTTTGTTTTTGTAAAAAAGCTATACATGAACCACCCATAGACACGCACACACATACTCCCATCTATCACATCTTAATACTTTCTGGATCCTTTAAGTACCTAGAAGAGCCCCATGACGTCTTTGCATCAATATGACAGTAGGCTTGATCGATGAAATGTTATTAAAAATTCATCTTGACAAATAAGCAATTTATGTGAGATAGATAAGTTCTGTACTGAGTATTATCAACAATTCTTATTAAAGTGTTGCTAAATTCAAAAAACTATAAAGGTTTGCACCTACGTTAAACTCCTGGAAGCTTTTATTGTTGCTTTCTTTTATTTGTTTGTTTGTTTGATTGGTTTTTTTTTTTGGGGGGGGGGGGGGAGTTGGTTGTAAAGTATTATAGAAAACATGATAAATATAGACTGAGGTAAAAATATTTTTCTAACTCTAATAAGAGGCATTTTAGGCAGTAATGTCAGATATAATATTAGGACAGAGACAGATATTATAATGATAATCTTCATACAAATTGGCGGATGGTCATATGATTATAATAACATGAAAATATAATATATATATAAAATAAAGGTTTGACAGCAATATCTTTAGTAAAAAGACAATTCTTATTTAGTTTGAGTGTAAAGTTTCATTGAGCAGTGTATATATGTTTATCGTGTAATATCACTCTATGTCATTAGCCTCTAGTTCAAAATTTTAAATCAGTTTTTAAATCACTTTTTATCTAAAATTGATCCTTTGGATGCAATAATGAATATATGATTTAAATATTTAGACATTGAATTTTGATTTGTTTTATTGAAAAGGATAAAATTGCGACTCTAGTGACAAAAGCTCAATTTCATGAAATAAATAAAACTTAAACCATTATAAAATCTAAGTCTTTGTGAATGAATATTTACGCAAGAATTTATAATTTCCTTCTGAACAGTCATTCAGCCAATTTGTATAATGCAGAAAAAATCGCATAATCGTGTCGTTACTATTTTTGTAACGATATACCATTTCTTGGGTTTTTTTTAAAATCAAGAAATTGTTTGAAACTGTTCTGATATGGCGAAATTAATTATCATGATAAGCAAATATTTAACATTTTACAAATGTTGACTGGGGTTGAGGGCAACGTTGATTATATGAGCCCCCGAGGGACGAAATATCGCCCGACGCGAAACGGAGGGCAATATATTCGTCCCAAGGGGGCTCATATAATCAATGTTGCCCGAAAATACAGTCAACATTTGTTTCGTTATATGAAGAAACAAACCAAAATTCAAATAAGATTTGAAAACAGATCACAGAAATTTTCTCAGCTCAACATAGAATTCACGAATTAAATTTTGCGCAAGGTTCATTTTCAAAATATCGTTGGCATCAAACGGTCACTGGTGATATTCCGGCGCCCGTAGGAATTAAGTTACAAATGTTCTACCTGATTTTACTTCACAGTAATTTGTAAATCCTTATATCCGTTATGATAGCAAACCGTCGCATTTTGCGCGTCCGTTTTTTACTTGCCATGACTGATTGCCTATTATGACGTCACCTTGTTTTAGAGTCGCAGAGATCTATTTACGTCACCGTTTACGAATCCACGAATCAGAAGCGATTAATTGAAATGAGGAAATATTCTCTAGATATTATTCCTAGCCGGTTAATATTAAAAAATATTGACCGGTTAATATTTTTCGGACGAGCTAATATTAAAATTATTGACTATTCGTCTATATAGAGTTATATAGTGAGAATATACTACTGAATATAACAATAACTAATTGATATATAACTGCAAATGGCAAAGAAGCTTTATATTTAATTTCTAAACATTAGACATGTAGCAAATGAAATAAATTTAAAAAAAACAATACAAAATAAAAATATGTTATGCTAAAAATGAGTCATAAACAGTTAAAAAAAAGAAATTCTTAATATTTCAATCAGAAAATAAAACTTTACATGCCTGAACTTTAATAGGTGTGTATGGTCAAGATATACCTGGTAAAAAAACTATGTAGTGTTTACTGTCTATAATAGGACTCTTGCAAAAATGCCATCATACAAGTGCACGAACGTTACGTAGATATTATAGAACTGGCGTCACAGTTAAAACAACAAGAGGCCCATGGGCCACATCGCTCACCCGAGCAACAACAGACATAATAAAATCAGCTTTATAGAGTCATATACAAAATATCTGAACAATGTCGTATAATAAATCCTGTATAAAAAAAATTCCCCATATTCTTATGTTTATCATTGACCCCCTTTGTAACAGGATGATTTTACAGTCATATCACATATTGAGCATTGCAGTTCTCGAGAAGATGATCAGAATATTTTTAAAGATTTACTCTATATATTCGTTTGTAAAAATTCAACCCCCCATTGTGGCCCCACCCTACCCCCGGGGATCATGATTTGAACAAACTTGAATCTACACTACCTGAGGATGCTTCCACACGTTTCAGCTTTTCTGGTCAAATGGTTTATAAGAAGAAGATTTTAAAAGATTTACTCTATATATTCCTATGTTAAAAAATTCAACCCCCAATTGTGGCCCCACCCTACCCCCGGGGAACATGATTTGAACAATTTGAACTACCTGAGGATGCTTCCACACGTTTCAGCTTTTCTGGTCAAATGGTTTATAAGAAGAAGATTTTTAAAGATTTACTCTATATATTCCTATGTAAAAAATTCGACCCCCCATTGTGGCCCCACCCTACCAACAGAGATCATGATTTGAACACACTTGAATCTACACTACCTGAGGATGCTTCCACACTAGTTTCAGATTTTCTGGCCAAATGGTTTTTGAGAAGAAGATTTTTAAAGATTTACTCCATATATTCCTATGTAAAAATTCAACCCCCTTTGTGGCCCCACCCTATCCCCCGGGATCATGATTTGAACAATCTTGCATCTACACTACCTGAGGAGGATGCTTCATCTTTTCTGGCCGAATGGTTTTTGAGAAGAAAATTTTTGAAAAATACCTACAAATTTTCAATGATTTTTAATTATCTCCCCTTGAAAGACGGTATGGCCCTTCATTTTAACAAACTTGAATCCCCTTTATCTAAGGATGCTTAGTGCCAAGTTGAAATCGGCCCAGTGGTTCTGGAGAAGTCGAAAATGTAAAAAGTTTACGGACAGACAGACGGACGGACGGGCAGACGGAACAGGGTAACAACAATATACCCGAACTTTCTTTAGAAAGTGCGGGTATAATTATTGGGCAAAAATTACTGTACAGACCAAGTTTTACAATCCGACTAACAACATAATTCGACTTGTTTATCTTAATGATGATAAACAACTTAACTAAAGTTCATTTTGTAATGACGTTGCTGTTAAATGAAAGAAATAAGTTAATATGAGTATTTTTAACTAATAGAGATATTCTTTCTTTATTTGACCGTAACAACGATGAAGAGGTCCATTTATCCAAACGCGTACAAGTTGTAGTAATGCCCATCATAACGAGTAAAGGTATGATCTGACGCAGACCTCCAGCCGGGGTGCAGATCCTTGTGAACGACCCCAACAGAACCATATGTGTCACATGACTTCGCCATGTGACTTAAGACAACATCAGCGTGAATGGAGACCGTATAATATCTTTTTTGGATATCTCGTCGTCTTCCTCCGTGCCTATGTCTGGTTTCATAAGATTTAGTGTGAAGAATATGGCTTTGTTGAATTGACGTCAAGTGAGCTTTGTTTTTAGGAACACTGGCCACCACAACATTTTTACCATGTGCGTTATTTGTCACTCCACCACAGGAATGTACAGCGTATTTTGCGGGGTCAGTTGAGTGGTCAGCTACCATTACCATCCAGTTTCGCCAAAAGTACTTGCTGTTTATGACGTCAAATAGGTGGTTTGTAATATCACTATTGCTAGAATGGACATGATTTATAACGTAGCGATCAACATCTGTGGACAGCTGATGTCCGTATTGAGTTTCCAGTTTGTGGTCTGTTGCAATCATCTTTTGTCTGAACTTCTCAAACTTGACTTGCCACTGGTGTCGATAGTAGCTTTCCTGTGATGGATACTTCAGGTGATAATAAGCCAGTTCTAAGGTAGCGCCAAACATAAGGACTTTAGTAACTCCGAGCATAAAGTTTTGTGTCTTTTTTCTATCCCATTCGAAGTTGTCAATGGCGGAATCGAACAAAGCTTTATTAAAGACTTGGTGCTCGTTAACAACCCCATCGAAAATTTTGTCCGCGGCGTTAGAGAAGTCTTGCTCGTAGTTCCCGATAAAAAGGTTTTTTCGTACAGAAAAATCATGTTTGGTTGTAGAAGAAGTCAGATCTAAATATTTTTGACCGACAGCATGGATTTTACTCTCATATGCAGAGAATTGTAACTCGACTCTCTTCCAGTCTATTTCATGCTTAACTGCAGTGAACTGATGATCAACTCGATCAAACCGAAGAGCTATTTCTTTGTTCAGTTTTTCTATTGCCAACAGCTCAGCTGAAGGTCCCGAGTCGAAAAAACTGAAAACAAAACCTAATACAGTCCCAACGATTCCAAAGTATGGTGATGCGGCAGAGGCAAGCTTGGTGATGGTCTTTGAAAAGTCCTGTTGTTCTATGTACCCTGCGATGTCACTAGCCAGATGCAGACCGTCTGTTATGTGACTTGTGTCAACAGCGCAGACACTGGACGCTGTCCATGCAGTGATAGCAAAACCGACTATCACCGAGATCCTCATGTTGATCTTAAAAGAGAAGTTATAGTTATGTAACTAACTCCCGAATAGATAAAATGACAAGTATTTTGTAACTCAATATCTAAAAAGAAAAGTAAATAGTCCATTGAGTAACAGTCCAAGCTAAATAAAATTTCCCTCAAGTAAGAAAATGTTTTAAAACATGGTATTCTGGACTGAGAAGGAATGAGGCAATATCAACTTTATAATCTTTGTACGCTTGATTATATCAAATTAGTTTTATAAGTAACGGATATTCTACACGTTTAAAACGACTTTCAAGTTAAAGACAATTTTTAGTTTATAATAAATCATGCAAATCTTTCATTTTAAATGTTTCGGATTGACAAATTGGTTTTGCAGTCCGGTATGGTTTCCCATGACGCTAAATGAGCAAATTATAACAAGTGTAATATCAAAAAGGAATTGAAAATTTGATAAACTTCATTTATAACAAGGAAAATATGAGGATTGAATGCTAGATTTGACTACTTTATTAATCTTTGATTTCGATAAGAAAGAGGTTAAGCTAACTTTGTTATTATACTTATATCTATACGGCCCTATACCATACCTAGACTCTGTCCTAAAATATTTATGCAGACCATTTTTTTTTCATCTTTTAATTTTTTTTATACATTATTTACTAAAATGAAAAAAAATTCTTTTTCGGAAACGCCCCATTATCTTGTCATATTTCAATATACAGATAAAAATATTTATTAGGAATTGCTAAAAATATTTATTGGGAATTAGCATTGTGAACGCCATGAAAGTAACCCGGATGAAAACTTTGAAAAATTGTACGAGGTGTCCCGTGTGACTTGAAAAAAAAAGATGATGTCAGACACCCCTTTTAAATCTCCGAAAGAGATATGTTTTCGTTCTTGTGAATTTCTCCAGGTAAAAAGAGATGACGTGTCAAAGAAGAAATTTTGGACTTTTTTTCCTCTCATCGATTCTAATTGCAATTATTTGATAGGTATATTTGTATTTTCGTTAAAAATCGTCAAAAATGAAGGAAACGGTGAAAGACAATAAAACCCATTAACAGGATACTTACGAAACATGGTATGTATGACTAACGTCCATTTAATACTTTACACATTCAATTATCGGTTCCAAAAAACATACTAGATTGAATGCAAATGCAAAAGATCAATATAACTTAAGAAACTACAAAACGAATATAAAATGCGATGATACAATGCTTAAATGTTTACCTTCGTCCCTACTGGGAAAAATAATGAAAGAAGATTACTGTAGGAGGTAGATATACTGGTTGCTCAAAGCCACCTGTAATTTTCTCATGATTTTGCAAATTGTAAGAACATGTAAAGAAATAGATATGACAATATCTTAAGGGGAGTAATTACTTTTGAAGAAATAATTTGATCTGAGATTATACCACCGTTGAAAAATTAGTGCATATTTGTCAATAACATATATCATATGATATTGACAAATATGCGCGATATTTATCGATATTTATCGATACAATTCAGAAATAACCATATCAGAATAAGACGTTAATTGAAATCCAGATCTTTCAAACGTTAATTGTATGTAGACTAGGTAGAACATATTAAAATTAAACATCATAGTTATGCCAACACTATTTTTTGTACTAAACAGAACAAGTTTCACGGTCTGAACTGCACAGCTTTCACTTTATTACATGTTTCTTGATAATAATACATTATTCCTTATAATACTTTGTATTATATATATATATATATATATATATATATATATATATATATATATATATATATATATATATATATATATATATATATAATATTACCTTTTAAGTTTTTAACAATAAATTTGGCAAAACATGAACACAGTTTGTTCTTTTGTGACAATTGTGTTTAGAACTAGAATTTTTTTGTCTTCATCAAAAATAAGGGCTTTTTGACATCCGTCATCTCTTTTTATTTAGTTTCAAGAGAACTGTATCCAAAATATTTCCAAATTTTTTAACGCCTTGGTATAACAAATAACTATAATAAATGCAATGTGTAAAGAAAGATAACTCCAGATCTTTATAGGTAGATATGTACCTTTTAATTTCTTTAAAGATATTTTCAGAAATTCAAAGAAAAAAGTACTCATTATACCCGCACATTTTAAAGAAAGTTCGGGTATATTGTTGTTACCCTGTTCCGTCTGTCCGTCCGTCTGTCCGTCCGTCCGTCCGTCTGTCACGTTTTACTTTCTCAAACTGCTCTTACATCTTATAAACCAGCAAACTGAACTCTTGGAGTATGATTTGGGGTGTCATTTTGTTTCGTAAAAAGGTTTCAGAAATTCTCTGGTAGTCCTGGGGGTCAAATAATTGGTAAAAAATGACGTTTTTTGACCAAAAACCTTCTTCCTCGAACTCCTTTTACATTTTCAACAGTAGACAAATCATCTCTTGGAATATGTTTTGGGGTGTCCTATAGATGCGCAATAAGGTTTCGGAAATTTCAATTTTGTCCTGGGGGTCATTAAATGGCTGAAAAATGACGTTTTTTTTTACAAAAAGTCTGGTTTCAAAAAACGTCAATTTCTTTTTGCAGTAGCCTAATGATCTAATAGGATATGCTTTGGGGTGTCATGTTGACGTGTAATCATGTTTCAGAATTTTTGTTTTCATCACTGTCGGCATCAAAAAAACAAATTTGCAAAACAAATATGGTTCCCAGAACTCCTCTTACAATTTATGCAGTAGCTATGTTATCTCTTGAGATATGATAGGGACTGTCCTATAGATGTGCAATAAGGTTTTAAAAAATTTAATTTCATCCAGGGAGTCAAATAGTAGCTGAAAATTGACGTTTATCACTCTTAAACAAACCTACTTCCCAGACCTCCTCTCATGATTTAATAAATAGCCACATCATATCTTGAGGTATGATAGGGGCTGTCATATAGTCATGCAATAAGGTTTTAAAAATTTCCATTTCATCCAGGGAGTCAAATAGTAGCTGAAAATTGACGTTTATCACTCCTGAAAAAACCTACTTCCCAGAACTCCTCTCATGATTTAATGAATAGCCACATCATTTATAGGGATATAACAGAGGCTGAGCTATAGATTTGCAATAAGGTTTTAGAAATATAAATTTGATTCTGAGGGTCAATGCTATCTGCAAAATGATGTTCCGTCCCATAAAAAACCTAATTCCTGGACCTCCTCTTATCTCTTGTGATTGAAATAATGTACCATAAGATGCATAAGGAGGAAGAATATATATGCTTTAAGGGTGGGGATCACAAGCATTTTTTTCAAGTTATTTGATCATTTTTGATTTTGGGAGGGTGGGGTGGGGTTAGGGTGACCCCCAGATGCCATGACCTACTAATACCACAAAAAGATTTACCTTGACATGGTCATGGTTCAAGAAACAAAAATATATATGGTTTAGGAGTGGGGATTTCGATGATTTTGAGGATATTTTAAAAATATTCAACTATTCATGTTTTCTATTTAAGAGGAGGGGGTGGGGGGATGTTGTTTAAAACCAACTCCGGGGTGGGGGAATGACCCAAGGGGCATTTTGTCTTAAATGTATCTTGACATGATCAGCAGAATTGGACAGAATTATCACTATAGGGCATCTGCAGAGTGGGGCCCTAAATAGTTACAAAATCAATCTACAAAAAATATTGATAATATGTTATACATGTTATACATGTATTTAGAAATGTCTTTATTTCCAAAATGATTAACAAATTAATCATTCAAAATGAGTTATAAATAACCGATTGGCAATTCTGCAATTGATTGCAAGATCCCTAGTATAATATCACATGTATTTTTTTAAATATATAATTATACATGTATGTTAACAATCAGGATTAAAATGCACAAATTTTCATGTCATAAATCTTGACATACCACATATCTCTTGACAAAAAAGAATAAGCAATTTAAAATAAAAGAAAATTAGTCATTAACTCTTTTTCTATTACTGGTGTATGATGATGGGGTAGGGGGTATAATGGGAAAAAAGCTGCAGCATGCCTTCATTCTCACTAAAAATGTATATCTAATCCACACATCATGGGGATGGGGAACGGTTAAGGCCCCTTCCCCTTTCTCCCTATTATAACTCATATAAACATGATATTTAATACCCAAATTTAATACAAAATAGGGTCAATATGGAGTCAACTCAATAGTGTAAGTCTGACAAATGAAAAAAAAAATCTGCAATTAAAATGACAGAAACTGTAGATAAGCTTATTTAAATACAGATGATGATACAGTATGCTTGCAAAGGGAGATCACATTTTAGAAAGTGAAAGTAAAACTTAACTGTTTTGTATACCGGTGTCTCATAATATTGCGCTACTACATGTATTATACTTACCTATATTGCTCAACATCATAATGATAATCCAATTAGCACAATATGAATTCCTTTAGCTGATCACCACAAAAGAAACATTTATTCATGTTAATTAATTCTATTCTGCACATCAAGAAAACATATGCATGTACACCACGTGAAACCCATCTAACCAAAGAGCTGGGTAGAACTAGTACCCGATGCAACCTGTACACCTCTGTTGTGTCAGTAACTTCAGACAAAGATCATTTAATTGAAACATATTGCATGTGGCCTTCTTTTTGACTAAAACTAGTACAAGAGAGTGTTATTTAGAGGAAAACACTTGGTGCGGGTATTACTGTCTAATGACAGCATCTAGTTTGTTTTACTCACAACTTGATATACCAATTGAAAGGAATTTATGCTCAAAATTCTTTAAAATTTTAAGCAAGATAACTCTTTCGAAATGATTTTTTTAATTTTAAAATGTTGTGACATTCAAGCCCTTTAATCCCCTGCAAGGGGTCAAAACGTGGCACCACGGACCATAATTGTTAATTTGTACTCTTTATTCTAAACTATAAACCAAAACGATTTTGTAAATCAGAAAAATAAAAATGTTATAGATAAAGGGCTTTTTTAGCTTTGGCCCCTCCAGATCCCTTATCTTTAAGAATTTTATTTTCAGAACCTTTTCCGGTCTGCATAATTATCGGGTCTCTTATTATTAGTATGAAATATAGAAATATTACCTTGAAAATTGTTTGAGAAAACATGACACGCGTAAATTCAATTTAACATTAAAAGTCCCATAGATAAATTTTCATCTACTAATAAAACCGGAAGTTCTAAATATTTTTGAATGAAACTTAAAACATAAGAACATTATGTCAATCTTAAGATTTTCAATTGAAAGAAGTTGTGGCTTACAATTTTGTATATCATAGCGTAAATTATTAAATTCCAAAATGTCCGACCGAACGTCGAAAAGCCCTAAAAAGAAATTTGTAAAAAATAATTTTAAATAACATGCATAATTGTTCTTTATTTCACTTTTAACAACGATGAAGCGTTCCATTTATCCAAACGCATACAAGTTGTAGTAATGCCCATCATAGCGATTGAAAGTATGATCTGACGGAGACCTCCAGCCAGGGTGCAGATTCTTGTGAACGACCCCAACAGAACCATATGTGTCACATGACTTTGTCATGTGACTTAAGACTACGTCGGCGTGAATGGATACCGTATAAACTCCGAATGGAAGGTTCCTCTTTTGGATATCCTGTCGTCTTCCTCCGTGCATATGTCTGGTTTCATAAGATTTAGTGTGAAGAATATGGCTTTGTTGAATTAATGTCAAGTGAGCTTTATTTTTAGGAACACTGGCCACCACAACATTTTTACCATGTGCGTTATTTGTCACTCCACCACAGGTATGTACAGCGTATTTTGCGGGATCAGTTGAGTGGTCAGCTACCATTACCATCCAGTTTCGCCAAAAGTACTTGCTGTTTATGACGTCAAATAGGTGGTTTGTAATATCACTATTGCTAGAATGGACATGATTTATAACGTAGCGATCAACATCTGTGGACAGCTGATGTCCGTATTGAGTTTCCAGTTTGTGGTCTGTTGCAATCATCTTTTGTCTGAACTTCTCAAACTTGACTTGCCACTGGTGTCGATAGTAGCTTTCCTGTGATGGATACTTCAGGTGATAATAAGCCAGTTCTAAGGTAGCGCCAAACATAAGGACTTTAGTAACTCCGAGCATAAAGTTTTGTGTCTTTTTTCTATCCCATTCGAAGTTGTCAATGGCGGAATCGAACAAAGCTTTATTAAAGACTTGGTGCTCGTTAACAACCCCATCGAAAATTTTGTCCGCGGCGTTAGAGAAGTCTTGCTCGTAGTTCCCGATAAAAAGGTTTTTTCGTACAGAAAAATCATGTTTGGTTGTAGAAGAAGTCAGATCTAAATATTTTTGACCGACAGCATGGATTTTACTCTCATATGCAGAGAATTGTAACTCAACTCGTTTCCAGTCTATTTCATGCTTAACTGCAGTGAACTGATGATCAACTCGATCAAACCGAAGAGCTATTTCTTTGTTCAGTTTTTCTATTGCCAACAGCTCAGCTGAAGGTCCCGAGTCGAAAAAACTGAAAACAAAACCTAATACAGTCCCAACGATTCCAAAGTATGGTGATGCGGCAGAGGCAAGCTTGGTGATGGTCTTTGAGAAGTCCTGTTGTTCTATGTACCCTGCGATGTCACCAGCCAGATGCAGACCGTCTGTTATGTGACTTGTGTCAACAGCGCAGACACTGGACGCTGTCCATGCAGTGATAGCAAAACCGACTATCACCGAGATCCTCATGTTGATCTTAAAAGAGAAGTTATGGTTATATAACTTGCTCCCGAACAGATTAAATGACAAGTATTTTGTTACTTAATAACTAAAAAGAAAAGTAAATAGTCCATTGAGTAACAGTCCAAGCTAAATAAAATCTTCCTCATGTAAGAAAATGTTTTAAAACATGGTATTCTGGACTGAGAAGGAATGAGGCAATATCAACTTTATAATCTTTGTACGCTTGATTATATCAAATTAGTTTCAAAAGTTATGTATAGGATATTCTACACGTTTAAAACGACTTTCAAGTTAAAGACAATTTTTAGTTCATAAGAAATCATTCAAATCTTTCATTTTAAATGTTTCGGTTTAAAAAATTGGTTTTGCAGTCCGGTATAGTTTCCCATGAAGCTAAATGAGCAAATTATAACAAGTGTAATATCAAAAAGGAATTGAAAATTTGATAAAATTCATTTATAACAAGGAAAATATGAGGATTGAATGCTAGATTTGTCTACTTTATTAATCTTTGATTTCGATAAGAAAGAGGTTAAGCAAACTTTGTAATTATACTTATATCTATACGGCCCTATACCATACCTAGGCTCTGTCCTAAAATATTTATGCAGAATATTTTCTTATATTAATTTTGTTTATACATGAGGGTCAAGACAGTTTTTACTAGAATGAAAAAAGATTCTTTTTCGGAAATGCCCCATTATTAGGAATTAGCATTGTGAACACCATGAAAGTATCCCGGATGAAAACTTTGAAAAATTGTACTTGAATGAAAAAGATGATGTCAGACACCCCTTTTAAATTTCCGAAAGAAATCTATTTCGTTCTTGTGAATTTCTCCAGGTAAAAAGAGATGACGTGTCAAAGAAGAAATTGTGGACTTTTCATCGATTCTAATTGTAATTATTTGATAGGTATATTTGTATTTTCGTTAAAAACCGTCAAAAAATGAAGGAAACGGTGAAAGACAATTAAATTCCATTAACAGGATACTTACAATACATTGTATGAATTACTAACGTTCATTTAATACTTTACAAATTTAATTATCAGTTCCAAAAAACATAGATTTATCAATATAACTTAAGAAACTACAGAACGTATATAAAATGCGATGATACAATGCTTAAATGTTTACCTTCGACCCTAATGGGGAAAATGTTGGAAGAAGATTACTGTAGGAGGTAGATATACTGGTTGCTCAAAGCCACCTGTAATTTTCTCATGATTTTGCAAATTTTTAGTACATGTTAATAAATAGATATGACAATATCTTAAGGGGAGTAATTACTTTAATTTGAAGAAATAATTTGATCTGAGATTATACCATCGTTGAAAAATTAGTGCATATTTGTCAGTATCATATATCATATGGAAATATATATACTCCTTAAAGAATATAGTTACGTCTTTTTCTCATAGCCTATTGTTTGTATATTATGTTTGTTTGATTTTTATTGTTCTTAAATTGAGACGTCACAAATAACGATCTGATTATTTTAATCAAAGATCTTGATAGGTATGTTTAGATGCTTATCTTATTTTGCTTTAGGCAGGCTTACCATTCAATAGGAGCTTTGTCTCTTCTGTCTAATCTGATAGGACCGCTTACTCTATCAGTTATGTCAGGGTCAACTTTCAACACTTCTACACTGTAACGGACGTGATTCCATCATTCCAGTTCAGACGGTACTTTCTGCAGTCACGGTATGTTTTGATTGATAATTTGGAATATCATTTTTCTTAATGTACCCCACTCCTCAACGTGGTTGTGTCAAAATATCTTAAATATATATCGTAAATTTGTAGCCAAATATTCTTCAAAAATAAAAAAAAAGGGTGTCAGTGTTCAAACCTCTGAGGTAGGATGTGTTTGATTTGACATCGTTGCCCTTTTAATGCAGTTTATGTCATTAACACTGTTAACAAAGCAGAATAATAGCATCAAATATTTACAATGATCAGATTAAATTTGATAATTAAGAAAAAATTCTGTTACAGCTGTGCAATATTTTTCGTTGCCGTTTTGGCGGTTACAATTGGCTAAATTTTAATAGCAACAATTACAATTATACATGTAGTTTGATTATATTTGTTCATTTAGCATAAACATGTTATTTCATTATTTCACAACATTTACAGAGAATCAATCTATTCTCTGTCCCAAAATATCCTCGGTTTACATTTTGCTTTATAACAAGATATTTATAAGTATATTACAGTTCAAATGATGTTAATTAAAAAGTATGAAAATTTTCCAAGATTTCTCCTTTGAAACGCCCCTTCTAGCTTTAAAGATTTCAATAATACATGTACATGGCTAAAATAATGGAGTCTACGGAGATTTTGCATTGAAACAGACCCAGGTGATAAATTGTGCGAGGTATCTCGAGTGACTTCCGAATGGAGAAAAGATGTAAATATTTCCCATTACATGTATATAAACCTCCGTAAGAAATCTGTATTCGTTTCTGTGAATTTTTCCGATGGAAAAATGATAATGTGTCAATATATTTATCTTAGATATTTTCCCTTTTATCTAAATCAATTGCACTTCTTTCACAGGTATTTATCTTTTTGTTAAAATCGTCCAAATGTGCTGCATAAATATCATGGGGCAGACTATAAAAATGATAAACAGATAATATTTTGATGGGACTGTATTTTCGTGCAGAAGGATTTTCAAAGAAAATGATAAAAAAAATCATAAAACTTAGCAATAAATTAATTTTGTTTAAATATGCAAACTTTTACGTTGAAGAAACTTGAAAATAAAAGGAAAAATATGAAAAATTTTCAGGCACAATTTAAGAGGAATAATAAAACATGATGTACGGTGATGTGAATATTAGGAAAGCATTTAAATACATGTATTTACTTCATTGACCCTCATGCTTATTATGCCTATTAAATTCTGAAGACATATCTAGATAAAAAGTAATTTTTAAAAATGTTGATATTCGAAAACCATATTCAATCGGATCATTTAACATACTGTAAAATACTATTTGATGTAAATATTCTCCTTGGTTAGAAAAACTGGTGATAAATGTCAGTTCAGCGAAAACTGCATTTTTAGTGCAAAAAGTTCAAATTAAATGCGCCCATACTTCGAGGGATGAACAACGATCCCCTTTTCTTTATGTTTTAAGCATGTTTTGTTTTCATTGATAATTTCTTTTTAAGAAATTTTTGATACAACCACCTTGAGGAATGAGATACCTTGATTAAATAACGACAAAGATTCAAAGTACCAGATGAATCGTAACAGCTACACGATTTTCATTATTTCCCAATTTGAATATTTGTTAACAAGTTCTCACATGCTTAAAGGCTCAGATTAAAATTTTCCTTGGTTGAGACAAATCAAGCACAATTTCAAATTAAAAAAAAGTGTGTGTGTGTGGTGGTGGGAATAAAACGCCTGTCACTGGAGGGGAGTGTTCTACTCTGGGATACGGTTGTTTTCTCGGGGGAAATTATTGAGCCCGGGTTTGTGCTTCCTAGAAGGGAAATTTAATGCCAGGGTCATTTTTCCAGATTAAAGATAACCAGGGACCTTTTTTTTTTGGTGGGACAGTCTACACACGGGGGGATGTTATAGCACCAGTATTTATTGTTGATAGGACATATTTTTTCATGCCCAATTATTTAATATAAAAAAGTACAATTTCTTGTTCACAAGCTAAGTATAGCTTGTCAGTAGCTCCTGTTTTAAAAAGTTTGGATAGGCGACCTGGGAACTACAGTTCCCGCTATTGTTACTGCGAAACAAAGTGTCAAATAAAACCACGTGATCTAAATGACAATAACATTCGCAGGGGTCATGGTCGTTTTCGAAATCAATCGCAGCAAAGTGAATGATACAATTCAGAAATAACCATACGAGAATAAGACGTAAATTGAAATCCAGATCTTCCAAACGTTTATACATTATTCCTTATAATACTTTTTGCATTTCATATATATATATATATATATATATATATATATATATATATATATATATATATATATATATATATATATATATATATACACTTGCAAATGTTTTCCCTTATATAACAATATAACAATGTTTGTGCAATCCGCTGTTATTCTAACCGACTTGTGCTGAAACATACCTATTAAATATCGTAATGAAAACATAATTTAGGCATAAAAAATTAAACATATCTGTATTTTGTTATACGAAGTTTTATTCATTCATTTTAAAAAATATATATAACATTAATTGCGGGGGATAAATGATCCATGTAAGATAGGCCTGTAAACAGAATAATGTTTATGGATCGACATCGTAACGAGGCGTTCTTGAAAATTACAATCGTAATTTGTCAAAGGAGTTAATTCAGTTAAAATTCATTTCTGACTTTATTACAAGCCTCATCAAAATCGCAAACACAATATCACAGACCTTTCATGTTAAGTCCATTCACGGATCACGGTAAAATTTAACTCCTTGTGCTTCTCTGTCCGTTTTGTTCCGTAAAAAGAACTTAGAAGTTAAAATGGCTTTCCTCTATAATGTCGGAGGAAAATCATTATGCTTTTGAATCTGATTCTGCGATAGAGTTTCCCCTGAAAATGCGTAAGTAGACTCTAACTCAACTTTCAGTCACTTTGTTTTCAAATTTCCAACCGCTCTGCGACTTCAACAGAATTGGTACTATTCCGCCAAGCTTCAATCGGTTTTTTTCAGTTGTACAAGTGAATTTTCGTTTCTGTTTCACTTTATAATAATAAAAAAGTGTTGTCTTGTCAAAAGTAGTGTCATATTTATTTATCATGATAATCAAATACTTGCAACATTGTTGTACTATTTTTTGTTACGCCATCTTAATCGAAGCGGCTTTCTAGGTCATCACAAAAAAGAAAGTATGGAGCATTGTTATTGTTATGATTTGCAATAAATGTAAATATAAGTTATTATATAATGATGTCCTTGTCTAATATAGGGGCAGGTGTCACATAGTGAATCCTGGCATTTGGCAACTTCAATTTCCGATTTTTCTTCGAAACTGGATTTGGTAAGGATGTGTCGAAGATTCTTCGGCTGTCTTTTGCTGTTTATAAATTTTTGTTTATCAAATATTTTAGCCATTGTTTCATCAGTCTTCAAGACGTCATTTATATATTTCACATTATATATATATATATATATATATATATATATATATATATATATATATATATATATATATATATATATATAAAACATTACCTTTTAAGTTTATAACAACAAATTTGGCAAAACATTAACACAGTTTGATCTTTTGTGACAATTGTGTTTAGAACTAGAACGTTTTTTGTCTTGAATAAAAAGTAAGGGCTTTTCGACATCCGTCATCTCTTTTTTTTTTAGTTTCAAGAAAACTGTATCAAATGTATTTCCAAATTTTTAACGCCTTGGTATAAATAACTATAATAAATGCAATGTCTAAACAAAGATAATTTCAGAACTTTATAGGTAGATATGTACCTTTTAATTTCTTTAAAAATTTTCAGAAATTTAAAGGAAAAAAGTACTCATTTTTTGGATTCACAATTTGATAAACCAATTGAAAGGAATTGACGCTCAACACTCTAAGCAAAGCAAGATAACTCTTTCGAAATGAATTTTTTGACTTAAAAAAGTTGTGATTTTTAAGCCCTTTAATCCCCTACAAGGGATCAAAACGTTGCACCACTGACCATAATTGTAAATTTGTACTCTTTATTCTAAACTATAAACCAAAAAGATTATGTAAATCAGATGAAAAATAAAAATGTTATAGATAAAGGACTGTTTTAGCTTTGGCCTCTCCAGATCCCTTATATTTAAGAATTTTTTTTCAGAACCTTTTCTGTCTATCTCAAGATTTCCATGCTTCATTATAAAAATTTGACCGTAATTTTAATATTTTTTATCCCCCCCCCCTTTTTAAAAAAAGTTTTAAATCTTATAACTCTGAAACGATAAGAGGTTGAAAGAAGTTGTCGCTTACAATTTTGTATATCACAGCGTGAATTATCTAATTCCAAAATGTCCGACAGAACGTCGAAAAGCCCTAAAAAGAAATTTGTAAAAATTAATTTTAAATAACATGCATAATTGTTCTTTATTTCACTTTTAACAACGATGAAGCGTTCAATTTATCCAAACGCATACAAGTTATAGTAATGCCCATCATAGCGATTGAAAGTATGATCTGACGGAGACCTCCAGCCAGGGTGCAGATCCTTGTGAACGACCCCAACAGAACCATATGTGTCACATGACTTCGTCATGTGACTTAAGACTACGTCGGCGTGAATGGATATTGTATAAACTCCGAATGGAAGGTTCCTCTTTTGGATATCCTGTCGTCTTCCTCCGTGCCTATGTCTTGTTTCATAAGATTTAGTGTGAAGAATATGGCTTTGTTGAATTGATGTCAAGTGAGCTTTATTTTTAGGAACACTGGCCACCACAACATTTTTACCATGTGCGTTATTTGTCACTCCTCCACAGGTATGTACAGCGTATTTTGCGGGGTCAGTTGAGTGGTCAGCTACCATTACCATCCAGTTTCGCCAAAAGTACTTGCTGTTTATGACGTCAAATAGGTGGTTTGTAATATCACTATTGCTAGAATGGACATGATTTATAACGTAGCGATCAACATCTGTGGACAGCTGATGTCCGTATTAAGTTTCCAGTTTGTGGTCTGTTGCAATCATCTTTTGTCTGAACTTCTCAAACTTGACTTGCCACTGGTGTCGATAGTAGCTTTCCTGTGATGGATACTTCAGGTGATAATAAGCCAGTTCTAAGGTAGCGCCAAACATAAGGACTTTAGTAACTCCGAGCATAAAGTTTTGTGTCTTTTTTCTATCCCATTCGAAGTTGTCAATGGCGGAATCGAACAAAGCTTTATTAAAGACTTGGTGCTCGTTAACAACCCCATCGTTAATTTTGTCCGCGGCGTTAGAGAAGTCTTGCTCGTAGTTCCCGATAAAAAGGTTTTTTCGTACAGAAAAATCATGTTTGGTTGTAGAAGCAGTCAGATCTAAATATTTTTGACCGACAGCATGGATTTTACTTTCATACGCAGAAAACTGCAACTCAACTCGCTTCCAGTCTATTTCATGCTTGACTGCAGTGAACTGATGATCAACTCGATCAAACCGAAGAGCTATTTCTTTGTTCAGTTTTTCTATTGCCAACAGCTCAGCTGAGGGTCCCGAGTCGAAAAAACTGAAAACAAAACCTAGTACAGTCCCGACGATTCCAAAGTAAGATGACGCAGAAGAGGCAAGCTTGTCGATGGTCTTTGAGAAGTCCTGTTGTTCTATGTACCCTGCGATGTCACCAGCCAGATGCAGACCGTCTGTTATGTGACTCGTGTCAACAGCGCAGACGCTGGACGCTGTCCATGCAGTGATAGCAAAACCGACTATCACTGAGATTCTCATGTTGATCTTAGATTAAAGAAAAAAATGATTAACTACGGTAGATCCCGAACATATATATTGACAAGTATTATTTAGCTCAAAACAATGACACCAATTAAGATAATTTGACAGAGTTTAAGCGTTCTTTGATCTAGGTAACGGACTAATCATTTCTTGATTTATCAAACAATAGATTTGTAACCATTTAAAACATGATGAAAAGATAAGATAAATAAATAATTGTTAGATGTGAAATAATTGAATGATATGAACTCGCTTGTCTGTGTATATTTGATGAATTTGATTTACTTAAAATCGACAAATTTTAAGTACTAGCAGAAAACTATGGATTACTGTCCAAATAAAAATTATTAATTATTGATTAAAACAACTGATAAAACTAACGAATGTGGCATCATTGACATTTAAACGTTTAAAATTACAAGTATGTAAGAATTAAATTTCAAAGCGCAATCAACAAAAAATGAAAGAGTATAATATATTTAATACAAAGCATACGTGTGTGTTATAATTATATGTCACATTATTTGATAACCATATACACTCTTCTGCTGTGAATAAGCCTAAAGAAATTTGGAGCGGTCCAGAAAGGTTATCACGATCTTGAATTTCTCCCGAGTTTGAAGATATAACGTGTCGATGAAGAAATTTTTGACTTTTTTCCTTTCATGGTTTTTAATTGTAATTATTTGACAGATACATTTGTAATTTCGTTAAAAATTGTCAAAAAGTAACGGAAACACAATAAAACTCAGTGAATTTTATCAACTGGATACTTACAATGCATTGTATGTAAAACTAACGTCCCATTTCATACTTTACAAATTCATTTATCAGTCGTTCCTAAAAACATTGATTGCAAATGCAAAGGGTCAAGATAATTCAAGTAGCTACAGAACATTTAAAATGCGATGCTACAATGCTTTAATGTTTACCTTCGTCCCTCCTGGGAAAATGTTGGAAGAAGATAATTGTAGTAGATAAATATATTTGCTATACGAAGACACCTGTGATTTTCTCATCATTTTGCAAATTTTAAGTCCATTGATAGAGCTAAATATGACAATTTAATAAGAATTACCATTACCTTTGCGGAATAATTTGATATGATATTACATCATTGCTGAAAGATGATTGTATTTTCATAAATATCACATATTATATAAAAAGATTTTATATACTCCATTAACTATCTACGTATTTTTGCAACTGAAAAGTTTTTGACACATTGCGCATTCTGTGTTCAATTGATTTTGACTGTTTTTAAATTGAGAAGACACTAATGTAAATTTGATTACTTCAAAATAAAGACTTTGATCAGTATATATATATATATATATATATATATATATATATATATATATATATATATATATATATATATGGGTTATCCGTATCAACCCAGCAGACTTACTATCACAAAAGACCTTGACATCTTCTGATAAGTCTAAAATGTAAAGTTATTACTGTAACACTTGGCTGTGTATTCTTTATAGTGTTTTTGGCGGAAAGCCGCTTACGCTATATCGTGTATCTCTAAATGTCATTTATATATGTAAAAATATAGACACATTCGGAAAGACGATAATTCAAATCCACGCTAACATGCTTAAAAATCATTTTCTGCCAAATTTCGTACACGCCAAATATAAAACATGTACGTTTACAGAAGTTTGCTGGGAACAAAACTAAAACAGCAATATCAATGCCTCAAAATGCCAGATGTGGTCGTGCTCCATTAACTACGTCTACTTTGATCTTAAGCTTTACAACGCACAACAATTGAACATATTTCTTCGTTTTTGTTTTTGTAAAAAAGCTATACATGAACCACCCATAGACACGCACACACATACTCCCATCTATCACATCTTAATACTTTCTGGATCCTTTAAGTACCTAGAAGAGCCCCATGACGTCTTTGCATCAATATGACAGTAGGCTTGATCGATGAAATGTTATTAAAAATTCATCTTGACAAATAAGCAATTTATGTGAGATAGATAAGTTCTGTACTGAGTATTATCAACAATTCTTATTAAAGTGTTGCTAAATTCAAAAAACTATAAAGGTTTGCACCTACGTTAAACTCCTGGAAGCTTTTATTGTTGCTTTCTTTTATTTGTTTGTTTGTTTGATTGGTTTTTTTTTTTTGGGGGGGGGGGGGGAGTTGGTTGTAAAGTATTATAGAAAACATGATAAATATAGACTGAGGTAAAAATATTTTTCTAACTCTAATAAGAGGCATTTTAGGCAGTAATGTCAGATATAATATTAGGACAGAGACAGATATTATAATGATAATCTTCATACAAATTGGCGGATGGTCATATGATTATAATAACATGAAAATATAATATATATATAAAATAAAGGTTTGACAGCAATATCTTTAGTAAAAAGACAATTCTTATTTAGTTTGAGTGTAAAGTTTCATTGAGCAGTGTATATATGTTTATCGTGTAATATCACTCTATGTCATTAGCCTCTAGTTCAAAATTTTAAATCAGTTTTTAAATCACTTTTTATCTAAAATTGATCCTTTGGATGCAATAATGAATATATGATTTAAATATTTAGACATTGAATTTTGATTTGTTTTATTGAAAAGGATAAAATTGCGACTCTAGTGACAAAAGCTCAATTTCATGAAATAAATAAAACTTAAACCATTATAAAATCTAAGTCTTTGTGAATGAATATTTACGCAAGAATTTATAATTTCCTTCTGAACAGTCATTCAGCCAATTTGTATAATGCAGAAAAAATCGCATAATCGTGTCGTTACTATTTTTGTAACGATATACCATTTCTTGGGTTTTTTTTAAAATCAAGAAATTGTTTGAAACTGTTCTGATATGGCGAAATTAATTATCATGATAAGCAAATATTTAACATTTTACAAATGTTGACTGGGGTTGAGGGCAACGTTGATTATATGAGCCCCCGAGGGACGAAATATCGCCCGACGCGAAACGGAGGGCAATATATTCGTCCCAAGGGGGCTCATATAATCAATGTTGCCCGAAAATACAGTCAACATTTGTTTCGTTATATGAAGAAACAAACCAAAATTCAAATAAGATTTGAAAACAGATCACAGAAATTTTCTCAGCTCAACATAGAATTCACGAATTAAATTTTGCGCAAGGTTCATTTTCAAAATATCGTTGGCATCAAACGGTCACTGGTGATATTCCGGCGCCCGTAGGAATTAAGTTACAAATGTTCTACCTGATTTTACTTCACAGTAATTTGTAAATCCTTATATCCGTTATGATAGCAAACCGTCGCATTTTGCGCGTCCGTTTTTTACTTGCCATGACTGATTGCCTATTATGACGTCACCTTGTTTTAGAGTCGCAGAGATCTATTTACGTCACCGTTTACGAATCCACGAATCAGAAGCGATTAATTGAAATGAGGAAATATTCTCTAGATATTATTCCTAGCCGGTTAATATTAAAAAATATTGACCGGTTAATATTTTTCGGACGAGCTAATATTAAAATTATTGACTATTCGTCTATATAGAGTTATATAGTGAGAATATACTACTGAATATAACAATAACTAATTGATATATAACTGCAAATGGCAAAGAAGCTTTATATTTAATTTCTAAACATTAGACATGTAGCAAATGAAATAAATTTAAAAAAAACAATACAAAATAAAAATATGTTATGCTAAAAATGAGTCATAAACAGTTAAAAAAAAGAAATTCTTAATATTTCAATCAGAAAATAAAACTTTACATGCCTGAACTTTAATAGGTGTGTATGGTCAAGATATACCTGGTAAAAAAACTATGTAGTGTTTACTGTCTATAATAGGACTCTTGCAAAAATGCCATCATACAAGTGCACGAACGTTACGTAGATATTATAGAACTGGCGTCACAGTTAAAACAACAAGAGGCCCATGGGCCACATCGCTCACCCGAGCAACAACAGACATAATAAAATCAGCTTTATAGAGTCATATACAAAATATCTGAACAATGTCGTATAATAAATCCTGTATAAAAAAAATTCCCCATATTCTTATGTTTATCATTGACCCCCTTTGTAACAGGATGATTTTACAGTCATATCACATATTGAGCATTGCAGTTCTCGAGAAGATGATCAGAATATTTTTAAAGATTTACTCTATATATTCGTTTGTAAAAATTCAACCCCCCATTGTGGCCCCACCCTACCCCCGGGGATCATGATTTGAACAAACTTGAATCTACACTACCTGAGGATGCTTCCACACGTTTCAGCTTTTCTGGTCAAATGGTTTATAAGAAGAAGATTTTAAAAGATTTACTCTATATATTCCTATGTTAAAAAATTCAACCCCCAATTGTGGCCCCACCCTACCCCCGGGGAACATGATTTGAACAATTTGAACTACCTGAGGATGCTTCCACACGTTTCAGCTTTTCTGGTCAAATGGTTTATAAGAAGAAGATTTTTAAAGATTTACTCTATATATTCCTATGTAAAAAATTCGACCCCCCATTGTGGCCCCACCCTACCAACAGAGATCATGATTTGAACACACTTGAATCTACACTACCTGAGGATGCTTCCACACTAGTTTCAGATTTTCTGGCCAAATGGTTTTTGAGAAGAAGATTTTTAAAGATTTACTCCATATATTCCTATGTAAAAATTCAACCCCCTTTGTGGCCCCACCCTATCCCCCGGGATCATGATTTGAACAATCTTGCATCTACACTACCTGAGGAGGATGCTTCATCTTTTCTGGCCGAATGGTTTTTGAGAAGAAAATTTTTGAAAAATACCTACAAATTTTCAATGATTTTTAATTATCTCCCCTTGAAAGACGGTATGGCCCTTCATTTTAACAAACTTGAATCCCCTTTATCTAAGGATGCTTAGTGCCAAGTTGAAATCGGCCCAGTGGTTCTGGAGAAGTCGAAAATGTAAAAAGTTTACGGACAGACAGACGGACGGACGGGCAGACGGAACAGGGTAACAACAATATACCCGAACTTTCTTTAGAAAGTGCGGGTATAATTATTGGGCAAAAATTACTGTACAGACCAAGTTTTACAATCCGACTAACAACATAATTCGACTTGTTTATCTTAATGATGATAAACAACTTAACTAAAGTTCATTTTGTAATGACGTTGCTGTTAAATGAAAGAAATAAGTTAATATGAGTATTTTCAACTAATAGAGATATTCTTTCTTTATTTGACCGTAACAACGATGAAGAGGTCCATTTATCCAAACGCGTACAAGTTGTAGTAATGCCCATCATAACGAGTAAAGGTATGATCTGACGCAGACCTCCAGCCGGGGTGCAGATCCTTGTGAACGACCCCAACAGAACCATATGTGTCACATGACTTCGCCATGTGACTTAAGACAACATCAGCGTGAATGGAGACCGTATAATATCTTTTTTGGATATCTCGTCGTCTTCCTCCGTGCCTATGTCTGGTTTCATAAGATTTAGTGTGAAGAATATGGCTTTGTTGAATTGACGTCAAGTGAGCTTTGTTTTTAGGAACACTGGCCACCACAACATTTTTACCATGTGCGTTATTTGTCACTCCACCACAGGAATGTACAGCGTATTTTGCGGGGTCAGTTGAGTGGTCAGCTACCATTACCATCCAGTTTCGCCAAAAGTACTTGCTGTTTATGACGTCAAATAGGTGGTTTGTAATATCACTATTGCTAGAATGGGCATGATTTATAACGTAGCGATCAACATCTGTGGACAGCTGATGTCCGTATTGAGTTTCCAGTTTGTGGTCTGTTGCAATCATCTTTTGTCTGAACTTCTCAAACTTGACTTGCCACTGGTGTCGATAGTAGCTTTCCTGTGATGGATACTTCAGGTGATAATAAGCCAGTTCTAAGGTAGCGCCAAACATAAGGACTTTAGTAACTCCGAGCATAAAGTTTTGTGTCTTTTTTCTATCCCATTCGAAGTTGTCAATGGCGGAATCGAACAAAGCTTTATTAAAGACTTGGTGCTCGTTAACAACCCCATCGAAAATTTTGTCCGCGGCGTTAGAGAAGTCTTGCTCGTAGTTCCCGATAAAAAGGTTTTTTCGTACAGAAAAATCATGTTTGGTTGTAGAAGAAGTCAGATCTAAATATTTTTGACCGACAGCATGGATTTTACTCTCATATGCAGAGAATTGTAACTCGACTCTCTTCCAGTCTATTTCATGCTTAACTGCAGTGAACTGATGATCAACTCGATCAAACCGAAGAGCTATTTCTTTGTTCAGTTTTTCTATTGCCAACAGCTCAGCTGAAGGTCCCGAGTCGAAAAAACTGAAAACAAAACCTAATACAGTCCCAACGATTCCAAAGTATGGTGATGCGGCAGAGGCAAGCTTGGTGATGGTCTTTGAAAAGTCCTGTTGTTCTATGTACCCTGCGATGTCACTAGCCAGATGCAGACCGTCTGTTATGTGACTTGTGTCAACAGCGCAGACACTGGACGCTGTCCATGCAGTGATAGCAAAACCGACTATCACCGAGATCCTCATGTTGATCTTAAAAGAGAAGTTATAGTTATGTAACTAACTCCCGAATAGATAAAATGACAAGTATTTTGTAACTCAATATCTAAAAAGAAAAGTAAATAGTCCATTGAGTAACAGTCCAAGCTAAATAAAATTTCCCTCAAGTAAGAAAATGTTTTAAAACATGGTATTCTGGACTGAGAAGGAATGAGGCAATATCAACTTTATAATCTTTGTACGCTTGATTATATCAAATTAGTTTTATAAGTAACGGATATTCTACACGTTTAAAACGACTTTCAAGTTAAAGACAATTTTTAGTTTATAATAAATCATGCAAATCTTTCATTTTAAATGTTTCGGATTGACAAATTGGTTTTGCAGTCCGGTATGGTTTCCCATGACGCTAAATGAGCAAATTATAACAAGTGTAATATCAAAAAGGAATTGAAAATTTGATAAACTTCATTTATAACAAGGAAAATATGAGGATTGAGTAGTAGATTTGACTACTTTATTAATCTTTGATTTCGATAAGAAAGAGGTTAAGCTAACTTTGTTATTATACTTATATCTATACGGCCCTATACCATACCTAGACTCTGTCCTAAAATATTTATGCAGACCATTTTTTTTTCATCTTTTAATTTTTTTTATACATTATTTACTAAAATGAAAAAAAATTCTTTTTCGGAAACGCCCCATTATCTTGTCATATTTCAATATACAGATAAAAATATTTATTAGGAATTGCTAAAAATATTTATTGGGAATTAGCATTGTGAACGCCATGAAAGTAACCCGGATGAAAACTTTGAAAAATTGTACGAGGTGTCCCGTGTGACTTGAAAAAAAAAGATGATGTCAGACACCCCTTTTAAATCTCCGAAAGAGATATGTTTTCGTTCTTGTGAATTTCTCCAGGTAAAAAGAGATGACGTGTCAAAGAAGAAATTTTGGACTTTTTTTCCTCTCATCGATTCTAATTGCAATTATTTGATAGGTATATTTGTATTTTCGTTAAAAATCGTCAAAAATGAAGGAAACGGTGAAAGACAATAAAACCCATTAACAGGATACTTACGAAACATGGTATGTATGACTAACGTCCATTTAATACTTTACACATTCAATTATCGGTTCCAAAAAACATACTAGATTGAATGCAAATGCAAAAGATCAATATAACTTAAGAAACTACAAAACGAATATAAAATGCGATGATACAATGCTTAAATGTTTACCTTCGTCCCTACTGGGAAAAATAATGAAAGAAGATTACTGTAGGAGGTAGATATACTGGTTGCTCAAAGCCACCTGTAATTTTCTCATGATTTTGCAAATTGTAAGAACATGTAAAGAAATAGATATGACAATATCTTAAGGGGAGTAATTACTTTTGAAGAAATAATTTGATCTGAGATTATACCACCGTTGAAAAATTAGTGCATATTTGTCAATAACATATATCATATGATATTGACAAATATGCGCGATATTTATCGATATTTATCGATACAATTCAGAAATAACCATATCAGAATAAGACGTTAATTGAAATCCAGATCTTTCAAACGTTAATTGTATGTAGACTAGGTAGAACATATTAAAATTAAACATCATAGTTATGCCAACACTATTTTTTGTACTAAACAGAACAAGTTTCACGGTCTGAACTGCACAGCTTTCACTTTATTACATGTTTCTTGATAATAATACATTATTCCTTATAATACTTTGTATTATATATATATATATATATATATATATATATATATATATATATATATATATATATATATATATATATATATATATATATATATAATATTACCTTTTAAGTTTTTAACAATAAATTTGGCAAAACATGAACACAGTTTGTTCTTTTGTGACAATTGTGTTTAGAACTAGAATTTTTTTGTCTTCATCAAAAATAAGGGCTTTTTGACATCCGTCATCTCTTTTTATTTAGTTTCAAGAGAACTGTATCCAAAATATTTCCAAATTTTTTAACGCCTTGGTATAACAAATAACTATAATAAATGCAATGTGTAAAGAAAGATAACTCCAGATCTTTATAGGTAGATATGTACCTTTTAATTTCTTTAAAGATATTTTCAGAAATTCAAAGAAAAAAGTACTCATTATACCCGCACATTTTAAATAAAGTTCGGGTATATTGTTGTTACCCTGTTCCGTCTGTCCGTCCGTCTGTCCGTCCGTCCGTCCGTCTGTCACGTTTTACTTTCTCAAACTGCTCTTACATCTTATAAACCAGCAAACTGAACTCTTGGAGTATGATTTGGGGTGTCATTTTGTTTCGTAAAAAGGTTTCAGAAATTCTCTGGTAGTCTTGGGGGTCAAATAATTGGTAAAAAATGACGTTTTTTGACCAAAAACCTTCTTCCTCGAACTCCTTTTACATTTTCAACAGTAGACAAATCATCTCTTGGAATATGTTTTGGGGTGTCCTATAGATGCGCAATAAGGTTTCGGAAATTTCAATTTTGTCCTGGGGGTCATTAAATGGCTGAAAAATGACGTTTTTTTTTACAAAAAGTCTGGTTTCAAAAAACGTCAATTTCTTTTTGCAGTAGCCTAATGATCTAATAGGATATGCTTTGGGGTGTCATGTTGACGTGTAATCATGTTTCAGAATTTTTGTTTTCATCACTGTCGGCATCAAAAAAACAAATTTGCAAAACAAATATGGTTCCCAGAACTCCTCTTACAATTTATGCAGTAGCTATGTTATCTCTTGAGATATGATAGGGACTGTCCTATAGATGTGCAATAAGGTTTTAAAAAATTTAATTTCATCCAGGGAGTCAAATAGTAGCTGAAAATTGACGTTTATCACTCTTAAACAAACCTACTTCCCAGACCTCCTCTCATGATTTAATAAATAGCCACATCATATCTTGAGGTATGATAGGGGCTGTCATATAGTCATGCAATAAGGTTTTAAAAATTTCCATTTCATCCAGGGAGTCAAATAGTAGCTGAAAATTGACGTTTATCACTCCTGAAAAAACCTACTTCCCAGAACTCCTCTCATGATTTAATGAATAGCCACATCATTTATAGGGATATAACAGAGGCTGAGCTATAGATTTGCAATAAGGTTTTAGAAATATAAATTTGATTCTGAGGGTCAATGCTATCTGCAAAATGATGTTCCGTCCCATAAAAAACCTAATTCCTGGACCTCCTCTTATCTCTTGTGATTGAAATAATGTACCATAAGATGCATAAGGAGGAAGAATATATATGCTTTAAGGGTGGGGATCACAAGCATTTTTTTCAAGTTATTTGATCATTTTTGATTTTGGGAGGGTGGGGTGGGGTTAGGGTGACCCCCAGATGCCATGACCTACTAATACCACAAAAAGATTTACCTTGACATGGTCATGGTTCAAGAAACAAAAATATATATGGTTTAGGAGTGGGGATTTCGATGATTTTGAGGATATTTTAAAAATATTCAACTATTCATGTTTTCTATTTAAGAGGAGGGGGTGGGGGGATGTTGTTTAAAACCAACTCCGGGGGTGGGGGAATGACCCAAGGGGCATTTTGTCTTAAATGTATCTTGACATGATCAGCAGAATTGGACAGAATTATCACTATAGGGCATCTGCAGAGTGGGGCCCTAAATAGTTACAAAATCAATCTACAAAAAATATTGATAATATGTTATACATGTTATACATGTATTTAGAAATGTCTTTATTTCCAAAATGATTAACAAATTAATCATTCAAAATGAGTTATAAATAACCGATTGGCAATTCTGCAATTGATTGCAAGATCCCTAGTATAATATCACATGTATTTTTTTTAATATATAATTATACATGTATGTTAACAATCAGGATTAAAATGCACAAATTTTCATGTCATAAATCTTGACATACCACATATCTCTTGACAAAAAAGAATAAGCAATTTAAAATAAAAGAAAATTAGTCATTAACTCTTTTTCTATTACTGGTGTATGATGATGGGGTAGGGGGTATAATGGGAAAAAAGCTGCAGCATGCCTTCATTCTCACTAAAAATGTATATCTAATCCACACATCATGGGGATGGGGAACGGTTAAGGCCCCTTCCCCTTTCTCCCTATTATAACTCATATAAACATGATATTTAATACCCAAATTTAATACAAAATAGGGTCAATATGGAGTCAACTCAATAGTGTATGTCTGACAAATGAAAAAAAAAAATCTGCAATTAAAATGACAGAAACTGTAGATAAGCTTATTTAAATACAGATGATGATACAGTATGCTTGCAAAGGGAGATCACATTTTAGAAAGTGAAAGTAAAACTTAACTGTTTTGTATACCGGTGTCTCATAATATTGCGCTACTAGATGTATTATACTTACCTATATTGCTCAACATCATAATGATAATCCAATTAGCACAATATGAATTCCTTTAGCTGATCACCACAAAAGAAACATTTATTCATGTTAATTAATTCTATTCTGCACATCAAGAAAACATATGCATGTACACCACGTGAAACCCATCTAACCAAAGAGCTGGGTAGAACTAGTACCCGATGCAACCTGTACACCTCTGTTGTGTCAGTAACTTCAGACAAAGATCATTTAATTGAAACATATTGCATGTGGCCTTCTTTTTGACTAAAACTAGTACAAGAGAGTGTTATTTAGAGGAAAACACTTGGTGCGGGTATTACTGTCTAATGACAGCATCTAGTTTGTTTTACTCACAACTTGATATACCAATTGAAAGGAATTTATGCTCAAAATTCTTTAAAATTTTAAGCAAGATAACTCTTTCGAAATGATTTTTTTAATTTTAAAATGTTGTGACATTCAAGCCCTTTAATCCCCTGCAAGGGGTCAAAACGTGGCACCACGGACCATAATTGTTAATTTGTACTCTTTATTCTAAACTATAAACCAAAACGATTTTGTAAATCAGAAAAATAAAAATGTTATAGATAAAGGGCTTTTTTAGCTTTGGCCCCTCCAGATCCCTTATCTTTAAGAATTTTATTTTCAGAACCTTTTCCGGTCTGCATAATTATCGGGTCTCTTATTATTAGTATGAAATATAGAAATATTACCTTGAAAATTGTTTGAGAAAACATGACACGCGTAAATTCAATTTAACATTAAAAGTCCCATAGATAAATTTTCATCTACTAATAAAACCGGAAGTTCTAAATATTTTTGAATGAAACTTAAAACATAAGAACATTATGTCAATCTTAAGATTTTCAATTGAAAGAAGTTGTGGCTTACAATTTTGTATATCATAGCGTAAATTATTAAATTCCAAAATGTCCGACCGAACGTCGAAAAGCCCTAAAAAGAAATTTGTAAAAAATAATTTTAAATAACATGCATAATTGTTCTTTATTTCACTTTTAACAACGATGAAGCGTTCCATTTATCCAAACGCATACAAGTTGTAGTAATGCCCATCATAGCGATTGAAAGTATGATCTGACGGAGACCTCCAGCCAGGGTGCAGATTCTTGTGAACGACCCCAACAGAACCATATGTGTCACATGACTTTGTCTTGTGACTTAAGACTACGTCGGCGTGAATGGATACCGTATAAACTCCGAATGGAAGGTTCCTCTTTTGGATATCCTGTCGTCTTCCTCCGTGCATATGTCTGGTTTCATAAGATTTAGTGTGAAGAATATGGCTTTGTTGAATTAATGTCAAGTGAGCTTTATTTTTAGGAACACTGGCCACCACAACATTTTTACCATGTGCGTTATTTGTCACTCCACCACAGGTATGTACAGCGTATTTTGCGGGATCAGTTGAGTGGTCAGCTACCATTACCATCCAGTTTCGCCAAAAGTACTTGCTGTTTATGACGTCAAATAGGTGGTTTGTAATATCACTATTGCTAGAATGGACATGATTTATAACGTAGCGATCAACATCTGTGGACAGCTGATGTCCGTATTGAGTTTCCAGTTTGTGGTCTGTTGCAATCATCTTTTGTCTGAACTTCTCAAACTTGACTTGCCACTGGTGTCGATAGTAGCTTTCCTGTGATGGATACTTCAGGTGATAATAAGCCAGTTCTAAGGTAGCGCCAAACATAAGGACTTTAGTAACTCCGAGCATAAAGTTTTGTGTCTTTTTTCTATCCCATTCGAAGTTGTCAATGGCGGAATCGAACAAAGCTTTATTAAAGACTTGGTGCTCGTTAACAACCTCATCGAAAATTTTGTCCGCGGCGTTAGAGAAGTCTTGCTCGTAGTTCCCGATAAAAAGGTTTTTTCGTACAGAAAAATCATGTTTGGTTGTAGAAGAAGTCAGATCTAAATATTTTTGACCGACAGCATGGATTTTACTCTCATATGCAGAGAATTGTAACTCAACTCGTTTCCAGTCTATTTCATGCTTAACTGCAGTGAACTGATGATCAACTCGATCAAACCGAAGAGCTATTTCTTTGTTCAGTTTTTCTATTGCCAACAGCTCAGCTGAAGGTCCCGAGTCGAAAAAACTGAAAACAAAACCTAATACAGTCCCAACGATTCCAAAGTATGGTGATGCGGCAGAGGCAAGCTTGGTGATGGTCTTTGAGAAGTCCTGTTGTTCTATGTACCCTGCGATGTCACCAGCCAGATGCAGACCGTCTGTTATGTGACTTGTGTCAACAGCGCAGACACTGGACGCTGTCCATGCAGTGATAGCAAAACCGACTATCACCGAGATCCTCATGTTGATCTTAAAAGAGAAGTTATGGTTATATAACTTGCTCCCGAACAGATTAAATGACAAGTATTTTGTTACTTAATAACTAAAAAGAAAAGTAAATAGTCCATTGAGTAACAGTCCAAGCTAAATAAAATCTTCCTCATGTAAGAAAATGTTTTAAAACATGGTATTCTGGACTGAGAAGGAATGAGGCAATATCAACTTTATAATCTTTGTACGCTTGATTATATCAAATTAGTTTCAAAAGTTATGTATAGGATATTCTACACGTTTAAAACGACTTTCAAGTTAAAGACAATTTTTAGTTCATAAGAAATCATTCAAATCTTTCATTTTAAATGTTTCGGTTTAAAAAATTGGTTTTGCAGTCCGGTATAGTTTCCCATGAAGCTAAATGAGCAAATTATAACAAGTGTAATATCAAAAAGGAATTGAAAATTTGATAAAATTCATTTATAACAAGGAAAATATGAAGATTGAATGCTAGATTTGTCTACTTTATTAATCTTTGATTTCGATAAGAAAGAGGTTAAGCAAACTTTGTAATTATACTTATATCTATACGGCCCTATACCATACCTAGGCTCTGTCCTAAAATATTTATGCAGAATATTTTCTTATATTAATTTTGTTTATACATGAGGGTCAAGACAGTTTTTACTAGAATGAAAAAAGATTCTTTTTCGGAAATGCCCCATTATTAGGAATTAGCATTGTGAACACCATGAAAGTATCCCGGATGAAAACTTTGAAAAATTGTACTTGAATGAAAAAGATGATGTCAGACACCCCTTTTAAATTTCCGAAAGAAATCTATTTCGTTCTTGTGAATTTCTCCAGGTAAAAAGAGATGACGTGTCAAAGAAGAAATTGTGGACTTTTCATCGATTCTAATTGTAATTATTTGATAGGTATATTTGTATTTTCGTTAAAAATCGTCAAAAAATGAAGGAAACGGTGAAAGACAATTAAATTCCATTAACAGGATACTTACAATACATTGTATGAATTACTAACGTTCATTTAATACTTTACAAATTTAATTATCAGTTCCAAAAAACATAGATTTATCAATATAACTTAAGAAACTACAGAACGTATATAAAATGCGATGATACAATGCTTAAATGTTTACCTTCGACCCTAATGGGGAAAATGTTGGAAGAAGATTACTGTAGGAGGTAGATATACTGGTTGCTCAAAGCCACCTGTAATTTTCTCATGATTTTGCAAATTTTTAGTACATGTTAATAAATAGATATGACAATATCTTAAGGGGAGTAATTACTTTAATTTGAAGAAATAATTTGATCTGAGATTATACCATCGTTGAAAAATTAGTGCATATTTGTCAGTATCATATATCATATGGAAATATATATACTCCTTAAAGAATATAGTTACGTCTTTTTCTCATAGCCTATTGTTTGTATATTATGTTTGTTTGATTTTTATTGTTCTTAAATTGAGACGTCACAAATAACGATCTGATTATTTTAATCAAAGATCTTGATAGGTATGTTTAGATGCTTATCTTATTTTGCTTTAGGCAGGCTTACCATTCAATAGGAGCTTTGTCTCTTCTGTCTAATCTGATAGGACCGCTTACTATATCAGTTATGTCAGGGTCAACTTTCAACACTTCTACACTGTAACGGACGTGATTCCATCATTCCAGTTCAGACGGTACTTTCTGCAGTCACGGTATGTTTTGATTGATAATTTGGAATATCATTTTTCTTAATGTACCACACTCCTCAACGTGGTTGTGTCAAAATATCTTAAATATATATCGTAAATTTGTAGCCAAATATTCTTCAAAAATAAAAAAAGGGTGTCAGTGTTCAAACCTCTGAGGTAGGATGTGTTTGATTTGACATCGTTGCCCTTTTAATGCAGTTTATGTCATTAACACTGTTAACAAAGCAGAATAATAGCATCAAATATTTACAATGATCAGATTAAATTTGATAATTAAGAAAAAATTCTGTTACAGCTGTGCAATATTTTTCGTTGCCGTTTTGGCGGTTACAATTGGCTAAATTTTAATAGCAACAATTACAATTATACATGTAGTTTGATTATATTTGTTCATTTAGCATAAACATGTTATTTCATTATTTCACAACATTTACAGAGAATCAATCTATTCTCTGTCCCAAAATATCCTCGGTTTACATTTTGCTTTATAACAAGATATTTATAAGTATATTACAGTTCAAATGATGTTAATTAAAAAGTATGAAAATTTTCCAAGATTTCTCCTTTGAAACGCCCCTTCTAGCTTTAAAGATTTCAATAATACATGTACATGGCTAAAATAATGGAGTCTACGGAGATTTTGCATTGAAACAGACCCAGGTGATAAATTGTGCGAGGTATCTCGAGTGACTTCCGAATGGAGAAAAGATGTAAATATTTCCCATTACATGTATATAAACCTCCGTAAGAAATCTGTATTCGTTTCTGTGAATTTTTCCGATGGAAAAATGATAATGTGTCAATATATTTATCTTAGATATTTTCCCTTTTATCTAAATCAATTGCACTTCTTTCACAGGTATTTATCTTTTTGTTAAAATCGTCCAAATGTGCTGCATAAATATCATGGGGCAGACTATAAAAATGATAAACAGATAATATTTTGATGGGACTGTATTTTCGTGCAGAAGGATTTTCAAAGAAAATGATAAAAAAAATCATAAAACTTAGCAATAAATTAATTTTGTTTAAATATGCAAACTTTTACGTTGAAGAAACTTGAAAATAAAAGGAAAAATATGAAAAATTTTCAGGCACAATTTAAGAGGAATAATAAAACATGATGTACGGTGATGTGAATATTAGGAAAGCATTTAAATACATGTATTTACTTCATTGACCCTCATGCTTATTATGCCTATTAAATTCTGAAGACATATCTAGATAAAAAGTAATTTTTAAAAATGTTGATATTCGAAAACCATATTCAATCGGATCATTTAACATACTGTAAAATACTATTTGATGTAAATATTCTCCTTGGTTAGAAAAACTGGTGATAAATGTCAGTTCAGCGAAAACTGCATTTTTAGTGCAAAAAGTTCAAATTAAATGCGCCCATACTTCGAGGGATGAACAACGATCCCCTTTTCTTTATGTTTTAAGCATGTTTTGTTTTCATTGATAATTTCTTTTTAAGAAATTTTTGATACAACCACCTTGAGGAATGAGATACCTTGATTAAATAACGACAAAGATTCAAAGTACCAGATGAATCGTAACAGCTACACGATTTTCATTATTTCCCAATTTGAATATTTGTTAACAAGTTCTCACATGCTTAAAGGCTCAGATTAAAATTTTCCTTGGTTGAGACAAATCAAGCACAATTTCAAATTAAAAAAAAGTGTGTGTGTGTGGTGGTGGGAATAAAACGCCTGTCACTGGAGGGGAGTGTTCTACTCTGGGATACGGTTGTTTTCTCGGGGGAAATTATTGAGCCCGGGTTTGTGCTTCCTAGAAGGGAAATTTAATGCCAGGCTCATTTTTCCAGATTAAAGATAACCAGGGACCTTTTTTTTTGGTGGGACAGTCTACACACGGGGGGATGTTATAGCACCAGTATTTATTGTTGATAGGACATATTTTTTCATGCCCAATTATTTAATATAAAAAAGTACAATTTCTTGTTCACAAGCTAAGTATAGCTTGTCAGTAGCTCCTGTTTTAAAAAGTTTGGATAGGCGACCTGGGAACTACAGTTCCCGCTATTGTTACTGCGAAACAAAGTGTCAAATAAAACCACGTGATCTAAATGACAATAACATTCGCAGGGGTCATGGTCGTTTTCGAAATCAATCGCAGCAAAGTGAATGATACAATTCAGAAATAACCATACGAGAATAAGACGTAAATTGAAATCCAGATCTTCCAAACGTTTATACATTATTCCTTATAATACTTTTTGCATTTCATATATATATATATATATATATATATATATATATATATATATATATATATATATATACACTTGCAAATGTTTTCCCTTATATAACAATATAACAATGTTTGTGCAATCCGCTGTTATTCTAACCGACTTGTGCTGAAACATACCTATTAAATATCGTAATGAAAACATAATTTAGGCATAAAAAATTAAACATATCTGTATTTTGTTATACGAAGTTTTATTCATTCATTTTAAAAAATATATATAACATTAATTGCGGGGGATAAATGATCCATGTAAGATAGGCCTGTAAACAGAATAATGTTTATGGATCGACATCGTAACGAGGCGTTCTTGAAAATTACAATCGTAATTTGTCAAAGGAGTTAATTCAGTTAAAATTCATTTCTGACTTTATTACAAGCCTCATCAAAATCGCAAACACAATATCACAGACCTTTCATGTTAAGTCCATTCACGGATCACGGTAAAATTTAACTCCTTGTGCTTCTCTGTCCGTTTTGTTCCGTAAAAAGAACTTAGAAGTTAAAATGGCTTTCCTCTATAATGTCGGAGGAAAATCATTATGCTTTCGAATCTGATTCTGCGATAGAGTTTCCCCTGAAAATGCGTAAGTAGACTCTAACTCAACTTTCAGTCACTTTGTTTTCAAATTTCCAACCGCTCTGCGACTTCAACAGAATTGGTACTATTCCGCCAAGCTTCAATCGGTTTTTTTCAGTTGTACAAGTGAATTTTCGTTTCTGTTTCACTTTATAATAATAAAAAAGTGTTGTCTTGTCAAAAGTAGTGTCATATTTATTTATCATGATAATCAAATACTTGCAACATTGTTGTACTATTTTTTGTTACGCCATCTTAATCGAAGCGGCTTTCTAGGTCATCACAAAAAAGAAAGTATGGAGCATTGTTATTGTTATGATTTGCAATAAATGTAAATATAAGTTATTATATAATGATGTCCTTGTCTAATATAGGGGCAGGTGTCACATAGTGAATCCTGGCATTTGGCAACTTCAATTTCCGATTTTTCTTCGAAACTGGATTTGGTAAGGATGTGTCGAAGATTCTTCGGCTGTCTTTTGCTGTTTATAAATTTTTGTTTATCAAATATTTTAGCCATTGTTTCATCAGTCTTCAAGACGTCATTTATATATTTCACATTAAATATATATATATATATATATATATATATATATATATATATATATATATATATATATATATATATATATATATATATATAAAACATTACCTTTTAAGTTTATAACAACAAATTTGGCAAAACATTAACACAGTTTGATCTTTTGTGACAATTGTGTTTAGAACTAGAACGTTTTTTGTCTTGAATAAAAAGTAAGGGCTTTTCGACATCCGTCATCTCTTTTTTTTTTAGTTTCAAGAAAACTGTATCAAATGTATTTCCAAATTTTTAACGCCTTGGTATAAATAACTATAATAAATGCAATGTCTAAACAAAGATAATTTCAGAACTTTATAGGTAGATATGTACCTTTTAATTTCTTTAAAAATTTTCAGAAATTTAAAGGAAAAAAGTACTCATTTTTTGGATTCACAATTTGATAAACCAATTGAAAGGAATTGACGCTCAACACTCTAAGCAAAGCAAGATAACTCTTTCGAAATGAATTTTTTGACTTAAAAAAGTTGTGATTTTTAAGCCCTTTAATCCCCTACAAGGGATCAAAACGTTGCACCACGGACCATAATTGTAAATTTGTACTCTTTATTCTAAACTATAAACCAAAAAGATTATGTAAATCAGATGAAAAATAAAAATGTTATAGATAAAGGACTGTTTTAGCTTTGGCCTCTCCAGATCCCTTATATTTAAGAATTTTTTTTCAGAACCTTTTCTGTCTATCTCAAGATTTCCATGCTTCATTATAAAAATTTGACCGTAATTTTAATATTTTTTATCCCCCCCCCCTTTTTAAAAAAAGTTTTAAATCTTATAACTCTGAAACGATAAGAGGTTGAAAGAAGTTGTCGCTTACAATTTTGTATATCACAGCGTGAATTATCTAATTCCAAAATGTCCGACAGAACGTCGAAAAGCCCTAAAAAGAAATTTGTAAAAATTAATTTTAAATAACATGCATAATTGTTCTTTATTTCACTTTTAACAACGATGAAGCGTTCCATTTATCCAAACGCATACAAGTTATAGTAATGCCCATCATAGCGATTGAAAGTATGATCTGACGGAGACCTCCAGCCAGGGTGCAGATCCTTGTGAACGACCCCAACAGAACCATATGTGTCACATGACTTCGTCATGTGACTTAAGACTACGTCGGCGTGAATGGATATCGTATAAACTCCGAATGGAAGGTTCCTCTTTTGGATATCCTGTCGTCTTCATCCGTGCCTATGTCTTGTTTCATAAGATTTAGTGTGAAGAATATGGCTTTGTTGAATTGATGTCAAGTGAGCTTTATTTTTAGGAACACTGGCCACCACAACATTTTTACCATGTGCGTTATTTGTCACTCCTCCACAGGTATGTACAGCGTATTTTGCGGGGTCAGTTGAGTGGTCAGCTACCATTACCATCCAGTTTCGCCAAAAGTACTTGCTGTTTATGACGTCAAATAGGTGGTTTGTAATATCACTATTGCTAGAATGGACATGATTTATAACGTAGCGATCAACATCTGTGGACAGCTGATGTCTGTATTAAGTTTCCAGTTTGTGGTCTGTTGCAATCATCTTTTGTCTGAACTTCTCAAACTTGACTTGCCACTGGTGTCGATAGTAGCTTTCCTGTGATGGATACTTCAGGTGATAATAAGCCAGTTCTAAGGTAGCGCCAAACATAAGGACTTTAGTAACTCCGAGCATAAAGTTTTGTGTCTTTTTTCTATCCCATTCGAAGTTGTCAATGGCGGAATCGAACAAAGCTTTATTAAAGACTTGGTGCTCGTTAACAACCCCATCGTTAATTTTGTCCGCGGCGTTAGAGAAGTCTTGCTCGTAGTTCCCGATAAAAAGGTTTTTTCGTACAGAAAAATCATGTTTGGTTGTAGAAGCAGCCAGATCTAAATATTTTTGACCGACAGCATGGATTTTACTTTCATACGCAGAAAACTGCAACTCAACTCGCTTCCAGTCTATTTCATGCTTGACTGCAGTGAACTGATGATCAACTCGATCAAACCGAAGAGCTATTTCTTTGTTCAGTTTTTCTATTGCCAACAGCTCAGCTGAGGGTCCCGAGTCGAAAAAACTGAAAACAAAACCTAGTACAGTCCCGACGATTCCAAAGTAAGATGACGCAGAAGAGGCAAGCTTGTCGATGGTCTTTGAGAAGTCCTGTTGTTCTATGTACCCTGCGATGTCACCAGCCAGATGCAGACCGTCTGTTATGTGACTCGTGTCAACAGCGCAGACGCTGGACGCTGTCCATGCAGTGATAGCAAAACCGACTATCATTGAGATTCTCATGTTGATCTTAGATTAAAGAAAAAAATGATTAACTACGGTAGATCCCGAACATATATATTGACAAGTATTATTCAGCTCAAAACAATGACACCAATTAAGATAATTTGACAGAGTTTAAGCGTTCTTTGATCTAGGTAACGGACTAATCATTTCTTGATTTATCAAACAATAGATTTGTAACCATTTAAAACATGATGAAAAGATAAGATAAATAAATAATTAATAGATAAATCCTAGTAAAATTTGTTTTAAAAATCCACAAAAGTAAAGATAATTATAGACTATTCCTAGATGTGAAATAATTGAATGATATGAACTCGCTTGACTGTGTATATTTGATGAATTTGATTTACTTAAAATCGACAAATTTTAAGTACTAGCAGAAAACTATGGATTACTGTCCAAATAAAAATTATTAATTATTGATTAAAACAACTGATAAAACTAACGAATGTGGCATCATTGACATTTAAACGTTTAAAATTACAAGTATGTAAGAATTAAATTTCAAAGCGCAATCAACAAAAAATGAAAGAGTATAATATATTTAATACAAAGCATACGTGTGTGTTATAATTATATGTCACATTATTTGATAACCATATACACTCTTCTGCTGTGAATAAGCCTAAAGAAATTTGGAGCGGTCCAGAAAGGTTATCACGATCTTGAATTTCTCCCGAGTTTGAAGATATAACGTGTCGATGAAGAAATTTTTGACTTTTTTCCTTTCATGGTTTTTAATTGTAATTATTTGACAGATACATTTGTAATTTCGTTAAAAATTGTCAAAAAGTAACAGAAACACAATAAAACTCAGTGAATTTTATCAACTGGATACTTACAATGCATTGTATGTAAAACTAACGTCCCATTTCATACTTTACAAATTCATTTATCAGTCGTTCCTAAAAACATTGATTGCAAATGCAAAGGGTCAAGATAATTTAAGTAGCTACAGAACATTTAAAATGCGATGCTACAATGCTTTAATGTTTACCTTCGTCCCTCCTGGGAAAATGTTGGAAGAAGATAATTGTAGTAGATAAATATATTTGCTATACGAAGACACCTGTGATTTTCTCATCATTTTGCAAATTTTAAGTCCATTGATAGAGCTAAATATGACAATTTAATAAGAATTACCATTACCTTTGCGGAATAATTTGATATGATATTACATCATTGCTGAAAGATGATTGTATTTTCATAAATATCACATATTATATAAAAAGATTTTATATACTCCATTAACTATCTACGTATTTTTGCAACTGAAACGTTTTTGACACATTGCGCATTCTGTGTTCAATTGATTTTGACTGTTTTTAAATTGAGAAGACACTAATGTAAATTTGATTACTTCAAAATAAAGACTTTGATCAGTATATATATATATATATATGGGTTATCCGTATCAACCCAGCAGACTTACTATCACAAAAGACCTTGACATCTTCTGATAAGTCTAAAATGTAAAGTTATTACTGTAACACTTGGCTGTGTATTCTTTATAGTGTTTTTGGCGGAAAGCCGCTTACGCTATATCGTGTATCTCTAAATGTCATTTATATATGTAAAAATATAGACACATTCGGAAAGACGATAATTCAAATCCACGCTAACATGCTTAAAAATCATTTTCTGCCAAATTTCGTACACGCCAAATATAAAACATGTACGTTTACAGAAGTTTGCTGGGAACAAAACTAAAACAGCAATATCAATGCCTCAAAATGCCAGATGTGGTCGTGCTCCATTAACTACGTCTACTTTGATCTTAAGCTTTACAACGCACAACAATTGAACATATTTCTTCGTTTTTGTTTTTGTAAAAAAGCTATACATGAACCACCCATAGACACGCACACACATACTCCCATCTATCACATCTTAATACTTTCTGGATCCTTTAAGTACCTAGAAGAGCCCCATGACGTCTTTGCATCAATATGACAGTAGGCTTGATCGATGAAATGTTATTAAAAATTCATCTTGACAAATAAGCAATTTATGTGAGATAGATAAGTTCTGTACTGAGTATTATCAACAATTCTTATTAAAGTGTTGCTAAATTCAAAAAACTATAAAGGTTTGCACCTACGTTAAACTCCTGGAAGCTTTTATTGTTGCTTTCTTTTATTTGTTTGTTTGTTTGATTGGTTTTTTTTTTTTTGGGGGGGGGGAGTTGGTTGTAAAGTATTATAGAAAACATGATAAATATAGACTGAGGTAAAAATATTTTTCTAACTCTAATAAGAGGCATTTTAGGCAGTAATGTCAGATATAATATTAGGACAGAGACAGATATTATAATGATAATCTTCATACAAACTGGCGGATGGTCATATGATTATAATAACATGAAAATATAATATATATATAAAATAAAGGTTTGACAGCAATATCTTTAGTAAAAAGACAATTCTTATTTAGTTTGAGTGTAAAGTTTCATTGAGCAGTGTATATATGTTTATCGTGTAATATCACTCTATGTCATTAGCCTCTAGTTCAAAATTTTAAATCAGTTTTTAAATCACTTTTTATCTAAAATTGATCCTTTGGATGCAATAATGAATATATGATTTAAATATTTAGTCATTGAATTTTGATTTGTTTTATTGAAAAGGATAAAATTGCGACTCTAGTGACAAAAGCTCAATTTCATGAAATAAATAAAACTTAAACCATTATAAAATCTAAGTCTTTGTTAATGAATATTTACGCAAGAATTTATAATTTCCTTCTGAACAGTCATTCAGCCAATTTGTATAATGCAGAAAAAATCGCATAATCGTGTCGTTACTATTTTTGTAACGATATACCATTTCTTGGGTTTTTTTTAAAATCAAGAAATTGTTTGAAACTGTTCTGATATGGCGAAATTAATTATCATGATAAGCAAATATTTAACATTTTACAAATGTTGACTGGGGTTGAGGGCAAAGTTGATTATATGAGCCCCCGAGGGACGAAATATCGCCCGACGCGAAACGGAGGGCAATATATTCGTCCCAAGGGGGCTCATATAATCAATGTTGCCCGAAAATACAGTCAACATTTGTTTTGTTATATGAAGAAACAAACCAATATTCAAATAGGATTTGAAAACAGATCACAGAAATTTTCTCAGCTCAACATAGAATTCACGAATTAAATTTTGCGCAAGGTTCATTTTCAAAATATCGTTGGCATCAAACGGTCACTGGTGATATTCCGGCGCCCGTAGGAATTAAGTTACAAATGTTCTACCTGATTTTACTTCACAGTAATTTGTAAATCCTTATATCCGTTATGATAGCAAACCGTCGCATTTTGCGCGTCCGTTTTTTACTTGCCATGACTGATTGCCTATTATGACGTCACCTTGTTTTAGAGTCGCAGAGATCTATTTACGTCACCGTTTACGAATCCACGAATCAGAAGCGATTAATTGAAATGAGGAAATATTCTCTAGATATTATTCCTAGCCGGTTAATATTAAAAAATATTGACCGGTTAATATTTTTCGGACGAGCTAATATTAAAATTATTGACTATTCGTCTATATAGAGTTATATAGTGAGAATATACTACTGACACTACTGGCTCTAAAAACCCCTGTCCGTATGAAAATCCCCTGTCTTTCCCTGTCATCCCCTGTGTTTTCCCTGTCATCCCCTGTGCACCCCCTGTCAGCCCCTGTACACAGCCCCAGTACACCCTGTAATCCCCTGTCACCCACTGTACACATCCCCTGTGTGCCACTGTAAGCCCCTGTCACCCCCTGTACACCACTGTCATCCCCTGTAAGCCACTGTATTTCCCTGTACATGCCCCTGACACCCCCTGTACTGTGTTTGAATGTTTATAACAGCCTTTCCTGTTATTTAATTTCAATATTTTTTTCTTAATTAAATTATCTAACTCTCATGTGTTATAGTTTGAGATATAAATCAATTTTTGCACTCAACAGAGCGCCGGCTCATAAGACACACTGTTATAGTAATTTTAGAAATTATAATATGTTTTCATTAATAATTTTTTGACACAGTACTTAAATAATCATTCTTACAACTAAAGGCTCGAGATTCCCGGGTGGTAAATCTCAGGTGAGGGCGGTGTGAAAGCCTTCAGGGCATTTAGTCCTTTAGCGGTCGGGAACATCACTACTCTGTAATATTTGAAAAATAAATATAAGAAATACTGTGAATTATTTCTACAAAGATCAAGCGCAGCACATGGTGTTAAGCATTTGATTTTGTGTATCTAAACAAATATTTGCACACTGAAACATGTTAATCAGTCAGAATGTAGAATGTACATGTATAAGTAGCCATGTTACGATAGAGCACGTCTGTTTTTTTTATAACAAGATCCTGATTATATCTTTATTAATTTCCTGTGAATAACAAAATAAAGCTTCAATAGCTTATAAGTTTGCCTAAGAAATAATTTTAGTATATTTGTTTAATATGTTTCTGAGCGGCTTATTGGACCCTTGAATTGAATTTTAACTGATGATTAACTCTCATAAACAATTTAATAATTTCTAAAATCTAATTTTCATTTCCCTTTTTTTACTGCAAAATGGAAGATATCAAATATAATGTTATTTATTGCCAGTGAACAGAAATCCGTGGCCTTGGTCAGAACATTCACAACATACCTGTACATATAAATGTAGCACTAGTGTTTTCTGTACATGTAGGAGTTTATATAGATACGGAGAGAGAGAGAGAGAGCGAGAGAGAGAGAGAGAGAGAGAGAGAGAGAGAGAGAGAGAGAGAGAGAGAGAGAGAGAGAGAGTTTGCATTGATTTTGAATTAAAAGTTACTAAAAGTTTACCCGGGAATTACTTTCCTAAAAAGTTAACATGCAATCCTAATTTCATTCCCAATACTTTATTATTAATCAGATTAACTTAAAACGATCATATTAATTTTAATCCACCAATGTTTTATTTTACACCATATCAATTATTCAAAGAATTGATTGAAGTTACAGTTTTCAAAGGAGAGAATGTTGATATTATTTTTTCACTCGGTCAGTGGTTATGTAATAGCTACTGTACACAGCCCTTCTTGACAATTTGCAGAACACGGTAACGAGGTTGGGAAAATGAGATGACAGACACGCGTGTACATTTATATACACACAGTTCCTCAGATCTGAATGGTCGGTCACTGATTATATAATTATAGCTACTGTACACAGCCCTTCTTGACAATTTGCAGTGCACGGTAGCGAGGATGGGAACAATGAGGTGACAGACACACGTGTACTTGTATATACACACACCGTTTTCCTAAGATCTGAATGCTCGGTAATGCGGAACAATTATTCAATATGTTGTTTAAACGCCGCTTATGACTTTCTTTCCCAGTCTGTCAAGTAAAGAAAATTTTGATTTATCAGGTCTACATGTAAGAATATCAAACATGAGAAAAAAGAGCTTAAAATTCGGAACATTATTTGACACAGTCATAATTATGAATTAAACCGTAATGCTCTCATATTTTTCATTTTTCAAATTCAGAATTTAAATAAATGTATGATATTTTTCTAATCTAAAACTCGAAACCCGGAACATTCTTTTAAGATCATACATGCATGTCTTTACATTACCCGTTACCGGTATTTGTATACATGTATGAAATTATTCATGATCATGAACTGTATCATTGTTTTAAATGTATGAGGACAATTCTATACAATAATGCATATGAATTACTAAACTGGACAATGCATCCTCATAAAAAATAAAAGTGTCAAAGGGCCGTACTAAATTACCCCTCCTAAAAATTCAACTCTCTCTCTCTCTCTCTCTCTCTCTCTCTCTCTCTCTCTCTCTCTCTCTCTCTCTCTCTCTCTCTCTCTCTCTCATAATTTATCAGAAAAAAACCCCATGAAAAACAATGGCTGACAGCAAATATCATCGATTGCGATTTACATGACTTAGATATTAACTAATAAACTTCCTGCTAAATAGAATCAACATGCATTTCATTGGGACGATGTAATTCTGTGCATCATTATACCAGGCAAAACATCAAAATTTAGGTGATCAATTTGGTCGGTCTGTGATTATCTGCACGTGCTAATCATGTTGTGTGATTAAGCGCTTTAACTCAGGCAGGTTACATGGCACAGAACATCGCGGATATCCCGTACTCATTCTAAACTTAGGTTTTTTTTTTTTTACAAATTACAAAACACGGTCGTTTGTTTAAATACATGGAATGAAATGTTAAACGGTTTATCAGTATATACTTATCTTGATATTTGTCACTGTTGAGTCAGAATTATTCATGTTTGTAACAATATTGCCCTCTATGAAATACAAAGAAAAAACAAACACCGTCTAAACCATGAATGCTTTTCTTTCTTTCCATTTCCTTATGTATCAGAAACTGCTAAATATATATTGAAGAAAATCCGAAAACGTTTACTAATTAAAAACTTTTTCTTTACTTTATCAAGCAGTCAAACACCGTACAGGGGGTGTCAGGGGCATGTACAGGGAAATACAGTGGCTTACAGTGGGTGACAGGGGCGTACAGGGGGTGACAGGGGCTTACAGTGGCACACAGGGGATGTGTACAGTGGCTCACAGGGGATTGCAGGGTGTACAGGGAATGTGTACAGGGGCTGACAGGGGGTGCACAGGGGATGACAGGGAGAACACAGGGGTTGACAGGGAAAGACAGGGAATTTTCATACGGACAGGGGTTTTTAGAGCCAGTAGTGTGAATATAACAATAACTAATTGATATATAACTGCAAATGGCAAAGAAGCTTTATATTTAATTTCTAAACATTAGACATGTAGCAAATGAAATAAATTTAAAAAAAACAATACAAAATAAAAATATGTTATGCTAAAAATGAGTCATAAACAGTTAAAAAAAAGAAATTCTTAATATTTCAATCAGAAAATAAAACTTTACATGCCTGAACTTTAATAGGTGTGTATGGTCAAGATATACCTGGTAAAAAAACTATGTAGTGTTTACTGTCTATAATAGGACTCTTGCAAAAATGCCATCATACAAGTGCACGAACGTTACGTAGATATTATAGAACTGGCGTCACAGTTAAAACAACAAGAGGCCCATGGGCCACATCGCTCACCCGAGCAACAACAGACATAATAAAATCAGCTTTATAGAGTCATATACAAAATATCTGAACAATGTCGTATAATAAATCCTGTATAAAAAAAATTCCCCATATTCTTATGTTTATCATTGACCCCCTTTGTAACAGGATGATTTTACAGTCATATCACATATTGAGCATTGCAGTTCTCGAGAAGATGATCAGAATATTTTTAAAGATTTACTCTATATATTCGTTTGTAAAAATTCAACCCCCCATTGTGGCCCCACCCTACCCCCGGGGATCATGATTTGAACAAACTTGAATCTACACTACCTGAGGATGCTTCCACACGTTTCAGCTTTTCTGGTCAAATGGTTTATAAGAAGAAGATTTTAAAAGATTTACTCTATATATTCCTATGTTAAAAAATTCAACCCCCAATTGTGGCCCCACCCTACCCCCGGGGAACATGATTTGAACAATTTGAACTACCTGAGGATGCTTCCACACGTTTCAGCTTTTCTGGTCAAATGGTTTATAAGAAGAAGATTTTTAAAGATTTACTCTATATATTCCTATGTAAAAAATTCGACCCCCCATTGTGGCCCCACCCTACCAACAGGGATCATGATTTGAACACACTTGAATCTACACTACCTGAGGATGCTTCCACACTAGTTTCAGATTTTCTGGCCAAATGGTTTTTGAGAAGAAGATTTTTAAAGATTTACTCCATATATTCCTATGTAAAAATTCAACCCCCTTTGTGGCCCCACCCTATCCCCCGGGATCATGATTTGAACAATCTTGCATCTACACTACCTGAGGAGGATGCTTCATCTTTTCTGGCCGAATGGTTTTTGAGAAGAAAATTTTTGAAAAATACCTACAAATTTTCAATGATTTTTAATTATCTCCCCTTGAAAGAGGGTATGGCCCTTCATTTTAACAAACTTGAATCCCATTTATCTAAGGATGCTTAGTGCCAAGTTGAAATCGGCCCAGTGGTTCTGGAGAAGAAGTCGAAAATGTAAAAAGTTTACGGACAGACAGACGGACGGACGGACGGACGGACGGACGGACGGACGGACGGACGGACGGACGGACGGACGGACGCCGGACAAAAAGTGATCAGAAAAGCTCACTTGAGCTTTCAGCTCAGGTGAGCTAAAAACGGTACAACATACTCAATTTACATGTTGTAACTTAATTAATTCTAAGATCTAGACATATACAATTTACTAGTTCCTAGTTACCCCCTTTTGAATCAGCCTGGATTTTCATTTGACTGAATTAATATATACATGTTAATATACATGTAGTTTTTTACCCCATGATGTTTTGAGCAAAGTTTAAATGACATTTGCTCATTGGTATATTAGAAAAAGTAGAAAAGTAAACAGACATATAGATAGAGACATTCAAAGTATAACATACATGTATGATTCAAAAGCCCATTTCAGAAAGAAGAATTAATTAAACTGTTTAATTAAGGAAAAGGAATCATTCTTTGAATATTATGAGATGACAATTTCGGTCAGGACGTGATCAAATCCAATAAAGCCCGAAGGGCTTTATGATAGATTTGATCACGTCCAGACTGAAATTATCACCTCATAATATTAAAAGAAGGATTCCTTATTACTTATATTTATATAATTTTCAGCAGTAATACGATTAAGTATTCATATATTAATTATGCAAACCCCAACAATACGTCATTTAAAGTTATTGGGCTGTATAGTACAAAATCGATTCGTAGTGTTATCTAGACAAATACATTGGAAAATGTATATATATCAAAATTTTATTTTAATTTTACAGTCGTAATAAAAAAATGAGAGTGAAAATGAAGAATAAGTATGAGTAATAGAATTCTAGCACTATGTAATTAAGAACGGGCTAATAATGTAATACATATAAGGAAAACTGTTTGGATCGTCTAGTTTGACTGTCAGTTTCATAGCGTTTTTGACTTTGAACCGTAGAATACATTCTTTCTTGTAAATGATGTACACTGTAAGGGATTGGGAATAGTTAGTCATAAAAGCGTTATATTAAGAGTCAGTTTATCACTTCTTTTGTCGACAATAAGAACACTATGATCTGAAGCGATTAAACTGTTAATGTTTGGAACAATTCTCATATTTTTATTAAGATTCAGGTTTAGGCAAAATATACAATCGCCTGCGCTAAACAACTTTAATACACATGTTGCTATAGAATTTCTACTCGTATAAAGGGGGTTGGAACAGTGTACTTTTTTATAAACCGCCTAGTTATTTATAAACTGTCCAACCCAGTAAATACAAAATAAATGCGGTCGCTATATTCTTTTTTTAATCTAAACTTTATTGATTTTACAACGAATGAGAAACAAGGTCTACAACTGATATCAATATCTCTTGTTGACACGGTTGTTAGTTATTAAGTTTATTTCTAAAATAGATCATTCAAATCCTTTAATAAACATACAATTATGATGTCCCAGTACAGTATTGTTAAACATACCATAAATGGATAAGATATATCAAAGGAAATAGCCAATCAAACTGAACTTAGTCAATCGTAGTTCCATATATAGAGAAACAATTACTTTTCTTTCTTCCTTTTTAGGCACCTTATTTAAGCCTACAGTATTGAATTTGGACTCATTTGCAAGGAAAGTTATTACTTGAGTGGAATTTTCACACTAAATTAAATGGAACTAGATGTGTATGAAGCAACTTCCTGAATAGTGCTGAGTCTGTTTGTCAACATGTGAAACCTACATGTATTTGGGGGTAGGTATGTTTACAATCAATTATCTCTCTTAGATGCCGCATAAGGCGTTATTTTTCTGATCTCAATTTTTTCTTGAAGCACCAAACAATAATTTCTCTTTCATTAATAATATGCTGAGAGTATAGTTAATTAATTAACTTAATTAAAGCTATATAGTAACATATAGTGAAATTAATTCCTTGTGTAAGACTTTATAAGCTCTCTAACCTACACAGCCAAGACTTTGTGGACGTAAGTGGAATGACCGCAAACTTCTAAGAAGATGTCGTAAATTATTTTCATTTAATTTCGAATTTATCAAAATATATCCTTATTTCTATTGCCATCATCAAAGAGTAAAGTTCATTTTTAAGCACCTTTTTCCAAATAATTTGAGCCAATAATTATAAATAAATACAGTTAATAAACACTATTGTCCCAATTATAATGTTTTGTAAAAGATAACTACAATAAATGATAAAAAGAACAAGCGAGATATAAATGAAGAATTTGCATATTCCAACCAGGCTCTGAATTAAGAACGGTTGAAGTACAATGAACATGTAAGGAATGTCTTTAATAGGGTCAAGTCTGAGATAAAGCTTCATTGTATTATAAACCTCAAAACGTAGGATAAAGTCTTTTTGATCAAGAGGTACTGGCGTGGGGAATGTGTATATATGAGAATTTATTTTAAGGGTAGTCGTTTTTTTTTCTTTGTCGATAATCAGAGCAAATTGGTGCCTTTGTCGGAATAAATGATTTGGAAGAATTGAAGAGTCTTCATGTAAATGCGAACTCGTGCTTAAACACTTGGAATGGGAGCTAAAGGCATACTCTACTACAGAACTGATATACATATTGCATTCCATAGTTGACAGCATTAACTCTTCAATTGAATGATCAAAACTTGCAATGTAGAGCTGAAACACATCATCGATATCTGATACAAGGACTGGATACCACATGGTAAGCGGAATAACACATAGCCTGGTGCAATTATGAACCTCGATATCCTGTATTAGAGGTCTAGTTATACTACTTTCTCCTACGGACGCATAATTTCGGGCAGTTTTATTATCCTTTGAAATATAGATACTACTATACGTTGAATCAGGATTAAAGTTCACACCCTTGGAAAGAGATTTCACGGATATTTTTGCTAAAGATTTTTCGTAAAGTTGAAAAAACACATTGTTACAACTAGAATATTTATCGGTAATGTAGAATGTATCCAGAACCTTTTTGTTCTGCCTATTCACAATTTTGATGGTTTTCGTATCATTGTCTAAATGTATTCCGTAGTTAAGAACAAGCTGGGCATTTGTTGAAACGCCTACTCTTGCACTTACAGAATTATTTGGATTAAGCATTTCTATCCATTCACTGTCGTTTGACCTTCTTATTCCCCACTCAAACCCATCTTCATTTGTCCCTTTATAAATTGAATTGGGGGAAAATCCTATTTTTAAGACAGTTTTTCCTGTTGATGATAAGGAAATGTCAGATAATCGAATATTAAATTTCAAAATGACGTATCCTCCAAAGAAGCTGATTGTCTGGTTCAGAGAAACTCCTTGATATACAAATATACTCTCTTTATCTCCACAGGTTTGATTGCCGACTGTCTTTACTGGAAAACTTCCTGCTATATCCCCGTCTTCAGAGCGGCAAAATGATGAATGGTTTGTTGAATTTGTAAAAAATAAGGTTGTGTCTGAAATTTCAATCACAAATTTGATACGCACTGATCAATATATCTAGTAAAAATATAATTTTGTTTTGGTATTCAAATATGAAAAAAAACCCAAAATTTATCATTGTACCAGAAAATGTTAAGCGCGTAATGTTCACAGTTTTAATTTGAATATGAAAGTTTTAAAGAGTTTTTGAGGTTATTGAAATGTGCGAAAACAAACAATTACTTCTTTGTAGATTAATGATCTGCAACTTTGATTAGGATTGAAAAACACTTTATTTGCATTTAGTTGAAATATGTGTAAATCAAATTCAGTGGAAAATTCTTTATATATAGATACATTCTTTGAAGATACATGTACATAATTATATTATAAATTCATGTAATGCATCTAAAGATATTTATGCCTACCATCACATATTTCCATGTCACAAAAAGGTAAATTCCACCACCTCTCGAGTTCCCAAAATACAAACATAAGCAACGCGACACATGCCATCGTCTTTAAAAGAAAGAATGGTGTTGATATTTTCTCTGTAAGAAAAACAGCAATAGCGTTGTTATAATAAAAAAAAATCCGTTTCCCCAATCTCATTATTAAAAAAAATTGGTACTGTACAATTATACCAATTAGTAGATGATTTATGGGGTTTTTTAGTCGACTGGTTTTTTTTTTTATAAACCCTTGGTTTGAATTGAATTTTAAACCCTATTATTATAATTTCAATTTTAAAAATATAATTAACTGTAAAAATGTGTAAGATTATTTCCACAATTATCTTTAAATTTGTATATAATCGTAAATAATTTTGCAGCAGAAAATATTATATCAAGATGTTAAAAAATAATTTTGATCAAATGTACCTCTTTCATCGTTTCTGACTAAGGTAACGGTTAAACCATTATTGCAAGTAGGATTCTTTAGTATTTCGACTTTTCGTTTCAGATGCTCATATTTTTCGTCTATCAAAGCTACATCAATATGAACATCGCATTTCTTGTATTCAAATATTCCTGATCCAAAAAATTCCAAAATGTTCGAAATTGTTTTTTCAACGGACAGAAATGATTCTTCATTTTCCTTGAGAAGTTGTTCAGATATAGAGCAATACTCCTGGACATTTTCAATGTAAGATTGTAGAAAATGAAGTTTTTTATTTAATTTTCCTACTGTCTTTTCTACATTATCTTTGTGCGTGGCGCATATTCTCTCACTTTCCTGATTGAGAAAATTAATTCCTTCTTGTTTTTGCTGGTTGATCTTCTCCATTTCTAAATTTAAAGTTTTCACAACTTGGTCTAAATCATTGTCGTACAAAGATTTCACTTTTATCGCTGCTTCAAGTTTTTTTCTCGTAGTTGACAAACGACCCAGTAGTATATCTTTCTGTCTACTGTATACTAAATCAAATTCTTCCCAGTCATGATTTTTGTGCTCTTTTGTTGTACAGTTGGAACAGATTGATTTCCGGCATTGTTTATTCATGCAATAAAACTTTAATCTGTTATGTTCATGGCCTTCAATCGTGCAGACATCGTTGTCGTTAGTTTCTAGAGAATCGAGAGATGAATCTGGAGTTTCTTTATCATCATATCGAATTTCTTTGAAAGAATGTGTTTTGCATTCTGAAGATTTTCGTAATTTGTAACAAGCTTTACATAAATTGCTTTTACAAACGGTGCACTGAAATCGTACACTTTCCAACCTTTTGCAAACACTACAAGAATTTACAGCAAGTCTCCCCAAAATGTCTTTCAGATTTCGTCTTGTGAGATCTTTTGGAAAAATTTCTATTCCTTTTTCTTTAAGATTGTAGCTCCTTTTACACATTGAGCATACAAGTTTGTTTCGTCGTACACCCTTCGTTAAGCATTCTGAGCAGAAAGAATGCTGGCAAGGCAAAAGTCTAGGAACACGCATATCCTCATCGTATTCCTCTGTACATATTGAACATTCACAAAATTCATCTTGGAGCTCGTTCAATATTTTTCCACCTGTTGCCATTTCAACCTATGGGAAAAAAGATTAGATTTTATTTCGTTTCAGATGAATCCATCTAGTGAGCTTGCCGTAAGTCCCCCCCCCCCCCCCCGAGTCTGATTTAAGCAAATGGCAAAGTTCATTTCATTTTTCAATTAAACTTTAGTGATTTTAGATTTTAGATCATCAAAATTCAAAAGTAAAATATTTTAAGAACCAATTTACCAAACTTGAAGACTAATAAAAACAGTGAATGAAATGTATCAATTCAAAGTATCCCTGCTAGCCATAGTAAAACTAGGTAAACAAGAACCCCAAAAAATTCCCAGAAGCCATAATATGGTAAATCACCATTATATTATTAAGCAGCTATCCCGATCAGCCATAGGTTTCCCAACACTGTCCTTCAGTGGAAGTCTATCAAAGAACGTGTTATGTATGTCACCCAAATCACTAGGTTCAAGCACTACATTATGAGTGTTTATGCACCAATTGACTATACAGAACATGCAAAAAAGATCTTAGATCAACTAAATCAAAATAGTCAATCAACAAAATCCTTATTAATCATAATTTGGCACATGAAATGTGTCTATATAAACAAGATAATGAAACAATTTTAAACTACATTTTGAAATGTTTTTTTTTGTATATACATATATACATTGTATTTTTAAAACTTAATATTTTTTAAATCTTAAAAATGTCTGACTCAAGGTGGTATGGGACACCTGTCGATATTTATGTGGACAAAAGTACATTATAATCAACATACTTTCATCTTTTCAAAATTTTCAAATTTTAAAATATTTGACCAATATATATATTTGAATATGTTTTTAATTTTTTTGGAAAGGTAAAACTTATAAAAGCCTCGGCCGGGTCGAACTCATGACTTACATATTCGTAGTTAACGCTCTAACCCATTGCGCTATGCTGATACATTGCTGCAGCGCGCGAGGACCGCGATGAATTAACCGCGATGGTGTAACGCGGAAAGGATTAAGGTATCAGATGTATAATTGACCAAAAAATTGATGCATAGAAAGGTATATATTCTGTATACTCATTTGATAGGTATGTGTATGTAGTTTCTAAAAATAGATTATTTTTCCCACTAAATCACTATGGGGAAATAAATATAGCGTTGCAAATCATACACGGTTAAATGCTACATGTCTTTTGTTTTACATGATGAAGATGTATAAATGATTAATATTTAATAAATATATATCGCCAACATTACTTCAATGGTAATAAAGTTAAAGAACTAAATGTTTTACTTGATCAGTTTCTTTTTTTTTTATACAATGATCATGACGAATCACGCGATTTTAACCCCCATTCCTCGCAATCATGTACTTTAACGCATATTCCTGCTACCCTGTAATTTGATTGTTGTCTATTACTTTACAATTGAGAACTTGTAATTTGGAAATTAAAAATTTAAATTGTGTAATGGTCAAAATTATACGTGTTATTTGCGCGAATCGCGTAACGTATTCTTTTTTTTACCGGTGTTTATTCTATTTATAGAGTTTCTGTTCAGCGCAAATTTTTTTTTTAGAGACAATGTTTCTAAACAGACAAAGATTTTGAAATAATTGGTGAAAGGAACTTACTCCCAATTTAACAGGATATACAAATGAGGATCTCAGAAAACTTCAAACGGAGGATCCAGACATCAACAGAGTTTTTCAGTGGTTGGAAAACTAACTTCGAGACAAATTTCAAGAGAAAGGAAAGAGGTGAGAAAATTTTTTCGAAAGTTTCATTTGTTAAAATTGAAAAATGATGTGTTGTACATGACCAGTAAAGGCCTGTACGCTGAGTATTTGCAATTAGCTATACCAGAATGTCTTAAACCACAGATAATGGAGTCTTTGTATGATTGTTATGAACACCGAGGTCGTGAGAAAACAATGGCACTGATAAAGAAAAGATTCTACTGGCCAGGAATGATAGCGGATGTTTTAAGATGGATTGAAAGATGTGAAAGATGCATGATCGCTAAGACACCGATCCCTACCATCATCACTAGGTAATTTATGAGCGAAAAGACCTTTAGAGATTTTGGCAATGGATTTTATTGTTAGAGAAACATCCGATGGTTTTGAAAATGTTTTGGTACTTAAGGATGTGTTTACAAAATACACAATGGCTATCCCTACAAAAAATCAGAAGGCTTCAACAGTTGCTAAACACTTGGTCAATGAATGGTTTCATAAGATTGGTATTCCTAGTCGATTGCACAGTGATCAAGGTAGGAATTTTGAAGATGAGGTCGTGAAGGAGCTATGTAAATTATGGTATTAAGAAGTCACGTAGCACGCTATATCATCCTGAGGGAAATTCGCTGTGTGAAAGATTAAACAGGACACTGCATGACAGGTTGCCAACACTCGACGCAGATCAAAAGAGAAAATGGACAGCTTATTTGCCAGAATTTGTTTATGTTTATAATGTTACTCCTCATTCTTCTACAGGTTTCCCCCCTTATTATCTCCTTTATGGAAGAGAACCGAAATTACCCGTTGATTTCTTACTAGGGCTCAAGGATGAAAACGAGTCTTACCAATTAGAGGAATGGTTGGTTAAATACAGAGAACGCCTTCGATATGCATGGGCTGCTGCGGAGAAAAAAAGAAAAAAGTGCAGAAAAGAGGAAATCTTCTTGTTCTATTGATGTAGAAACAAACGTTCTTTTGAGAAATCATGTACAAGGTAGGAAAAAAAATACAAGATGAATGGAAACCAGATCCTTATATCATAACTGAGAAATTGCAAGAAAATGTTTACAAAGTTAAGTCAGCAGAAGGTTGTGATGATGTAAAAGTTCTACACAGGAACGAGATTTTAGATACGAAAGAAAAAGTCTAAAATAATATTTGTGAAGAGCCTGACTCAGACGAGGAGATAAAGGCATTCGATGTTACAGAAATAGAGAATGAAAGAGATATACTTGATCAAGAATAGGTAAGTTAAGATGAAAACGATTATGAGAAAGAGTCGATGCCTCCGGAAGATAATATTGCAAAGAACAAACAGTCTAATAATTTAAATTCTCCATCGCAATTTACTCCAGGTCAGAGTTCCACTGGCATTAAAGTTTCTGTTGAGCACGAACGAGAAATAACCTCTTAGACGCTCTACTCGGTCAACGGCGGGTACGCATTCCAACCCTTTCAATTTGCCAAGATCTGTGTTATCCAGAAACATGTCAGTAAATGCAGATTCCTCTAGTTCTGAGTTTCATGATTTCGGAAATGCTATAGCAGCATTAGGTGCAAGTCTAAGCGCAAGCTTAAGTCAAACGTTTTCAGAATACTTACATAGGAAAATAGGTCGAATACAGATGATTGTACATAGATTATTTTTTTGAATGAGTATCCAGTTTTATATGTTTGTTAAAGAGGCATCAACATAATTGCGTGGGGGAGAGATGTAATAGTCAGACATGTTATTTGCGTTAATCGCGTACCGTATTTTTTCCCCTGTGTTTATTCTTTTTATAGGGTTTTTGTTCAGCACAAATTCGTTTTTTAGCTCACCTGAGCTGAAAGCTCAAGTGAGCTATTCTGATCACCTTTTATCCGTCGTCCGTCTGTCCGTCCGTCTGTCCGTCCGTCCGTCCGTCTGTCCGTCTGTAAACTTTTTACATTTTGAACTTCTTCTCTAAAACCACTTGGCCAAATTCAACCAAATTTGACACAAATCATCCTTATAAGAAGGTGAATATAAATTGCAAAAATAAAAGGCCAGATTGTATTCAAAGCGGAGAAAACATCGAAACTGTAAAAAAGGGGGGGTGCATTTTAAAAAATCTTCTTCTGAAGAACTACTGAGTTAATCTTAACGTAATTTATCATAAATCATCCTTAATAAAAGGAAAATTTAAATTGCAAAAATTAAGGGCTAATTATGATTCAAATTTGAGCTAATTACGAAAATACTAATAAAGCGGTTCGTTATTCCATTTTTCGTAGACTGGCAATTTTGTACGATAGACTGATCTCATGACAGGCATTGCCAGTCTACCGCATCTCGAAAACGAGGTTCTTTGTTTGTAGCATCCATGTTTGTTGTGCAACATTCACTATGAAACAAGGAAGATATATTGGTGCCGATTATTGTAAAGTAAATTGAGGTTAAATATTTCAACGCGTTGTCATTTTCACTTGTGACGGTGGTTTTAGCTTGTTTTGATTTTCATTTCATTTTGCTTTTTAACTTGGGGAACGATCGCCTGTATAGCTGTATTCAGTATTCTGGTATTTGGAACATAGACTTCGGTTAATAGGCAGTTGATTGTTTACCTGCGAAAATCATAAAATCTGATGCATTAACAACGTACTTAAGTGCATTTTCCCTCTGTTTTTATTGTTTATTAATTTCTAATTGAGTGTCAACAAGGACCAAACAAGGGGGCGACTTTGGTTGAAATAATCGATTTTTGATCGGTAACTTCGCCGAAATTTCCTCCGAAAGAGAATTTGAAGTAGCCATGTATTCTGAGTTCATAATCGTGTAAATTAAATCCAAAGACAATAAAACGATGTTATGAATTTGAAAAGACGTTTTCACAGCCTAAGTTAAACCCTGTTGAGATTAATCACTCGCGACTGTCTTATCTCGAGAGGTTATAAATATTATAAATACGGGTGATGCAAACACATACCGTGCATTGAAAATTACAGTCGATATTTATTACATTTCGTTTTGATACTACAGTTAGTGGGTAACTTGTAATTAGTTAATAACTTTTCACAAATTAATGCAAAACCGTTTGTTTACAGTTATCAAAATTAAAAAGATCCTCTACCTAACGGTTGTAATTGGGTCATAGGGTAGGACTAATTCCTCCAAAATACACAAGTGCATAAACTGATTTTGTGTCACTTGGCTAACTCAATTACAAAACATTTTATCTATATATTGTATGAATACATTAAAAAACTGAAATTAAACAAATTGGATAAATTTTTAAAAGTTGCCTATAATTCTACGACTAACGCTTAAATGTTTGATGATCATTAGAATTGTCTTGTTAAACATTAATTACTTGTGTACAGAAAAATCAAAAGGGTGATGTGCTATAACTACTTTATGGGGTCCCTTCTCATTTGATGAATTATATGAAATCTGCAACAATTTTGGTAGTTTTCAAAAGAGTAAATAAAAACGCCTTTTAAACAGTTCTGACACATTATAATCATGAGGATATCTGCTTAAGAAATTATTGCAGCAGAAAATCATCTTGGTTTGTAGCCGTTTGTTGTTTTTGAGGGAAAGCTGAAATAATTGATGGGCCTTGGTACAAAACTGATACCTGTATGCCTGGCAATACATTAAATTATATAGCTTTTTAACACATCACATGACAACATTTTCCAGTCGAATGTTTTCATTGATCAAGTGAGTAAGGTCATAAAACGTCAAACAAGTTTACACTAGGTAAACAATTATTTTAGGGAAGACAAATTAAGTTTTTGACTGAAGCCTTAGCAACTTTTGCCACAGAGTTCAAAACTGCGAACTGGCTTCGGCATACTCTAAAACCTGGCCTGGCCTGGCCTGGCCTCATTGGCCTGGCCTGGCCTCATTGGCCTGGCCTGGCCTCAAAGTTGGCCTGGCCTCACTTTTGGCCTCAAATTTGGCCTGGCCCCAAATTTTGGCCTGGCCTCAAATTTTGGCCTGGCCCCAAATTTGGCCTCTTCAAAAATTTTTGGCCTCATATTAAAAAATTTTTCTCTCACATTTTTAAAGAGTTTTCATTGAATTTTTATTGATTTTTAAATGTTTAAGAGAATTTTTTTTATAATAGGTGACCTGGCTGATTGAGTTTTAATTGATTTTCTTCAAGTTTGCACATAGGATATGCATGTGCAACACTGCTCTTTTATTGCCAAGGAATGGATTATTCCCAATACTGAAGCTATCGGCATTAAAATTCAGAGACGCAACCCCCTTCCCCACTTCAAAAAGTAGAATAGAGATATCAGAATAATAAAGTAAAACATCATTTTAAAAGAGACTGACCTGTTTGATGGATAAATAAATATCTCAAACATTTGTAAACTGATTCATAACATCAAATCTCTATCCACATGCAATGCACTTTAAAAACGCCAGACTGAGTTCGCTTACATTACCTGTCAACACCAATCAAACCCAAATTTCCCTCCCCAGTAGAAATTCGATATCAGCCTCCTCTGTCGCTTTATTGGGGTCAGATTAATTGCCTGCACTGCCGTTCAACATTTCACACGGTCTAATTTAATTAATGTCATTTGTGAATGACTGCAACATTGTATCCTCCGATAACTTGATTCAGTGATGGTCATTAATCATCACCCCTATATTAGAGTAGTTTCATGCATGTGTTGTTTGTATATTTAGGAAACAACTTTTCCCCTATAGGGTAACTTCGATATCAGAATTTGAACACAGCATAACGGCATACTCTAAAACCTGGCCTGGCCTGGCCTGGCCTGGCCCCATTGGCCTGGCCTGGCCTCAAAGTTGGCCTGGCCTCACTTTTGGCCTCAAATTTGGCTTGGCCCCAAATTTTGGCCTGGCCTCAAAAATTGGCCTGGCCTCAAATTTGGCCTCTACTAAAATTTTTGGCCTCAATTTTATTTTTTATTTTCTTTACACATATGTTGATTGTATTGATTTTTTTTTATTGATTTATGTTTAATACACTTCAAAAATCACACTAAATGGCTTTTATTGTCTTAAAGTGATAGTTTTTTTGAAACATACATGTGTATATGACTACAGGTATGAGTGATTGATTCTGAATTTTTTCTTCAGATTTTGAAACAGTCTGTTTTTAATTATTCCAAAGTATACTTTAAGAATGTAATACTGCCATTGTATTCCACCATGGAATGTTTTTTTCAATGCACTTAACTGCTATCAGGATCGGACAATACCTATATCAAATACTTGTGTGAGAAAAAAAATAATGACAGAGACCAATTTGTTTATTCTAACCAACATTAAAGGTCACAACATGTTATGCTGTGTTCAAATTCTGATATCGAAGTTACCCTATAGGGGAAAAATTGTTTCCTAAATATACAAACAACACATGCATGAAACTACTCTAATATAGGGGTGATGATTAATGACCATCACTGAATCAAGTTATCGGAGGATACAATGTTGCAGTCATTCACAAATGACATTAATTAAATTAGACCGTGTGAAATGTTGAACGGCAGTGCAGGCAATTAATCTGACCCCAAAAAAGCGACAGAGGAGGCTGATATCGAATTTCTACTGGGGAGGGAAATTTGGGTTTGATTGGTGTTGACAGGTAATGTAAGCGAACTCAGTCTGGCATTTTTAAAGTGCATTGCATGTGGATAGAGATTTGATGTTATGAATCAGTTTACAAATGTTTAAGATATTTATTTATCCATCAAACAGGTCAGTCTCTTTTAAAATGATGTTTTACTTTATTATTCTGATATCTCTATTCTACTTTTCGTCTACTTTTTGAAGTGGGGAAGGGGGTTGCGTCTCTGAATTTTAATGCCGATAGCTTCAGTATTGGGCATAATCCATTCCTTAGCAATAAAAGAGCAGTGTTGCACATGCATATCCTATGTATTTGTGTGTGCAAACTTGAATAAAATCAATTAAAACTCAATCAGCCAGGTCACCTATTATAAAACAAATTTCTCTGAAACATTTAAAAATCAATGAAAATTCAATGAAAACTCTTTGAAAATGTGAGAAAATGTTTTTTTAATATGAGGCCAAAAATTTTTGAAGAGGCCAAATTTGGGGCCAGGCCAAAATTTGAGGCCAGGCCAAAATTTGGGGCCAGGCCAAATTTGAGGCCAAAAGTGAGGCCAGGCCAACTTTGAGGCCAGGCCAACTTTGAGGCCAGGCCAGGCCAATGGGGCCAGGCCAGGCCAGGCCAGGTTTTAGAGTATGCCCAGCATAACATGTTGTGACCTTTAATGTTGGTTAGAATAAACAAATTGGTCTCTGTCATTATTTTTTTTCTCACACAGGTATTTGTCCGATCCTGATAGCAGTTTAAGTTCATTAAGTACATTGAAAAAAACATGCCATGGTGGAATACAATGGCAGTAATACATTCTTAAAGTACTTTGGAATTTAAAAACAGACTGTTTCAAAATCTGAAGAAAAAATTCAGAATCAATCACTCATACCTGTAGTCATATATACATGTATGTTTCAAAAAAACTATCACAATAAGACTCTAAAAGCTATTTAGTGTGATGTTTTAAGTGTATTAAACATAAATCAATAAAAAATCAATACAATCAACGTCTAAGTAAAGAAAATAAAAAAATAAAATTGAGGCCAAAAATTTTTGAAGAGGCCAAATTTGAGGCCAGGCCAATTTTTGAGGCCAGGCCAAAATTTGGGGCCAAGCCAAATTTGAGGCCAAAAGTGAGGCCAGGCCAACTTTGAGGCCAGGCCAGGCCAATGGGGCCAGGCCAGGCCAGGTTTTAGAGTATGCCACTGGCTTCCAGACTATCTGGCGATCCTCTGTCCGTCAATCTTTGTTAACTTTCACATATGAGATACGAGCTGTGAAAATGAAATGTATCTCATCGGCATGGTATATTCACATAGCTTGGCATCTTAAATAAACACACAAAAATATTCACTTAGATGTGGAAAATGGAAATTACACTAATTTAAGTTCGATTTTTTTTCCATAAATACCAATAAACCAAACAAGAAATATTGCAGGTAAATGGTAACTACCTTTTCCAGTATTTTCATCATATAAAATAGATATGTATTGCATGACCTCTAAGACAAAATATTAATGAAATAAAATGTTGGCTTCCTTTAATTGTGTAGATTCAACATGTTCAAATTATGATTACACCCGATAAGGTAGGCCCACAATAGGTGCTGATTTTTAAACTGATATACGTCTTAGAAAATGTATGAATTTTTTTTTATCTTTTAAGAGCTAATACTGTTCACATATGTGCAAAAACTGCAGGAAATAATATACCGGTGTTATATATAATTTATATATCGCAGTATATTTTCACCCCTACCCCTTTATGAAATATTGAGTCTTACATCAGAAAATTATGGTACCGGGTACTTAACTTTGATAAATATTAAATTTTACTGTTCTTAATTATTTAAAGTGTTTTAAGTCAACGTAGTTTGCCATTTTGCTCAGGTGAGCGATGTGGCCCATGGGCCTCTTGTTAGAGATTATGTTACTTAAAACTTATTAAGAATATCTTTAGAACATATATCTAGTTGTTTTATATTTCATTATGATAATCAGCAAAGTGAGACTAAGTTATGAAATTATTTTTTTACTTATTATAAAATTTGAGATTTAAACTAGTTTAACAAGTTTATACGGATTCCTACATATTTCTTAAAAAGATTACTATTTCCGCCTTTGTCAAATAAAAAAATGCCATTATCCGACAAATCTGGGAAATTGGGCATACAAAAAAAAACCTTTGATGAGACCCCTTGAACAAAACAGGAGTTAAAAGTTTTTTTTATATTTGATCAATTGATGCCTTTTAGCAATATCTTTCATATGTAGAACGGAAGAAAAAAACCCCAGGGGCAGAAGTTTAAAAAATGGAAAAATTTGCAAAATTGATACATTTCAAGCGAAATCCCATAGGGTCCTATGTTAACTTTGAGATGACTCCGTAAACAAAAGATATGGTAAATCTATGAATTTTTTGTTTTAAAATAATCATTATATCAGTAGAAAAACGTAAAAATTTTCATTAAAAAATCTAGGGCAGAACAAATAAGACTCGGACTCGTTTAGGACATTGTTTACTCAGGGTTTGAGTTATTAAATTTAGATTGTTATAAAGATCAATGTCATGAGTAAGATTTGTTCTAAACACAAAAAGTATTAGTGAAATGAATTATTATTGACATAACATTCAATATTTTTTTTACTATATTATGGAATTAGGCTCAAACAAAATTGGGCTTTTAGCAAAACAGAGGAAATTCGGACAAAACTTTTCAGATATTGTTTTTCGTTGAAATATTTTTGGCAGTACTATAATATTAAAAGTGAATATTTTATTTGTTAGTCAACATAATTTTGCATATTTTCTATTGGTTTAATCTCAGTTTTTGATGTAGATAATCGTATGACACACACTACAAAAATAATGAAAAATGCTTAAAAACGATAAAAAAACACCATATCTCAAAATATTGATCATTGACCTCATATAAATTTTATGCCAGCAGAAAAAGGTTAATATAAATAGTTTAATACTATATTGTTTAAGTATTATCATCATTCAATTTTTGTTAAATTGAATCAAAAATTGGTAGGATTTGAACTGATGGAAGAAATTCGGACTGGAATTATTATAAAAATTGTCAATGAAAGCTTCATGCTTTGTATCGTTTTAGTGTCACTGCCATTCATAAACTGTTTTTCTTTTTAAAAAGAGTTTAGCAGTATGTATTATTTTCACAATCAAGAAAATCTCAATTATAGTGTAAAACGTTTAGGAATATTTCTTAAATGTTCCAAAAATATTCAATGACCATTAACTCAAAAAGTAGGTCATTGACCTACTTTTTTAAAAAGTGAACAATAACACTACATGTACAATAAAAGGTCTATAACACACAATAGATGGTTTTTCATTATCATCAGTGGATTTTTTTTTCTTTTTGAGTAAACGTAATCCTTAAGAAATGAATTCAATATTTATGATAATTTTTATTTATCCGATATAAAATGGTTTGAGGTTTATAAAAAAGCGTAAACTGTTCCAAATCATTTTATATCGTGTAAAACTAATGAATATTGAATTCACTGCCTATAATTTAATTGTTTGCTATTAATTGTAGATAAAAACAGTCATTTGACCTTTAAAATGACATCGAATTGTACAAAATTCAAACGTAACATCAGATGGATTGATACGTTTTCTGACGTTAGTCTTACTATGACGTAGGCAACATTCTTTATACGATATAAAATAATTTTCTAGCCAATCAGAATGCGCGTTACAGCCAGAATTAAATGATTTTGTTTTAAAATTAAGAAAAAAAATTGCTTTACTTTATGCATTTATTGTTTATTTCTTACTGTTTATTATGTTAAATCAAAAATATTTCGACATTTTAAAAATCTATTCCAATCTACGTTATCTACCGAGATAATTCCGGAATATTCCGAGGCCTAAGGCTCAATTGTACATCCAACACATTAAAGACAGAGGAAATAAGCACCACCTTCAAATTTACCTGGTCAGTGTACCCCTGTCAATCAACTTAATTGAGGCTCCAGATTGGATGTTAGAAAATGATTGACATTGGTTTTCTTAAATAAGTTAATTTCAACGATCGCCAATTTGTTTTTCCTATAGTGCACATATCAATTCGATAATTTTCTAGATCGTGAGGAAAACTATGTTGAGAGCATTTTAACACCCCGAGTATATAGGCATGTATACTCAAGCGAGCGTGCTTCCCTTGGGGCTTCACACCTTGATCAATAAGATTCCACCCTCATCTGGGAGGGGGGGGGGGGGGCGGTTAAATACGGGATCCGCGTTGACGGTACTGTAGATAACAATTTCGGGAAAGAAAAAGTTGTTTATTTATTTCGATCGGAAGCACGTCACAATATGGAGGCATCCCATACTTCCTGAAGAAAATGAGCCTCAGAGTTTTATGATCCTTGGGCGGGCGGGATCTTCATCATGATCAGTAATAAACAGCAAGTCATCGGTGTTCTCTTCTGTATAATATTTTAAAGTTTTCCAAACCAGACTCTTTATACGCATTCTTTTAATCTACTAGCCTGTTGTCAAGTTGCTTATAGCGATTGTCACCTGTTTATCAAATCAGCCCTGTTAGCATATGTAAACAACACAGATGAAAAAAAAAAGAATGAAAAACGGAAGTGCATGACTTAACAAAAAAACCAAAAAAAAAACCCCAAAAAACATTACGTTATCCTGCATTCCAGGCAACCTGTTAATCCATACTTTGTAATTATAAATTCATATTTAATTAATTTATCCTACATTTTAAACTTTATTTATCTATAAATTTTATAAAGTAGCTGCTTTTTTTTATATATGTAACTCTTTCGAGACAGTGTCCCTGAAAACTTGTTTTTTAAAAGGTTTTTTAAACCCCTATTCTGAATATATGTGAATATAATTAAAATACGATTTCAAGGTTATTCAAAATCAAAATGAACATGTTTTTGTAAAAAAGAATCAAAAGAATAGCATAAAAGTAAGTAGTAACTGTTTCATTTACCTGAAATCTCAAAATCGTGTCGTATCCCACTTACTAAACACAAATGTACTAGACAAATTGGAAATCGATCGTTCAGATCAAAATGTCCTCCAAATCTTTTGTCGTCTGCTAGCAATTATAGTGTAAGCACGAGTGTGCCGATAAATATGGCATGATTTGAAACTGCGTAAATGTATTGCATCAAATATGTGTCTTTTAAACGTTATCAAAAGGGTCTTTAAATTTATATTGATCTATTTGTGCACGCATATTTGTTCACTCCTATTTTTCTGTTTATCCTAGCTCTCTGTAGGAAAAAACCACCGGTGATACTTGAATTTCGTGCGAAATTCTTCAGTCAATTGATATCACCGTTGTCGGTTATTTTTTTATTTAAAAAAACAACAACATTAAAGAGCAGTAAAACAAATAGCTAAGTATTAAAACCACTCTCACAATGACTTTAACCTACAATTAACCAACATTGTTCAGGAAATGAAAGAATTATATTGTCTAAATTGTAAAAAAAAAAAATAAATGATGAATATAATGCAAGTTTAGTTTGATTGTAGTTGTTTAAAAATTTTATCTACAATTTAGATGCATATGATAAGTGAAATATTGGCACAATATATAAACATGTACATTAGTTACAGTATTTTCCCCCTATATGGTATATAAATGGGTTCTCAAATAACAATATGCACACGTAAAACCAAAGCACAAGAACATGTCCATCGATTTAACAAACATAATAAATACTCTGCTAAATTCTACATACTTAAACCCCCTTTATGAATAACTTAAAGAAAGATTTCAACAGATGAAATAGACATGTAATTTAATTGATTCATAAGAATATAATGGTTATGTTCAGTCATCGCAGATTTAGGACTTAATAGCTTGAAGGACTACATGGATAAAGTACACGTTTGAGCCATATAGAGCCAAGGAGAGATATAATAATTGATATGCTACGGACACGAATCTTACACACCAAAAATCGAACTAAGACTTTGGCATTTGAACCAAAGACTTGGATTAAAATATATCAACACTGTTTAACTAAAAATGACCGTTTGAACCATTTTGGTCCAAGTGGGATATAATTTTATTCCAGCTAATATACATGTAAGTTGGTCCGACAAACGATCACTATAGCAGGACTCTTTAGCTAATAAAAATGTCAGACAGTGAGTATGTCATTTAAAATAAATCTTAGTCCAAATATTATCACAAAAAATAAAGTACAAGTCGAATGAATATTGTTTATGTAGTCCTTGACACAAAAGAAAATAAGAAGGAAATAAGTTACAAACACCGTTTCTCTTTATGATTACATAAGTTTTTCTATTAGTTATTAAATCAAAAAAATCAGAACCTGCTACAATTCATGAAGCTTTTTTTTTACTTTAATGTTAATGACTTACTTTCCATGGAAGGTTGGGAGATTCAAGTTAAGTTTTAAATATGTAGAAAAAACATTCACAGAAACAGAAAAGAGTCACGTTACAGTAAGTAAAACATATGCATGGATAAAACAAGTTATTTAAAATAATCACAATGATTCAAAAACTCAATTTTTGCTATTGTTTTACTTGTCCGAGTTCATACGTTGACATACATTTACGATGTAAACAATTCAAACTTGCGTCAAAAGAAATCGTCATGAAATGTGAAAAAATTCTCAAAACCAATCCAGCGCATCTCACTAGAACAGTTGTAATACAAACAAAATATGGTTAGTCCAAAACTCAAAAACTGAATTTTTCACTTTCATCAATAAAGCAGTATTAGAATAACTGCACGGAGGAAGATTTGTCTTTATATAGTCATTATGATAACAATTCCACATATCCGAAACATATGGGTTGCACCACTTGTTTTTCAATTTGTTATTACTCCTGGGTGATACATGTATTTTGTTTAATCTTACTGACTTAGTTTAACCGATATTTAGGATCGATAATCATTCTTCCATGCGTTGTATAATATGACGATTCCTAGTTGAGTTGATACAGTCATCAGGACTTTGCAGAATGATATGCAACGCACTAGAATTCCTCCCTCGGATATACATGTAACATACTAGGGCGATGATCAGAACACACAGGGTACAACCAACTGCTATCCAACCTTCATGTCTGTCACAAATGTAGAAAAGAAACAAAATTATATTCAAACAAAATAAACCAAAGTCTTATTATGTGTTTTTGTAAAATTATTCAATTGAAAAAAATAAAATGAATAAAAAATAAGTGTCAAGACAAATATAATGAGTATAAAAAAATTGAGTCAATTATGAGGTTCCGCTTTTTTGCTTACCTTATTTTCGGTATCTGATTATCATTTTTTTTAAATCTTGGCTATGGTTTACATTGGGTTAAAGTTATTATATATACGTAATATAAAAAAATGAACGATTTCGGAGACACGTGGTGTTGATGTATGGAACGACTACAGAGGTCCAGGCCCGCCATTTCTCATTCATTTCGGGGACACGTGGTGTTGGAGTATGGTGGCCGGTAGCGGTCTACGCTGGAGTCGTGTGTATATAGGTGTTGTGTTGTGGCGTCCTAACTGTCTGTGTCATATGTCCATGTACCTGTCTATACGTGATGTCCGGGGTTTGGGTGTAATGTCGCCGGAAATACATGTATACTGAGGATAAACTTGAAAAAAAGAAAAAAACCCATTTGTGTGAATGCGTGTTCTTTTGCGAAAACAAATTCTTAATAAAAGCGCATTGATGTAGATGAAGTATTTGAATCCGGTTCAATAAATGAAATATCATGTGCCAACATTCAAACAATTGATTGTTTTCGACTAATATTGTTTAGTCAAATATTAAGTGCAATATCTTTATTCTTACTAATTTTGAGAGAGAGAGAGAGAGAGAGAGAGAGAGAGAGACAGAGACAGAGACAGAGAGACAGAGAGACAGTGACAGACAGACAGCCAGCCAGACAGAGAAGCTTCACCAATAGGTTTATAATAGGAAACAACATTACTTTAATATAATTTCACTCGCAGATCTAGAGAAGGACGGAAGTTTGGAAATTAAGGACCTATAAGCTCTAGCTTACAGGTGACTTGAAGGTGGTTAAACAATCGTACATCCTTTAAGCTCCTTTAAGTCACCTTTAAGCCACCTTTAAGGACTTGCTTAAAAATATTTTTATAAAAGGTTTTTCTCCCTGTCACTATTAATGTCTAAACCAGTAATTTGTGTATTTTTTTAAATTGTTGATGTTGAATTTGCGAGAATTATATCTTGACTGGTCGATACTAAAGCTCTTTAAGCTACACAGCCAAGAGCATAAACTCTACGGACATATGGGAATGACCTCTGACTTCTAAGTAGATGTCATAACCATTATTATTTTCATCGAGGTTTGAATTTCTGAATATATATATCCTTATTTCTATTTCCATCATCAAAGAGTGAAACTCATTTTTGAGCCTCTTTTTCATGTTACCAAAGCCAATAACTATTACAGTTAATCGAGAATTGAAAATACTTTGTGTTCATTTGAAGGATGAATATGATACACTTTTCATCCCAGTGAAGGCAAAGGCATTTAGCATATGAACACTTATACGTTAAAAAAACCCTTAAGGTGGAAGAAAACGCTCAATTTTTCTCAAAAGATAATGACAATACATAATAAACAGAACTAGACACGATCTCGTTGCGACCAACGAGGAGGTCTTCTGAATTTTAGGAGGTGAAAAGTCTTTGCCTTTCATCTTCGTCAACGAAACACGTCTGGAAATGGGGATGGGATCTAAATGCTCTTCAATATCGCTTTTCAAAATATTTCCTCTACTTGAATTAGAAATGTTCAAAATGTTGGAGTTCTAGCCCCTTAAACTCAATAATTTACGTATCACACGATAAAACTATTATATTGTATGATTGTGTAAATAACTGTTTAATAAATACTTTTGCTTCTTATAAAATATTACCAAATATTCCTCATTAAACAGCAATGGATAAAAGAATTTAGGCCCCCTGGGCCCTTAATTCTAAGGACAAGTCCATTTTTTTAATGTCAAATGAAAGGTCTATTGATTCTAAAGAAATTTTGTTCAATAGTGTTTAGAAATTTGTTACTGTTCTTGAGATATCTGGAAAAGATCGTTTAAGGATCGGGCTTTGAACTCCTTGTAGGGACCAGATAACAAAAGAATTATGGTTCCATATTGTTAAGCAAATTATTTTGAGCACCTTTGGTTCAATATTTACTTTTCAAAATTTTTCTCCATTTTGAGATATTGAAAATCAAACTTTTGGCTCCTCATTATGCCTAATAACGTAACAAAGGAGTAAATAATTGTAATATATAGGGAAATAACGTTCCGATGAACGTAATTGCTTCTATAACTTATAAAAAATATTTCACAGTTACAAGTTATTACTAAAAGACTTTAGATCTTCTAGGCCCCTACTGTGAATGGAAAGCCGTTTTTCATGTCAAATGATATGTCTTGTCATTTCAAACACATTTTGTTCAATACGTGTTTAAAAATTGATTATCGTTTTCGAGATATCTTGAAAATAACGTTTTGGGTTCGATCCTATAACTCATTTTAGGGACCGGATAACAAATTATGATTGCATATTGTTTAGCAAATTATTTTGAGTTTTTTTTTTCATCAATATTGATTGTCAAAATTTTTCTCCATTTTGAGATATTGAAGATCAAAATTTCGGACTTTTTGTCCCTTTAGACCCCTAATTACGTAGCAAAAGAGTAAACAATTGTAAAGTGTAGGTAAATAACGTTACTATGAACATAATTGCTCCTATAACGTATTTCAAAATATTGCACTGTTAAAAGTTATTACTTAAAGAAATAAGACCCCTCTCGGCCCCTAATTTGAAGGACCAGCCCCTTTTTTCTTGTTGTTAAATGAAAGCTTCTGTTTTTATAAAACATATAAAACATTTTGTTCAACATGTCTTAACAAAATACTTGCGTCCACAAAAATGCGAAAAAAAAGAATAATAAGGGGAAAAGAACAAAGCAACAGGAAGGTCTTCCGTTGGAAATATAAATATAAATGAGATATAAATGAAGAAATTACTATTTCTACCAGGCTCTGATGAAAAAACGGGTTACGTACATTATACATGTAAGGAATGCCTTTAATACGATCAAGTCTGAGATAAAATTTTTTGCATTAAAAACCTCAAAACGTAGGAAAAAGTATATTTGATCAAGAGGTAATAGCGTGGGGAATGCATATTTATGAAAATTTATTCTAAGGGTAGTCGTTTCGTTTTCTTCGTCGATAATCAGAGCAAATTGTTGCCTTTGTCGGAATGAATGATTTGGAAGAATTGAAGAATCTTCATGTAAATGCGGACTTGGGCTTAAACACTTGGGATGGGAGCTAAAGAGACTCTACTACAGAACTGATGTACACATTGCAGTCTGTAGTTGACAGCATTAACTCTTCATTTGAATGATCAAAAACTACAATGTAGAGCTGAATTGGTACAAGGACTATATACCACATGGTAAGTGGAATAACACAAAGCCTTGTGTAATAATGAACCTCGATATCCTGTATTAGAGGTCTTGTTATACTACTTTCTCCTACGGACACATAATATCGCGCCGTTTTATCATCATTCGAAATATAGATATTACTATATACGTCGAATCGGGATTAAAGTTCACACCCTTGGAAAGAGATTTCACAGATATTTTTGCTGAAGATTTTTCGTAAAGTTGAAAAAACATATTGTTACAGCCAGAATATTTATTGGCGATGTAGAATTTATCCAGAACCTTTTTGTTCTGCATATTCACAATTTTGATGGTTTTGTACCATTTTATTCCGTAGTTGAGAACAAGCTGGGCATTTGTTGCAACGCTTACTCTTGCACTTACAGATTATTTGGATTGAACAATTCTATCCATTCACTGTCGTTTTACCGTCTTATTCCCCACTCAAACCCATTTTCGCTTGTTTGTTTATAAATTAAATTGGGGGGAAATCCTATTTTAAAGTCAGGTCTTCCACCACGTCGTGAATTCCCTAAATACAAACAGAAGCACCGTGATATATGCCATAGTCTTCAAAAGACAGAATGCTCTTGATACTTTCTCTGCAAGAAATAACGTAATACATGTAGTGTCGTTATAAAAAAAAATCATTTTCCCCAATCTCATTAATTAAAAAATGTGACTGTACAATAAGAAGACGATTCATGATTTTTTTTTTAAAAATCCACTGTTCTTTTATAAACCACTGAAGTGGGCTCTTTGGTTTGAATTATAACTTTAAAGAGGCATGGCCACGATTTTGGTTAAAAATTATTCTTCCGTTTTTAATGTTTACAATGCTTCAAGTAGACATTTCTGATAGTCAACCAAAATTGGAATGTCAGTCTTCAAGTTAATAGGGAGCTCACAATACTCTGGTATCTAAACAAATGTTTTTGTTTACATTTTGAATGCTGAAGTGAAAGTACCAGTTTTACACCTAAAATGGATGTGATAAGTGCTATGAACTGTTTATTTATGCTTCAAACGAATTAGAAGATAGAAAAAATCAGCTTGAAAAAGATTTTTTAGTGGTTTAATAAACCAAATTGTAAACGAAAACAGGGCACGAGCCTTGTTTACATGACAAAGAATTGTGAGTTCTATATCTTGCTTATAACCTTACGACTGATACTCTAATTTTGGTTGATCATTGGAAACACATTTATTAAGCATTGTAAGCAATAAAAATAGAAAAATAAAATTTGACGAAAATCGTGACCATGCCCCTTTAAACCTTTAATTAATTTCAATGTTTTAAAATAGTTGACTGTAAGATTGTGTAAGTTTATTTCCTCAAATATCTTTAAATTTGTACATGTTTGTACATTTTTCTGCAGCAGAAATACTATATGTTTATAAAGAAAATTGAAAATAATCAAAATTATTTGATCCTCTTTCATTTTCTCTTACATGAAATAAGGCAAACGTTAAAACGTTATTACAAGCAGTTTTTTGGGGGTATTTCTTTAGTATTTACGTTTCACATTCTCATATTTTTCTCCATCAAAGCTACATGTATACGACCATCACATTTCTTGTATTCAAATACTTCTGATACAAAAATTTCCTATTTATTCGAAATTAATTTTTCAACGGACAGATATGCTTCATTTTCCTTGAGAAGTTGTTCAGATATAGAGCAACACTCTTGACTGAGAAAGTCAATTCTTTCTTGTGTTTGCTGGTCTTCTCGGTTTCTAAATTTAAATTTTGAACAACTTGGTCTAAATCATTGCCGTACAATAATTTCACTTTTATTGCTGCTTCAGGTTTTTTCTCGTGGTTGAAAAACGACTCAGTAGTATTTGTTTCTGTCTTCTGTATACTTCATCTAATTCTTCCCATTTAATTTTTTTTGTGCTCTTTAGTTATACAGTTGGAACAGATTGATTTCCAGCATTGTTTATTCTTGCAATAAAATATTAGTCTGTTATGTTCACGGCCCTTAAATCTTACAGATATTTTTTACGTTGTTTTTACGTTGTTTTCTAGAGAATTCAGAGAGGAATCCGGAGTCTCATTATCATTATATTGAACTTCTTTAAATAAATGTGTTTTGCATTTAGAAGATTTTCGTACTTTGTAAGAAGTTTAACATGTTTTGATATAACATAATGTGTACTGAAATCGCACACTTTCTAGCCAATTGCATATAATATACGAATTAATCGCCACTCTCCCCAAAATATCCTATATATTTCGTCTTGTGAGATCTTTTAGAAATATTTTCAAGATTTTATCTCTTTTTACACATTTAGCATACGAGTTTGTTTCTTCATACACCTTTCGTTAAGTATTCCGTGCAGAATGAACGTTGACAAGGCAAAAGTCTAGGAACATGCTTATTCTCATTATATTCCTATGGATTCATATAGACATTTACAAAATTCATCGTTCAAAATGTTTCCACCTGTTACTATATCAACCTATGGGAAACGAGATTCAATCTACAATTCAGTCTTATATATGAAAGCATCTAATTTGAATTTATGTGGGTTTTTCTTCAGTAGAAAAGGATCATTAATTGGTATTTCCCCTGAATCAGATTTAAGCCTAAAAAGCAAAGTTCATTTCAATTTTTAATTATACTCATGTAAATAATAAAACAAAGTGTAAAAATTCACTTGAGTTAATGGAATTTATCCCTTAGGATAAATTCATTTATACAAGCAACAGCAACCTTATCCTTAGTCGTGATCCTAATAAGGATCGGGTTAGCTTTAGCTAAACCATCGGGTTTGGTGTTTGCAATCATATCGGATTCGGAATCCTTTTTTATCAAATTCTTCCATGATGCTGCGATCATCAGACAAAATTTCAGGTTGTAAATCCATGCTATCTGACAACTAGAGTAACCATCGATCGAAAATACATTGGTTAAATATACGCTCAGTTACTGTAAGTATCCCCTTTTAACCCAATTTAATTCCAAATGTCGTATTTGGTTCATATCAAGCTAAAATCAGGTATCACGTTATTCAACACGTGCTCTTGAAATCTCCTAACATCAGTTGTGCAGTATAATCTTCGATATTTAAGAATTAAAATAAAAATCAACAGTTATTATAATTTCCTCATACTATTTGACAAATATTTAATGTATATACAGGTGACACTCGATGGTTCGAACTTCGATCTCTCGAAGTTCTTGATCTCTCGAAGTGAAATCACGGTCCCGATTTTTAAGGCGTCGAGCTAATGCTCGGCAGCCTTCTAGCGATCGTCTGGATTGGCAATCGTCCAAAATTCACGCGCTGCACCGCCTTTTAAATGCGCATTATTAAGAAATAAGTTCCTAAAAGTATTAAACGTATTACAAGATTTTTTTCCATTTATTCAACTAAATTGTGTACGAAAAACCCAACTTTGCCTCCCTGGTGATTGACAACTCATTGCATAAGAATAAATTTGCTTAATCAAGAAATGGCGGATGAATACAATCAGGCCTAAGTGTAAAGATTCACTAGATATTATTTTAGTTTATCGCTTACATTTTAATTGGAGACAGTGCCTGATAGAAATAACATTTTAGATGTAAATTTATTTGTTATCGGACACGGTCTCCAAAATAAATGTAAGCGATAAACGTATCTAGTAATTTCGTTGCAAAAAATAAACTCGATAATGCAGTTAGTTTGGTCGAGCATTTTAGATAGCACGTGTTGTGGATTTGTTTGTAAACAACCATACCATAGGAAATCTTGTTTCAAACGGGAATTGAAATAAATAAATGTATGTTTTATTATTATAATTAGGGACACACTGTTAATGTATTCAAATTATGAACCTGTGAAAGTTGTTCAAAGACTGTTTGAAGCAGAAAGAAACAAATTATTTTTGAACTTTGGAATTTCTTCGATTTTTGCAATTATGATGAGTTATTGTATTAAAAAAGCACCACTACCTATTTTATAAGAAAATATACTGATTTTTGTTTTTAAAGCAGCAGAAAACATAATTCATATACTTTCTATTCTAAGTCTAATATCATTTGATATGACTATTAGTACAGAAATTCAAATTATTGGTATCATTCTATATAAAAGAAAAAAATGTCAGCTCGACGCCTTTGTGGCCGTTCCGGCCTTTGATTTTCTCTATATATTTCATTGTTTTTCACTCTTGATAACTCGAAGTGGTGGCTGTGTATACACACGACCGATCAAGCGTATAATTAGCTCCGCGTGGACCTTACCTGGATGATCGAGTGAACACCTGAGGCTAGCGTGGTAGTGTTAATTGGTTGATTACGTAAGTGACACTACCCATTGCTTCCTTCAAAGGGTAGATAGTTAATTTGTAACTGATCTATTAATTTCAACACTTGTGAAATTTACGATAAATTAAACCGCTCTTTATTTAAAATATTATGTGATTAAGAAAACATATAATACTTAAAATTGTTTAAGTTAAAAAAAATAACACTTAAAAACACACAACTAAGTTCTGTTTTGTTGAAATTGAAGTAGAATAGCAGAAAATACGAATGAAACCATGTTAGACTATCCTTCCATGTTATGAATATAAACTTCCGGCTACTATAGATTTAGAACCAAAATGACCGGAACAAAAATTTCCGGATTTTTTAAACTTTCGATCTCTCGAACTCTTGATCTCTCGAAGTTTAATCATGGTCCCCTGAAGTTCACCTGTATACTCCAATTACATACTGATGCTACAATTGCTTATGTTAAAATGTTGCACCTTTGCTACACTTATTATTCACCATTTTAGAGCTGTGCCACTATTAAGATTTTGTAGCACATGTGTTTTTCCAATACCTTGACGTCTGTGTTAAGTATATAATCAACTACTGTAAGTACTGACTTGTATAAATTTAATTCATAAAGCAGTATTGACCACTTATAAGTTGATTACCAGGTAATGTCATACATTGACGCGGGTTACACTAAACCAACATTTCATACCGTATTTTGTGTGATAAGACAATTTAAAGCCAAATTGTGTTCCTCATTAAATTAAAAAAAAAATCATATAAATTTTCATGATTTTAACCGTAACCAATTGCTATAGAATTAACAATCAAGCTTTTATTTACACTTGGCTAAAACCTGTTATACAATATTGTAGATTATTGCCACAAGTAAACGCTTTCAGCACACGATAACCACTAGAAGACTTGAAACAGCTTTCTAGCCTGCTGACAAACGCTTCCCGATGCATTAGGGGTTTGTTCAGACCTCTACAAAATGTTCATATCATCATTTCTACATAGAAACTAAACACCAGAGATCTTCTAACAGCGTCTTCCTATTCAGGTACAACTAAACCACCTCAATCAATGTGCTTAAAGGTCCTCACATGGGACCTATTTAAAAAAAAAATTAACAGCATATATTTTGCTCTTATAACTACAGCAATCAAGCATAGCTCTTTCAGTTCATTCTTCCACTTAACATGTTCAGTTACATTTGAAAACCCCTGTATGTCTAGGTATGAAATGCACATTCAATCCTCGCATTTGCCAGCATTTACATCTCTGGCCATATTGACCAAGATTAATATAAAGTCTTATTAACACACAAACTCGGGCGCTTTGTGCCCAAAATAAACTTCAGACAGGTTTGGCTTGCTCATTGCAGGCAATTAGCATATATAAATACTGTTTAACCTTTATACATTGCATATTGTCTTACTGTTCACACTTCCTAATTAATACCTTCCCAAAGTGCAGGACACGATAACATGTATAACACTTTTTACGTCAAACTACAGTGTCACATCAGTCATTACTCCAACCCTCGGATCGATCCTCCAAGGTTTTACTAAATTCTAACCTTAACAGTTTATGCTTTCACTGTTAATATCATTTAACTCCTTGGCACAACCTTGATAAAATAAGATTCATTTTGCCTCGTAGAGTTTCAGTCATATAATAGTGTACTATGCTGTCCGACTTTTCTCCATCTTGGCACCTCCTATTTGGCATGCCTCCAAGAAAATGGATCAGGTCAAATTAAGCTGAATACTTATAATTTCAAGAAGGCCTTAGCGTTGATTTGTATCCTCATTAACACAGTCATGTATTTTCTTTCATTTGCAATTGAAGACCTCTTGATTATAACATCAACTAGGTCTGGTTTTGGCCTCTTCATAATTATACATGTCGGTAGTCTATCCTAATGTTGGTCTTTGGTTCAAATTCTACAGATTTGGGTGTGTTAATTGCTGTTGGTAACATGTTGAATCTCTTACTAGGGATAGGGATAAATTCAGTGTCCCATCAATATTTCTAATCTCTATAGTCATATATCGGTAACAACATCATATCTTCACTTGCATTACAATTGCACCAGTAATTATCTTGCCAGTCATCATGTCAAAGCATCTTATACCTTGCATATATCTTTACACCTGCGGTGAAATGCCAAGCGGTCAACTTTATTTTCACGACCACCCGTATTTCTCATTTGTTACATTCATTTAACCTGCATGTCCCTTCTCTGGTAAGTCATGGTCTTTATGCAAGGATGTCAAATTCTTTATACATGTTGATTAAAATTACCTGTGTTTAATTCCTAGGGAGTGGGCCTACATATGATCCAAACACAGGACATATCCATTTCAACAACATTTCAACAACATCTCCCATTACAACTAACAAGTCTGTTTCATGATTTCAGTCGAAGGCAAATGGCCATGATTAAATGGCATGATTGAACGTAGTGTGTTGTAGAAACGGAGGGACATTAGTGTGTTGGAACAAATTCTGATAATTTTTTCTTTAGCTCATATGCATACTTGGCATCAATTAACTATAAACACCTAGGGCCTCCTGCAGGCAGGGTTCAATATATTCTACCATCACAATGATTATAAGTACCGGTATGCATTTTACATGTTCAAATATTTCATCACAATTGTCAGGAAGTAGCAGTAAGTTCTAGCTTAATCTACCACCTTGTGGTCCTCATCTAAAATTTAATGTCCCATGTCAGCTTCAGACATATTTTACCATCAACCCAAATCTTGGCAACTACATGTATATATTATTGATCTTATCAAATTCTCAAACATCACTCATAACCCATAAGATGCTTTTCCTCGTGTCACTCACAGACTTATTGCAGTACTTCCAACACGCAATAATTTAAGTACTCCCTTATTTACAAGCTACTTGTTCATCACCTTCAGCTTAACCTTGTTTCTTTTGAGTAAAAACATCACATTATGCATCTTATTGCAAGGATTTGAAGCTTTAATCATGTACCACAGTACAATCACTCCTGATTTCCACAAATAATCAAGTTGAAGGCAACTACTTCACCACCCAGCCAGGTGGATTCTGCTATTTGACCAATTTTTAAAAATTATTTCATGCATGGCCACATATGAAGGCCAGTCACTTATCTACTTTAATAACCATCACATTATACCTGTTCGCAGTTTATTCATACTTCACCTCTAACATAGACTTTTAAGTCACATGATTTCAATTAAAAATTTAGTATAGTAGTTTTGGGACATAATGTTAAGGTACATCACTCACTTAGACTTATACTTTTCAAGACACTATGTTGCAAGATGATGATTTAAATGTTTGTTAAACTATCAATCCAATTGGTTGTGTAGTGGTTAAGTACCAAGCTTGTGAACTGCATGTTATGAGTTCGAACTCGCTTGAGATTTTTGTTGATGTTTATGGAATCAAATTTTTGAAAATAAATTTTTATATAGTCAAATTGCAAATTATTTAACCTATTTGGCTTAGATACTTCTACCATCATAATATCTATCATATCATGTAATTTTCTGCTAATCTTGCAAACTATTTCAAGGTGTAGCGAGCCACCTTAAACCAAAGAATCAAGCCATGATGATGATTTAAATGTTTGTTAAACTGTATCAATCCAATTGGTTGTGTAGTGGTTTAAGTACCAGGCTTGTGAACTGCATGTTATGAGTTTGAACTCGCTTGAGCTTTTTTGTTGATGTTTACGGAATCAAATTTTTGAAATAAATTTTTATATATTCAAATTGCAAATTATTTAACCTATTTGGCTTATATGCTTCTTCCATCATAATATCTATCATAATCATGTAATTTTCTGCTAATCTTACAAACTATTTCAAGGTGTAGCGAGCCCCCTTAAAGCAAAGAATCAAGCTTTATTTCAGATTGTCAGTTATATCATAATCATGTAATTTTCTGCTAATCTTACAAACTATTTCAAGGTGTAGCGAGCCACCTTAAAGCAAAGAATCAAGCTTTATTTCAGATTATGGTTGTACTGACAATTGCTAGCTCCAATCCTACCACATTCGCATTGACAAGTCAGGATTTATGCATGTCTATAATCGACCCTTATCTTAAACATTTGATGGATACAATACAAAGGGTATTTATGCCTTGGAGCTTGAATATACTGAATAACAATTGGTATGAGATTGGGCCAACTTGTACATACATGTATAACCCAATCATTTACATTCAATAATCTTCTAGCTGACTTGCTTTACAATGTATTCTTAATATTACATCCATTTAACCTTTATGGCTTCATGGATTCAAAAGTTTGACAAAATTTTATAAGTATATATTATTCAATTTTAAACATGTTTAGCTTACAATGAGTTAATATCACAACATATCATTTCTGTTTTTCACATCCAATGCAGGTTGATCTAACGTTCATTGGTTTTCTGATTTAGTAAAAACCTATTTCTGGCCCATGCTCCCAGTTGCCCTTTTATCCCCCCATTCCCAATTTCTGGTCATGGCTTACCCTTAAACTTGCCCTCATCCCTGTGCTCGCCCCTTCTAAGGGTTTTGGGTTGCAAATCATCTGGCGAACACACACCTTTGTTAAGCTGTTTGTATGGCGGAATTTGCAACATGGCAGGGTTTCTCAGGTCTTTGATGTAGGCAACTGTTCCCAGGGCCTGCTCAAAGCTTGGGAATAGGTGGTCAACTGCTCCCAGGGTCTACCTAACCTAGCCATTAACCCGCTATAAGCAAAGCGCTATTTATCAACTATTTGATCCATTGATTATTTATTGACTCAATTCATCAATTGACAATGATGATTGATATTGATTGATAGATTGATTGATTATGGATTGATTGATTCAATAATCCTATTGCTAATGTCATTGATTTATATTGATTGATCAAACAATTTGATTGATTGAATATTTATGGATTGATTGATTGATTGAACAATCCTATTGCTGATGTGATTGATTTATATTTATTGATTGAACATTTGTTTGTTGATGTGATGATTGATTGATTTATTGTACAGCCATATACCTGCTCACCAATTGGGTGGCAGGTCGGTTGTTAAAATGCATATGTTCAATTTTAATAAATAAGCCATGACCAAAAACGCCAGTTGGTGTTCAGCTGTTGTCTTTTATAATGGAGTTTATCCCTAAGGATAAATTCATTTATACAAGCAACAGCAACCTTATCCTTAGTCGTGATCCTAATAAGGATCGGGTTAGCTTTAGTCTCGCTTTCCCCAGACTCTCGCTCTCGGGACTTGACTCGTGCGAGAGTCTGGTCCGATTCCTATTCTAGTTTTGTGATTTGAAACCGAGGTTTACCGAAAACTCGTTATCGATTTTCATTGGATGATAGAAACTGTTCTGTCAACATGGCTGAACTCAAGTTCGACGAAGCGGTGAATGTTTGTTTACAAACTCGACAACTTGATTTTAAATTGAAAGACCTTCAATTAAGTGTTCTTAACGATGTCAATGTTCACAACAAAGACGTTTTAGCAGTGTTACCTACGGGTTATGGAAAGACAATCATTTACTCTCTTATTCCAACAATTGTTGACAAATACAGAGATGTTTCGAACACCATTGTTATCGTTATTTCGCCACTAGTAGCCTTGATGGAAGATCAGGTTGTAAACATAGAAGAAACTGGGATCCGCTGTGTGTACGCTAGCAAAACACGAAGTCAAGGTTGGTGTACAATGTAAACTTTGTGATTTCTTATTCAGGTCCAGCATCTTGATTTAGCTATATATATATATATATATATATATATATATATATATATATATATATATATATATATATATATATATATATATATATATACGTGTGTGGGGGTGTGGGTGTGTGAGGGTGTGTGTGAGGGTGTGTGTGTGCCATGAGTTGAAAACAAAACACTATTGTAGCCTATATAATATTTGATGAATGTATGTATTTAAATATTTCATAGATCTACATAACATTGTACTGGACTTGTTTTATAAGCAAGTTTGTCAGTTAGGCTACCAGTGAGTTGAAAACAAAACATTGTTGTAGCCTATATAATAATTGATGAATGTATGTATTTAAAAATCTCATAGATCTACAGAACACAGTCCAATTTAAACATCAATAATATAAGATTTTTACAATTGATATTAGACTATTTGTACCTATACATTCAATTTGTGTTTCAATTTCTTCATTGAGATCTCATAAATCTTTTACAAATGTTTTACTAAAGATATTTAACAACTAAGTTTGGAATGTTCAATTCAGAAACTCGGAGAGAGCTGGAAAGTGGATCTGTTCCTGTCATCTTGATGAGCCCCGAGTCCCTTTTTCACCAAGAATCTGAATGGATGCAACTATTTTCAACAGAAATATACCAGTCACAAGTGGCAGCCATAGTTGTGGATAAGGCACATTGTGTAGAGCAATGGTAATTCCGAACTGATAATAGCAGTAATATTTGAAACTAATTACTATACTCTATCTATGATGAGGTTTTTTTTTGTCTGTATAACATTCTTATAAATACAGGTTTATTTTCAATATTTACATTTGCTAACATATGAACCTATAAAATAGTGAAAACTTTCATTTCTGTGTGAATTTTTTCTGACATCATGATTACCACACTTGCTTATCGCTTTATGGTTATATTATTGTTAACATTAAAAACATGCCGGTAGTTGTTATTTAATAGTTCTACAGGATTTGCCTTTTATCAAACGTATATATATAAGTAACAAGAAAACTTTGACGCAAGCGTCAAGATTCGGCCGCAAATCTTTTTCAGACATTATTACTGTTCATTACATGTACATATGTACTGTTTATTTACTATGATATAATTATTTCACAATCAATTTTCTGCAAATTTGAGCATCTTTTTCCAGCTGTGTTATTTCACGTTAAGGAGAATTCCTACCACTATTTCCACTGTAGTAAATACAATTATATTATATACAATAATTAATATTTAAAATAAAATAAAAACTTCGGTAAGTTTAAAGGTTTATTAACAATAACAAATATATATTTGAATATTTAAAAAAAAAAAACAATACAAATAACAAAATGTTAACATTAATGCATTTGAGAGAAAAGATAAAATGCAATTTGGTACATTATAGTATGAAAAAATTGTTGGTTTTAAAACAAACAAATTGACTAGGAAATACGCAATATCTTGACTAGCACATGCAAATAATACGAAAAAGGCATTATATAATAAGAAATGCAATAAAAAAAAACAAAAGTATAATGATAAGAATTAACACTTTCTAATAAAAAATTTCAGCCATTTTAATTGGAATCAAAACCATTGAATTGTAGCACTTTACATGTAGTAGTTATTTGCAATTAAATTTCTTACTAGAAAAGCTTTTACATTTTGTATAACTGATCAAAACAGAAATATTTTAAATGGAAAAGAAAAAATACATAAAATTCAACTACAAAATAATGTACATACAATACAAAAATTCAATTGTAAATATTTCATAGTTTACAAAACATGAAAAAGAGTAAGTATTATGCACTTTGGACTTTTAATTAAAAAAAAAGTTAAGAAACAAAACCTGGACCTTAATAGCCAAAAGATATTAATTACAAGTCCTTATAAAATTATACAATTACATAGTTAAGAAAATATGAAAAAAAGATTAGTATTATGCACTTTGATGACTCTTAATAAAAAAAAAAAAAAAATCTGGAACTTGGCCAAATGATATTAAGTTCTTATAAATTATACAATGAAATATATGACTTCAATATAGACAAAAATGTTATTATAAAAATCAAAAGCTGATCACAACTCATAAATGAAATAGTTTGCTTCAAAATAGACAAAAAAATTTATTATAAAAAAAAAACTGATCACAGCTAAAAAGATTGGATACAAAAACTACACTACCTCGGTAGTACAAAATAAACATTCAATAGTACCTGCACTAAACACCTATGCAGAACTTTATTTAGTTCGAAATGGAATCTAACTAAAAAATTAATATATCCCAGGTAGATTATGGTACATAAAAAAATAAGTACGAAAAAAGAATAGCAACCTGATTTAAACCAGTTGTTGAAATGCTTGGATGTTGTCTGCTGCATAATTTCATGCTTACCGGTAAGATATTTGTAATAAAAAATTCAAGTAAAAAAAAATGAAAAACAAAGTCAAAGGATTTAATTGTACTGACTATCTGATGTTAAACCCCTTGTTTCTCTAGATATTGCTTGCAGCAATAATACATGCTAAATATACTGGTAGTTGACATAAAAAATCCTAGTAAAAAAAAATGAAAACTCAAAATACTTCAACATAGTCAAGGGATCCAATTGTACTATCTGATGTTTAACTTCTTGTTTTAATCCTGAACGTTATAGACATTGCTTGCTGCATTAATGCAGGCTCTAAATTTGATTGGCAGTTTTGGGACAAGTTCCTCAACCACATCATTGGCACAGGAAACTGTAATGGTCTTTCTTAGAATCTTTTCTAATGTGGTGGGAAAAAGGCAATTTTTTTTATCTTTTACGGTTCCTGATGAATAGTGAAATGTGACTCGATAGGCAAACTCGTCGGAGTCATCTTGCCCACAGACAGGACACTTCAGCTCCACGTATTTTTTCTGTCTGCATGCTATAAATATGAAAAAATCTTAATGTTGTACACTTAAACATGAATAATGTTAGAAAGTGCATATTGATATGTTAAAAATCATACCTTTTTTATTACAGCACTTGTAATAGTCCACATTCATAAAGTCAGTCAGGGTGATTTCTTGTATCTTGTCTTCCTCCAAATTTTCTTCAAAATCAGGGTCTGTTGTGTTTGTATCAGTTTCATTCACTTCTATTTCTGGGATGTCAGCCAAGTACTGTAGAACAAAGTATACAATCTTGAAGCATTGAAATTAATTTCGACATATTTTACAAATGCACAGTATTACTCTGGAATCATTAAAATTCGTGGGCGCCAATTTTTGTGGATGGTCAATTTTTAACTTGGTTGTGGAGACGTAATTTCATGGATATGTCTTTAAAGAGGGAAAAACATGTTTGATTGTATAAAAACACATTCGTTAAGATGTAAATTTGTGGGTCATGCATACCCACGAAAATTGGTCCCCCACAAATTTTAATTTTGTTTCTTACCTCGCATTTGGTACTTGGAGAACTCGTTAACTGCATGTTGTTCTGGTATGTTTTACTATAGACTGCTGAAACTTGCAGGACATCCCCAATAGAAAAGTTTGACTCTGCATTTTGTCCAAACAAGCATACTTTCACTTTTGATGTGTTGTCCTTCATCATTAAAGCTCTGACTGGCAGTGTCCCATTACTTCGCATGTGTAAAGGAGAGACCTAAATATACAATTACCAATTTATAAACATAAAAACAGACATACAAACATTTAGAGTATTTTTCACATTATGCTTTGAATTGCATAATGCAAACAATTTAGTAAACATGAAATATCAATAAAAAGATAACTACTCTATCCCACTTTCTTTAAAAATATATTTACCTTCACAACTTTTCCTGTAATGGTAGACTTTCCAGGTGATCGTATAGCCTGCCTCAGTGGCTGTTTCACACCTTCCGGTGGCTCATCTTCTGGAAGGATGACTGTTGTGGGGTCGACCGAAGTTTCCACCACTGCACAGTAACTTACTGTAGATGATGAAGTAACCCAAAATGCATCTTTGTCTTTGCTTACAACATTTTTAAACTTCACACTCATTCCTTCTTTTATCCAATCAAATTTGCCTCTCAAGTAAACTCTTCCATGATATATCATATCACCTCTTCCCCCAACTATGTTGAAATATGTCATTTCTTTGTCTGTAGTTCTGTTTTTATAACTCTGCATGCTTTTTGATTTTTTAAGGATGACCAATTCAAGGGTAATCAGTTCATTCTAAAAAAAATTATACAGAAAAATTTAAAGTTCATTAAAAAGAAAGTCATTAAAAAAATTTAAAACTATGCGAAGTATTTTCATAATTATGTAAAGTTTTAGAATTGAAAAATTCATTCCAAACCTTCAAAAGAGTTTATCAACTACCAGTATTTAAAAGCTGGTAAAAAAAATGTTTTAGAAATGAATTTTGCACAATTCATAACCAAGGTTGTACACATAAATTAGTTCTCTTCACTATACTTTCAAAATAATGTAACATAGATATAAAATAAAGAAGTTTACTTTTTGCATTGGTCATGGTCATTGGTGTTCTTTTGAAGCAATTCTTTTAATCTACAATACTCTTCAACAACAGATTCATGAACTTGAATTTTAGATGGACTAAAACTTCTCAAAAAAAGGCCCTTTAATGAACGAACTCTACTCAATGCAACATAAACCATTCCTTTATCAAATATATCTGAACCTATGTCCATTACTGCTGTATCAATGGAAATACCCTGCACTTTGTGAATAGTTGATGCCCAAGCAAGAACCAGAGGAAATTGCCTTCTTATTATATGTCTGCCATGATAAAAAAATTGGTGCTCAACAGGATTTAGTGCAACAGAACTTTGCTCGAACTGTTTATTAGCCAACACCTTCCCAACTTTTGGATCATCAAATTTTACAAAAATAAAAGATGGATTAGACAATTCTGGTGAAATTGGTCCAATGTCAACAATAGTACCAATTGCTCCATTAACTAGACCTGTCTCTGTTTGAATATTTCTGATTAACATTACTCTTGCTCCGATACACAATTTAAGAACAGTGTGCAATCCTCCTGTTAATCTACTATGTAAATTAATGAAATTTTCCTTTACCTCTGCAAGTGGAGATTGGTCTTCTTGTGAGTAATAATGAAAAGCATTAATTTCTATTACTGATTCACTCAATTCACTCAATCTTTTTGTGTTATGTTCATCTACCTTTTTCCTTGTAGGAAAGATATGCAAGACATCTTTTTGGTTACACTGCAAAAGTCTAGTCTTTAATAGTTGCTCATCTGATTGAGTTATTATTCCATACCTTACTCTATTCAGTAAAGAATAAAAATCGCCATCCTCATGCTGTCTCATGTTCTCATTCAAAAACAATGGATGAAATAAATCCCAAAGTATATTGTTTGTAAATAAAAAACTACCTTGCACTGGTCTTAATTGAAAGAAATCTCCAATTACAATTACATTCAGTCCACCAAATGGTAAATCACTACTTTTAATTTCTACTAACCTTCTGTTAATGAAAGAAAATATATCACTGCTGACCATGCTAATTTCATCAATAATAACAGTATGTACATTTTGAAAATAATCCCTCAGTTTTTTTAAGGTGAAACCTGACAAACTACTATAAGTCAAATGCTGTGCTACAGGAATTTTAAAAAGTGAGTGGATAGTTTGTCCATTAATATGCGAGGCAGCTGTTCCTGTTGGAGCGCATACAACAACAAAATTAGTATTTAATTGAGCAGTGCAAAATAACTGTAAATAAGCTATCAAAATCTTTGTTGTGAAAGTGTTCCCAACACCTGCCCCTCCTGTAATAAAAAGATGAAATGGCAATTGTTTTTCTTCATATGCCTTTTTAACATAATTAATAACACTAAGTTGAGAATTTGTAAGTTTTTCCAGATTATTTTTAAACTCCATGATGGACATAGAGCAGTACATTGAATGTGTATGCAAGTCATCATACTGAAGATTTTCATTATTAGTGCAATTTTTTTCATTTGAGCAACTTCCATTTACAACACCTTCACTTAAAAACTGAAAAGATTGTTCCAATATTTCATGTTTTAGTGTTAAAAAGTCCACAGACTCATTGTCATTTGAAAAACAGTCATTTTCAACTCCCTGCTCTAATACTCTCATTCTTCTCATCGAATTCTCTACTTGCTTTGAAAAAGAGAAATATGTGTGATTAATTGATGTATCAAAGTCTTTATGTTTATGCATAAAAGCTTCTTTGTAACTATCAAATGGCTGACAGATATCTTTTTCACTTCTATGTGGTAAAAGTAGCAATAACATTGCATAGAAGTACTCATCACTATTAACTGGAAAATTTGGAACACGCACAATTATAGCCTTTGTGTTTTTTTTAATCCAGATATCATACTTTTCTATGTAAAATCTTTCTAATCGACTTTTATCTGTTGGAGCCGACGATTTCTCATACCATGCACAAAATTGATAATAAGATGTTTTTAGCAATGATTCTGGTCTACATCTGTAGTAATCTAACGTGTTATTGTGAAATATATCTTCAGAATCATCTGGCAAATTATCCAGTTCTTTTTTACTTCTCAATAATCTAAAACGTTTTTCAGGCAACATGGTATTCACAAAAATATATTTTCTACTTGTATGAATGAGATTTAAATTACTTAACCGATATGCAGCTTCTTGACTACTTAACCTTCGATGACGTAACACACACAATCCTATTTTCAAAAGACGCTGATATCTGGGTATGTTTGGATTTTCTTTAAAAACTTGATGAATCAAATTTCCAAGAGCTGATTTAAGTTCATCTGGTTCCGACTTACAAATGTAGCTACAAACATAATAGGCAGCACATTCAGCATTACAAATAACTTGAATGTCCATATTAGCTCTCCAGTGCCGTAAAATTATTGAATTGTAAGAATTGATCATACATTCATTTGAATTTCTTTTTGTTTCATAAAACTTTCCTTTATTCCGATGAGAAAAGTCAACATTTCCAAAAACTTTTGTTTTATCGCAAACCTTTTTGGGAAAACCAAACCGACATGATGATTTATATCCTTTACAGCAGTAAGCAGTATGTGAATGATTTTGCAACTTCTGAACAAGATTATTCATTTCAGGATCACTTTCTCTACTTGGAATACTTGTGCAAATAGTAGAATTTATGTAATGAATAAGTTCTTCTCTGCTAGTATTCTGTCCAATACCCTTGATCCAAAAAAACATATGAATATGAGGACTTCCCCGATTTTGAAACTCAACACGGGCAAAATAATCAGTTACTTCACCCAATGGTTTTTGTTTACCATTAATTACATACTTCATCAAAGCTTTGAACCGTCTTTCAAAATGTATAGCTGTAAGTAAGGGATCTTTTCTCATGCTATCAAAGCAGTTTCCTCTTTTTTCAGCTTCATCAAAACTAACATCATTTATTGCCATGCTCAATTCAGGCCAATGCAAATCATCAGCTGAGAGTGTCATAAATATGCTCGGAGGGCCAAGAGCTTTAAACATTGCTAAAAGATTGTACAACTGATTTCTAAAGTAAGCTACAGTACCTCTGATATTTTTCATAAACATGTATGAATTTTGTAATAATGTATCATTGTATGCACAGTTTCTAATATCCCCAGCTGTGACTGTTCTGGCATTTTTTCTGATTCGCATATTAATTCGAATTTCCGATTTCAAATGTGACAAATCTACTGCTACTGCAGAATGCAGCAAATATGTTATGTTTTTTCGGAAATTACCCCTGTAATTATACAATCTATTTTTTAAATACATTGATAATGACAACTTTTGCTCTCGTTCATGTGAAAATCCAAACCTACCAGTTGGAAATAGCCATGGAAATGCTTTTTCTTCTCCTTCGTCCATTTCATAAACATTAACTGGGTTTTCTTTAATACTTGGTACCTCGATTACACCATTAGACATGTACTTTTTAATGGAAACATTGGGAATATTACAATCCAAAGGTGTGAGGGTTGAAAATTCTAAACTTTCTAAAAGTTCATCATGACACACATTTTCGGTTCCTTCAATATACCTGTAATTCCCATATAAGTTTCTTTAAAATTTTCCATAATTTTAATTCCATTGTACAATTTGTTAAATGTTTTTAACCATATCAATGCATTTTTCAACTTAAAACCTGAAACTTGATATTTATAATCTTCAGTAGTGTAAGCATTGTGCAAAAATTTCACCGAAAAAACACTTGTATTGTTCACGTTTTGTGGTAGTTGACTTGCAATTTCCTGAACGTTAGATGGTAGGTGCAAAGCTAAACCTTTCTGCGCAAACTGACCTCCAGGTAGTATGATCACTGTCATAAATATTTCAACTAATGCAATTAATTTTTTTTCCAAAGTATTTAGACATTTCAATTCTTGAGGTAAATCCCCTATGTGCAATGCATTACCATGAGCTGAGAGATATGGCATTTTCCCTTCTTTAATTATTTTATAACACGTGTTGCAAAGCACGGATGACCTATCATACTGCACACTAGCTATTGTTATTTCCCCTGAAATGTGGTAGATCTGATCAACAAATAAAAACCGTTCACAGCTTTGACAATAAAAATTTGGTTTCACTCGTATGCTCTCTTCATATTCATGACAATGATTGATATCAGTCAAAAAATCGACTTTTATTTCACTAGAATCAAGTATGCAAAATTCACTTACAAAAGGAGAGATTGAAATTGAATCGCTGATATTAAAATTGAAGAATATCTCCGAAGTTAATCTTGATGATTTACCATTTTCAAAATCAGTTTCAATGTTTACCAAAGTTTTAGGTTTTCTTTTAGACCTAACAATTTGTTTTCTTAATTGTTTATTTTTCTTCCAATAAGAATGAAACTGCAAATGCTTTGATTCAAATACAAGATCTTGCTTTACGTGCTGATCAGTAGGTTTTTGTCATCGAGACTATTACTTTTGCCATTTGTCCCATTGTCCAAGCAGAATGTATTTGGACATCTTTCAGTTGATAAAGGGGTTAACCAATATGGAAAATGAATTGGTGTCATCTCATAATTAAGTTCACTATATGCTGTATAAATGTAAGTAAGGAATTCATCAATACTGGAAAATGATAGCAAAACAGCCATACCAAATGGGTCTGGCAAACCGTACTCATTTCTTTGGTGAGAATCAAATAAATACACAGAACCAGTGTCGTAGTAATAATAAACTGCAACAGAGCTATCTCCAAAAGTAATTAAATGATAAGAAGATACCTGAACTGCTTCTTGAAATGCGGTATTAAAATTTAACTGATCAAATTCATGTTGAGCAACACCTGAAACGGGTCCAAAATACATATCGTAGAAGTATGTTATGTGGCCATTCAGTCCATTCCAATCAGATAAATCTGTTGGTAAATCCCTATGTGCTAAATAACCATTTACATGACTGTTTGAAATAATATGTCGATACAGGTCTGTGCCGTGAAAAATACTACAATTCAATTCACTTTGACTTATCTCAAAAACGTTTGGAGAATGCCTCATAAACATCAAAAGAGCTACCAATGCAATAGCAGTACATTGAACACCATTATACGGTTGAAATTGTGTACAACCTTGGTGGGTAGATGCAAACAAAGTTCTTACCATTTTGGCGGACTTTTCCCCGATAATGGCGAGGTCAAAGAGAAGGTATCGATACCGAATTGTATTGCGATTTCCTTTTCTATCATCAAAACGCGGGAAATTGTAGAGAACGTGTTACTAGGACTCCGAACCCGAATTTAATAATTACACAAACTTTAAACAAATGTATTCTAATTGTATCTTTATTTTAAGCTTTTCGATTTTTTGTACCAATTTAAACAAATGTCAGTAAAAAAAGATAGTCAGTAAATTAAAAACGTAACAAATAAACAAATCTACACACACGCATGTATACAGTAAACGGGGCCTCCGGTTGAGAAACCCGATCCCGATTGTTTTATTATTTCCTTTGTCTATCTTTTAAAAAGCGTGGGAAGTTGCCGACCATGTACTAATGTCAGGACTTCGACCTCGAATTAAAGATAAACAAATAAATATAAATCATATGTATTTTGAATAAAAGATATGTATTTTGAATTATTAAAACATTTTTATTATTCTGTTAAAAGAAATTTCAGTTAAAATAAATTGTCAGTAAATTTAAAAATGCAACAAAATTGTTTTTACAAATTTACACACATGTATGCAGTAAACAGGGCCAATAATTGATTCAAGTCAACAATGCTGAGGAATAAAAAGATAGTCACATTTTAATGATATGATACATGTTTAAAATATGTTTTAAATATAAAATAAAATATGTAATTAAATTTAGGGCGATATAGCCTACATTCATCTCAGCAGTAAAGTGTTTTATAGCACCGCAGTTAATCATCTCACTTCTACAAAACCATAACATATAATCGCCCGCCTCCTGGCGGCCGATAATAAACAGCAATGGGGATGACCTTGGTTGGTATGTGATCAAATTTTCTGGGGCTTCACAGGATATGATTGCGTGACCAACCAAGTTCATATCCCAGTGAACTTTTTAACTTGCGGTTTATAAAATTATTTCTTAAAAAACACGAGAGAATTAGATCATAGAGATATGTATACAGCTTGGAAATAGGGGTTGTAAACAAGATTTATATATTGGTCATAAATCATAAGTCATAAATCTAAATTAACAGAAAAATACCTTAACAATGAACATACATCAATCAGGGCAAATTCTATTATGGGTGGGTGGGAAAGTGGAATAGTAATATTTATTATGCACTAAAGTGTGAGCAATATAGCACAGTCAAACTAATAATTAAAACAAGCTTGTCTTGTATATATGTTAACATTTTGAGTAGTGTTTTCTTAATTTTTATTTGTAGCAAGCAAAATTTTGAAATATATTTTTAAAAACTGTTTTTCATAATTACAGGGGAGATGAATTTCGAACAGATTATGGGAGGTTAGCAGAGCTGAGAAGTATTTTGCCAAATGCTAACATGCTAGCTTTGACAGCAACAGCTTCACCAAGTAACAGGACATCAATCATGAAAAAGCTTTGTCTGGAAAAAGCAAATGTTGTGGTTGGAAACTGTGATAGAAAAAACATTATTCTTAACTGTGTTAAAGCTCCTAATGATGAAAATTCTGCTTTCTCTTGGTTGATTGAAAGCCTAATGACTCAAAAACATCAATGTCCAAAGACTGTCATTTATTGTCGTAGTATAAAGTCTTGTTCAGTTCTTTACAAACTTTTTAAAGACAGTTTAAAAGACAATGCCTATAGTGGTATTCAATGAGCTAATAATAGATTGTTTGCAATGTATCACCATTCTACCTCCAGTAAGTGCAAAAAAATTGTTATGGAGGCTTTACCAAATTTGGAGAGCAAATTGAAGGTTATTTTTTGTACATCAGCTTTTGGCTTAGGGGTTAATGTTCCTGACATAGATATGATCATTAACTGGGGAGAGCCAAGGTCCGTTGAGGAGTTCATGCAGGAATTTGGGAGGGGTGACAGAGATGGGAGAAGCTCAATGTCTGTGTTATATTATCATGGTATAGACATAAGCAAAACTGCAACCGATACCAAGATGAGGGCCTATGCAACCTCTGACACTTGTAGGCGAATGCTATTACAAGAGCATTTTACCCCTGATGTTAGTAATAGTTTACCAGTATTCCCAAAGCATTTGTGCTGTGATATTTGTGTAACAACATGTGAATGTTTAAATTGTCCATCATTTCATGTTTCCCTTTTGACTGATTTACAAGAGGATATTGATTTGTGTGCTGCAGTTTCAAAATGTGAATTAATGAGTTGCCATATTGTGTCAGAGTTTCAGCGGAATAAACTCATGATAAACTTAAGGAATATAGAGAATCATGTCTAGTGAACAATGTTCCATCTTTACTGAATGTAGGTATTTTAAGCGGACTGAGTGATTCATTGATTGACTCGATTAAATAATGTACATTATATAGGTAATATAGAAGATCTAATGTCAGAGTACATATTCGACAGCAACCTTGCAAGATCAGTAATGTCTATTATTGATGAAACACTTGAGGATTGATTCATGTTCCTTTTAGTTAACATTATGACTTATTAAGCACCACCTTGGCTTTATAATACATAAATATAATTTCAAAATGTTTTCTTTGTGTATTATTTGAAAGAGCATAGTAAAGTGAAATATTATTATTTAACAGTTTGTTTAATATAAATAATAATCATGACTTAGTCTAGGCTGTTCAAAGTAAATTGAGACATTTGATATAAATGGATTTATCTGTATATTAAGATAATAAAGAGTTGTCATCATATTTTATCTTTTTGTGTTATATGAAAATTTATTCGACACAATTTTCATGTGTTCAGCCAATTTATTAAGCAAGATTCTATCTTGATAATAGAAGAAATAACCTTCGAAGTTTAACTTATGAAATGTTTATATGTACACCATATACACTAAATTTTTGAGTATCAACCGGATAATTTTACATTTTATCAGTCAATTAAAATGCATACTTTCCATTTGAATATTCCAGTTTTTTTTAAGTAACCACTTATGAAGATCTTGTAAATTGATATTATGGAACATATCAAACTGTTCATCAAAAGAATCATGTTGTCTACCACTGATGACGGAAAACACATCTACATTTTTTAACTGGTTTACTATATCTCTTATATCTTGTCTTTTGTCCATTTGCGCATGAGTGTTTTCTCCTGGATGAACACCAATTTCTCTTTCAAGTTTTTTATTCACATTATGGCAAAACATCATTGTTTTACCTATTCTGTCTACCACTTCTGGTGTTTGGTTTGGTCCTCATAATTTTACGCGACCTTTTGCATATTTGTTCATCAACTCCATAACATAATCGCCATCAAGATTTTTATCTTGTCCACCAGACAAATTAACAAACCTGTCCCAAATAATTTGATGCCTTTGTTTTTCTGAGAAGACTGAATTCACACCAGCTAATAGAAGGAAAGATTCAAGTCTGTACTTTATCTTGTGTGATAGGTCATACACTAATAAAGCATATTTCCAGTGCCTTATCTGACGAATACCATCTCCACTTCTGGTGGCCAAAATAGAAATTTTTCTCAGAAGTCCATATTTTGTTACATTTGTTGCATAATTGTACCCACCATCATTTGTTATTGGCCCCTCTATGTTATTGTCATTAACCTCAATCCTATTGACTGCAACTGCCAAGCTGTTTAAGAAAAATGTGTCCACCATTTCCCCAACTATCTTATCCAAAAGTCTTTTTTTGGAATCTTTATCAGCTAGATCAGTGAACTTTGGGATTTTAGGACAAGGGTCATCAATGTTTGACATGCCAAATGCTTTTAAAGCAGCTGCAATCACATGGGCAGTTGTCACTACATCAATAAAAGATCCAACTGCATGATAATCTGCACTTGCAATTTTTACCACATTCCTTCTATTGGTGACATTTATTAGTTGGTACAATGTTCCCGCTTCTCTTGCACTAGCTTCTTTGTAGAACCTATCCATCATTGCCTGAAATAAAGTAAATGTTAAGCAAGACACTCTTATAATTTCCATTTAAAGGATAAACATTAACCTCTTTTACTTTATTTAATCTCTATTGGTACAAACAGAAATTCTACTAACTGTTAAGATACATTACCTGCAGGAAGTTCATTTTTTCATGGAAGTCTTCAACCATAGTTATTAATCTTTCCAATCTCTCTTCTTGGCTATCACTATTTAGACGGGCCATATGTGCACCCCTTATTCTCTCACAGGTCAGTTGGTCTCCTCCAACAGGAATGGCTCGCATTTGGGGATTTCTATCCTCTCTGAAATAATAATCCTTTGTAAAATATGCACACTTCTTGTGTACTTTGAGTTTTTGCCAAAATTCACAATTACATACAGGTATATTATAGAACAAACCTTTCTTGAATCTGTTCCAATTCAGCAGCTGATCGGGCTCCTGGGACATACTGTTGCAAGTGCTCAAGAATCCCTATCATGTCATTAGTTTTATTTTCATTTTTGAGCAAGATGCCTAGGGGTATCTAAAAAAGTTCATAATTCTTTTAGTGAGAATCACATTATTATTATATAAAATTTGACGAAAAAAAATCAACAAAACTATTGAATATTTTACAGCTTTTTGATAATAATAAAATGGATCACTTTAATATAGGGCAAGTGTACACATACTATCAAATTACCAGATAAAACACATTATATCTTAAATTTGTCAATGCTTACCTACTGCATGTTTATAAATGATTGTAAGAAGCATCCTTGGACAGGGTATAAAGAACTTTTTCTTCTCAAAGTCACACTGAACAAAAATTACAGAAAATTTTCAGAAGATAAATATGCAAAAATGTACAACAAGAAACAAAAGTGGTTCATAGTCCTTGGACATTTTCACTTAAATGTAAAGGGGTTTATTGATCCCATTCTGTCAGCTGTTTCTAGTCGATACAGCTGTACATAGCGCGGAAACTTTTTACAGATACGATTAAGATATTCGTGATAAAGTTTTATCTTTGAGCTATTGTGAATTTTTTTTGCCTCTGGCGTCTTTGTTAGACGTCGTCGAGCATTATTATTTTTTTTTTTGGCTTTTGAATTCTTTTTCTAAACCAAACTAGACTATGCCTTGAGAAATATATGAATGCGCTACTTTAATCTTTAACAGCTTTTTTTGAAAGATAACTATCTAGAAATATTAGCAAAATAGTATTTAAAAAATGAAACTGTAGTATATTCAAGTTTTTTCATATAATGTTGGTTTCCAAAGCATTTCGCGTTTAAATACCGAAAACGTTGGGCATTTTAATGGGACTTTAAATAACTCATAATGAAAAAAAAAATACATGTTTACATCCTCTCATAAATTATGTTGTAAATCATGGCTTCATATCGTGTGTATCTGGTGAAGAAAGATGATGGGGTAAGGACTGCGAAATGTATCCATCCCCCAAGGCCATATATTTGAGTTAAAAAATGTAAAAATTGAAATTTACGAAACCTTAAAAAGCTTTATCTCTACTTCTTGATATTTAGAAGATGACCGAGTGCAATAGTTGAATGAGAAACTGTACATTTTTTGTTTCGATAGGTGAGGTTTTAAAGCGGGCATTAAGGAGTACTATAATAATTGATTTTAATAAGGAAGCATTTGAACTAAGTTTTAAAATATTTATATTAGTAAAATTAGGCAGATTGATATGATTTGCAAACAAATTATATAAGAAATGCAGGTTATGCGATGTAACCGATTTGTAAGTAAATGCCATGGATTTCTTTACAACCAAAATTAAGTTGGTTTCTTTGCTAAAAATTCGCATGAGTTGTAAAATTCATGAATAGGAAATCTGGAAAATGTGAAATGGGACCTTAGCCAATCTTATATTTATCATCATTCTCTGTATGTTAGTTTAAGCATCATTTCGCTTATTTTGCAAGCAGAAAATACCATTTGCATTCTGTAAACAACATTTTCATTATTTTACAGTGTAGATTATACATATACGTTTGAGTTCAAATTTTTGCCTGACTTTCATTAGTCATTCAATAGTCATAATTTCTTATGGCATTGAAAACAGTGAATGCAGAGATGAAATTTAATCAATGAAATTAAAAGAAACATTCAAAGGTCAAGATCTATTAAATGAATTTAGAGTGTCTCTGTGGTGCTTGATCCATTAGGACGACAAAATTGATTTGAGTTAATCTTTCATCCGTACTTCACGTCTTTTAAAAGGGGGCTGAATGTTCATGGCCATTTTAATGCTATATTTCCCTTCTTTATAGACAAAGCTAAAAGAAGTTGGATTTTTTCGCTGTAAATAATAGTTGTTGGCTTAGTTTAAAGCAGATTTGATGGGCATTGATTGAAAATGAAACTATTTCTTAACTTTCTATATCAAATCATGAGAACAGTAATCCGGATACCTTTATATAATTTAGCATCAATTTAACAAAGAGGCGAAGAGTATGTTTAATACCTGCTTTTCATAAATATTTTTCTAAAATCTAAGCAAAAGAGGTAAGAAAGAAAGCCTACTTCGAGGAAAGGTTTATTGTATACTAGCTCTTCCCTCAGGGGCAGAGACTACTATATGTATAGCCAGCTTTCCGTAGGAAACATCAACAATGGGGAACGGCTGCTCTACAACACCGATTAAAGAAACGTTTATTACACCATGCCCTTCAGGAGAAAGATAGGGGGGGGGGGGGGGTGGTGGCATGAAGTACTGCTAACAAAGTAGTATCAATAAAGTAATTCAATGCATAGGTGAAAATGTCAACATGTGGTAGTCCAGCATGCTAGAATTTATATTCCATGCAAATCAACTGTTGGGGATTCATTAAAAAATCATAAATTTGTTGCTGTTAAAAAATATGGTTTTTGTACATAGTTTGTTCTGATCTTAAGAATTAAAATGTAATTACCACAGAAAGATTAAAGAATTCCTAAATTAAGCATTGCTATAATTTGATCAGGCAATCCATATACAATATGAGTTAGGATTTGTTTATCGTATTGAATTGGTTTTCAGAAGTCTAAGAAGAAGGGAAGTATGTCAAACATTATTTCTTTTTTTAACCGGGTTTTCCAAAGGAAAAATCCGGTTATTGAAATGGTGAAAATGGCGGGCGGGCGGCGGCCAAAAGGGTACCCTTATTGTACGGATAACTCCTCCTACAGTTTTCAAGATAGGAAGTTGTTCTTTTGCAGATCAATTGTACATATATCAGAGGTGTGCATATTGCTAGGATTTTAATTTCTGATTATTTATGAAAAAAAATACCAGCTGTTGAATGTAGTCATTTTTTGGCAAAATATTGCATATAGGTACCCCCTATTGTACGGATAACTCCTCTTACAGTTTTCAAGGTAGGGAGTTGTTCTTTTGAAGATCAACTGTACATTTATCAGAGGTGTGCATATTGCTAGAATTTTAATATCTTATTATTTATGAAAAAATACCAGCTGTTGAACTTGGTTTTAATTCGCAAAAATATTGTATATAGAGTAATCACTTCTCTGGATAGGTACTGTTCATTAATTCAGGGTTGACAAATGGATTATGGGTACTGTTCACACAAAAGAAAACCCGGTTTGCTGTCACAATGACAGATTTTCTGTTGTTTATTTTTATGATATTTGAAACGAATGGATCCCAGAAAGCAATTGAATAATTTAGTGCTGTTTACCCGATTAATTTTTCAAATATATAATTTTGACCTATTTTGACGATTTATACAGATATACGGGCTTAATGGCTTAATGTAAGGGGGATATGCAGCCAATCAAAACAACATGTAAAACCTCGTATTTATTACGTTTTAATCTTTTGACAACAGTTTTGGGCAGAAACAAGGCAGTTCAAGAAATGTTTACCTTTTGATCCTCAAATGTACAAGATGGCCGCGCATCCCCCTTAAGTTCTTTCAGCCACACTTGATGAGGGTGCACGATCTGCAAATAACTAGTAATGTTTGTATACGGCCAATGTATTATCAATTTTTTTTATGATATTCATCTACAAAAAGCGCAGTTAAAAACTAAACAAACCATAACTTTGGATTCGAGATAATTTTGATAATTTTTCTCCAGATATATATGTAACTAGTCTCTTTGAGTGTTAGTTTTGTTGAAGTTTGTTGTTTTAGGTGACATGTGACCGGCCTTTATCAGCTCGCAGCAGATAACTGCCTGATAAGAATTTACCTAGAATATTATGCAAAATGAAATAAAGGTATGAGTTTTTAGGGGTACAAGACTGCATACACATGTATATTTAATGTCTACTTTCTCTTCATTAAAATTTGCAAACTGTTTGTAGTCGGGATCGGAAATTTTACGCCTTGTACTGATGGCGTCATACGATTTTGCTTACATAACATGAAAAGAAAAATTGGTTAATAAACATATTATTATTATTGAATTTCTATAGTGAATAACATTTTTCCTAACTCCTAATAAAAAGAGTATAAACAAGTACGTTAACTTTTTTTTAAACATCGTATGATATTTTGTGTTCATTTGAATTTAAACCAAACGACATAAAAAATTGAACTGTGTCTTCTAGAAAAAATTTATATGTACTTCGAAAACAGCACACTATCCCGTTTAATGCACATGCACATGAAGATATTAATAGTCAACTATCGATCGTTCTTATCATAAACACATTTTAAATGGACATTTCGATTCTCCTAAGCAGAATAGGGCAGCTGGTTAATAAATTTGGAATTATTCCAAACTTGATTATTTTCCAATACTTCAAGGAAAATGTCAAAATTAACAAACAATGTTTAATTTTGGAAAACAAATTATGTCATTTTCGTTGCGTACATTCGAATTGGAACATTTTCTCAGATATGTAACGTCTTGCACGATACTGATGTGGTTGTTTTATTAACATGTGCATAAACACACATGGGTATATCATGTAACACTGGACATCAAAATATTACGTCATTGCCCGATTATCAGGATCTATCATTACTCAAACCGTGTGTAAAATAAAATTGTGTGTGTTTTTGTCATTCAAATGTAGACATTTTACTTGACATTGATAACATATATATTCTTTTTACGTCCATTTCTAAACGCCTCCGAATTATTTTTTAATTGCATGTAGAAACGACGTCACGTGTCTTTTTTCTTGTTTTCCATGTACATGTACAACGTGCTTCCGATTATCAAAAGATTACTGAAGACTGCTATATAACATAAAATACAATACCAGTAAGCTTTAGATTTAAACTTTATATGATGGCAAAAATTGACTACTGGGGTTCTCATAATATTGTAATATAACAAGTATATACAATAATGGGATCGCCTAACAACTGCCTAGCCCCCCATTACAACATTTTCATGTGTTGTCCCTGACGGGCAAGCAGCATACTGGTAGCAATCATGCTTCCAACACAATGACAACAACAAACTTTATATCTACCTGATGAATATCAAATCTTAATATTAACATTATGTTTTAATAAATTGATATTTTTTAAAGAATTGAGAGTCTTTATTATATCAGACCAACAATAACTTTTCAAAATAACAACATTCAACATCAACATCAACATAAGGCTGTTCAAAATTAATTCTACGTTTAACGTCACACGAAAATCAAAAACCTACGAGGGAGGGAGGAAAAAAATAAACAAATAAAAATTTCAAACAAATGTGTATTTATTGAAAGTCACCCATTCAGTTACCAATACATCAACACTGTCATATAATACATATGGTATGTGTAATTTTGATTTATGTCCTTTCTGTGGGTACATCATTATACTGGAAGAGAATTGGAGTGACTTGCAAGCAGATCAAGTGGTACATCCAATGTATTTTCATCATTACATGTACTAACATAGCAAACCAAAGGAAAACTCCTCCCTTTGTAGAAAAAGTTACTCAACACATGTGACTCACAGGTTATCTACAATCAAAATAATGACATTATTTTATACATTTTCATAATGACTGATTTTAAAATTTAACATATCAGAGCTGTGTTGTAATATTCACTGTACCTACTTCTAAGAACTCAAGACAGGATTCTTGAAATAACTGCCACCCTACAAGTGTATTCCACTTCTTCTTTCTGTTCTTCCATTAAGCTGGGTCATCTGTTAGTTTCTTCCTATTATATATTATGCATGAATTTATTATTATTTCTTAACATGTTTTTAAAAATGTAGATACATTTCAAATGTAAAGGATTTGCACTCATTATCATGCGAGAACTCTAATCAGTAAATTATGCTGAACTGATGCATAGCGTTGGGGCTCAATCATATTTCTTCTTTGTCTTTCAGTTCAAGGTATTACATCCATAACTATCATAATTATTCAAAATCAAATATTGTTAGTTTGAACACTAAAATCTTAGTATTATTTTAAAGGGTTCATTCACCTTTGAAATGGAACAAAAATTAAATAGTAACAAATTTATCACATCTTGAAGTTAACATTGAAGTGTATGGGGAAAGGTATAATTTTTTAAAGTCTTTTGAATGTATCTTTTCAGTAGAGTGTTGATAAGAAGTTGCTTAAGCTTTCCATTTCTTAAAAAAAATGCAAAAATCATAACTTCACTTTACACATTTTGATTTTTTTTTTATTAAGATGGGTAGTCATTTCAGTTGTTGATACTACTTTAATAAATATATACAACAAACCCCGTATTTGGGCGAAAGTTGGTTCAGCATGGCTCAGGCTCTGTTTGACAATAATTTTGCATTATACAGTCTCGAAATAAGATTTCTACCCTCAACTTCGATCATGTGTTGATACATTGCTGTTCGTTTTTAAATACTTTTTTTTTTACTTTGATAGTGTCGTAGACTTTTTTTCTCTCATATAGGATGTAGAATTAAGTCGCTGAATGAAAACCCAAACCGGAACGACTTTTTCACATCCGGATTTTTTTTTTTTTCAAAACGACAATTTCGCCGAAACCTACGCGCGCGGGTTACGTTAAACGTATAATTAATTTTGAACAGCCTAATAGTCCAAATTTTGGAATTGAAGGTGACGTCACTTTCCTGAAAGAATGTATTAATATAATTACACATAGTTTAGGCAGTCCACATGGTGGGGGTAGACAACTTCAAATCTATACCACTGTAGCCATAAATACAATGTACATGTGTACAAAAATATTCATATACTCCCCTTGACACAATTTGACTTCCAGAGTTTATGACACCGGAAAGTGTTTGCTACTCCCATCTCTTACCGAATGCTCTAATGCTCCCTGAATATTGTTCAGAAAAAGGTAGTTTCCCAACTCAGACAAGTGAACACCATCTGATCTGTAGAGATTATGGGGTTTTCCAATAAACCTGGGGTGTCTTAGTATTCTCCCTCCACAAGCTAAAACGTCCTTTGCAGCTAACCTATTGACCATATTTCTAGTCTGGTTTTCTATTCTAGTCTGACCTTGGCTTCTGCAGGTACTTGGGTATATCCCTCCAACTATTTTTAGAATCGGTAGGACAACAAAGTGGTGCCTATAAGCAAAATAGTTCCTAAAGTTGCAGTGTGGATATACATTTATTGGGACATTTTAAATCAGAATGCTTGACACATGTCAGAAAAGAGGATTTGCAATTTTAAAAGCAATTGTCAAAATTGAATTATCATTTGAAGGAAAGAATTGAAACTGTTTGATGTACACCCTTTCCAAAACTGTGAAATTCCCTACTTTTACTTTCATTTTCAGAGATTTTCAATACACACGCATTTTGCAGGAAAACGAATCTGACTTCACACACGAAATTTTAACAGGGGAGAGACAATTTGATGAGCTTTCATTCAAGAGGTCCCTCGTTGCTGAACGAAAATTAGGGTCGGAGCTATGAACCCAAACGTTAATATTACCGCCTGTGGAAAATGCATTAGTGGACTATACCAACTTCCATGTAATTCCCGGCAATATAAATGACCAGACAAGCAGACAATCAGGGAAAACTGATGCTATAGTAAATCTGATGTCGCACTTGATTCTGTACTACAGTTAAGACAATGGAATTTGGCCCAAATCGTTGCCAGCACAATACATAATAATAAATTCAGATTCATTGAAAATAATTTGGATTCATAAGTTTTGGAACAAATAATGCACAATGCCACAATTGTACGAATTTGCTGTGTAATTGGAAGCCTATTATCTGCACTACTGACCTACAAAAGTACTGATATTGCCATTTTTTTACTGATAATTTCGATATATCAGTATTTATTGACATTTACCAATATATTTTACTGTAAGTGCTTATAATTGTTGATATTTACTGATAATTTTACTGTTGTACTGCTATTTGCTGTTGGTACTGATAAATATTGATATTTAATGACGTTTTGTTGTAAGTTTTGATGATTACTGATATTTTCTGAGATACACAGACGGCACTGAGAATCAATGATGACTCTATCATTATTATTATTGGGGTTTTTTTTCTCCCATGTTTTCTCAAAAATGCTTCAGCTGATTTTCATGAAACTTTCAGATCTTACTAATGACAAAATATGTAAGAAAATTGCACGAGATTTTTTTGGTCGTCACTTCCGGTCCGGAGATATTAAAGATTTGATGTTTTTGCTTGTTCGCGATTTTTCTCCCAAAGTATCAAAGGTAGAGCTCTCAAATTTTCAGGGATGGTAGAGAGTCGTCAGCCGCAGTGCCCTTAGAGGTTTTTTTCTGTTTTTATTCGATAGAGACGCTTTTAAAACCTCAGAATATGAAATTTGTTTTAAAATGAATCCACGCATTCTCGAGATTTCGGGCTTCAAAACCTGAAGCGAGAGTCCGTGTAGCTCATTGGTTAGAGTGGTGGCCTTGTGCCCAAGCGACCTGGGTTCAGTCCCCGAGTGCCGACTGGTTTTTTTTCTTTTAATTGTGTTTTGCTTTAGATTTTTTCTTGGAAATGATGGATTTCATTCATTTCTGATTTAAGTCTATATAAAATATCACAAAAATAACGAATTTTTACAGTATAAATGTATATATGTTTATTGAAATATTTTAAAGTGTAAAATAGAATTTGCCGAAGTGTTAAGAAGTGATAGAAAAGAACAACCATCCCAATAGCTTTTTTAAAGGTGGATTCAAACGGAAGACCTCTCGTTGCTCGCAACGAGATCGTGTCTAGTTACTGAGAATAATTCTAAAGACCCAAAAATTATCATTAATAATAAATACTTATAAAATAATTCATTATTCAGATTTAACGTAATTATTTTCACATATATGTATTCGGGAATTGTTACAGTTTAATTTATATAATTATACATGTACTAGATTCTTTAATTTATTCGATAGCTTTTATTTTAAGCTTTGAACATTGTCAGGAGCACCTTTGCACATAAATCACACTCCGATTTCCTTAGACTTAAGGTCAGACGAAACGTTCCTCAATTTTATATTTTTTTTTCCATTTTTACTGCGACTCTTTACATAAACAAATTACATATGTATCTCCAATCATAGAAGACCACAGATAGGGGTGAAAATCCGGATTATTTTGTTTAGAACTCTTTATAACGAGGAAATACAAAAAAGATGCATGAGGAACGTGTCGTCTGACCTCAATGTAAAAAAGCAGAGCAGGACATTGTAATGATAGACAAAATACACAAGTATGTTTCTGAATTTCATGGGTTACAACATAGTCTCTGAGAATTAATGCTTATTTCTCGAGATCATGTCTAAACAAGCAATAATTCCTTCTAAAATTCATGTAAGTGTGATATGTCAAGCCGTTTTACTGTTAATTCACACAAGAGATGTATCGACCTTTTCCTACAGTGTTTGATTTTGTTTGTTGATATCAATTTCAAAATTACCAAAATTATAAACTACATTTGTAGTAAAGCTCTTCTTCACACATTTAGTTTATTTGAGCAAAAGAGTAGCTTATTTTACCAGGATTCCCAACGTGCGATCAACTTTGTTTTATATAGGACGGTAAAGATAAATTAACACAAAAGTAGTGAGTCTTATTTTTAACATGTTCTCTGGAGTTTTGACCAGCGAACAGACTCTCTCTCTCTCTCTCTCTCTCTCTCTCTCTCTCTCTCTCTCTCTCTCTCTCTCTCTCTCAAATGTACATTATATTTTATATTTGTATAGAACTACTAGTAGACGGTAATATGTCCATACATTTGGTGTCAAATATCATGTATTTATTTCTAATATCGAAAAAAAGTAGATGCATTTCAATTATTTGATTTTCATTGTTTAATGAATGTTATACCCGCACTTTCTAAAGAAAGTTCGGGTATATTGTTGTTACCCTTGTCCTCCGTACATCCGTCCGTCCGGCTGTCACGTTTTACTTTCTCAAACTTGGGGTGTCATGTTGTTTTGTAAAAATGTTTCAAAAATTCTCCTAAAATAGTCCTGGGGGTCAAATAATAGTTAAAAAATGACGTTTAAAAAAAAAAAAAACAACCTGATTCCTCGAACTCCTCTTACATTTTCAACAGTAGACATATCATCTCTTGGAATATGTTTTAGAGTGTCATATAGATGCGCAATAAGGTTTCGGAAATTTTAATTTTGTCCTTGGGGGCATTTACTGGCTGAAAAATTATGTGGGGTTTTTTTTTTAACAAAAAGTCTGGTTTCAAAAACATCAACATTTTTGCAGTAGTCTAATGATCTATTAGATTTGGGGGTTCATGTTGATGTTAATCAGGTTTCAGATTTTTTTTTTATCACGGGGGTCGGTGAAAAAACAAAAAATGACGTTATTTTTTGCCAAAAAATATGGTTTCCAGAACTCCTTTTACAATTTATGCCATAGCCATGTCATCTCTTGAGATATGATAGGGGCTGTCCTAAAGATCCTATAAAATTGACGTTTATCACTCCTAGTGAAAACCTAGTTCCCAGAACTCCTCTTATGATTTAATGAATAGTCACATAATATTATATCTTGAGATATGATAGGAGCTGTCCTATAGATGTGCAATAAGGTATTTACAAAATTTAAATTTCACCCAGTGAGTCAAATAGTAGCAGAAAATTAACGTTTATCACTCTTAAAAAAACTAGTTCCCAGAACTCCTCTTATGATTTAATGAATAGCCACATCACCTATTGGAATAGAACAGGGTTTGAGCTATAGATGTGCAATAAGATTTTAGAAATATAAATTTGATTCTGAGGGTCAATAATTTCTGCAAAATGATGTTCCATCCCAAAAAACCTAATTCCTTGACCTCCTCTTATCTCTTGTGTTTGAATTCATATATCTTAAGATGCACAAGGAAGAAGAATATACATGTATATGATTGAGGGGTTTGGGATCACAAGCAGTGTTTTTTCAAGATATTTGATCATTTCTGATTTTAAGGGGTGGGGTGGGGGTAGGGGTCAGGGTGACCCCAGAGGCCACAAGATTTGCCTTGATATGGTCATGGTTCAAGAAACAAAAACATATATTGTTTAGGTTTAGGAGTTGGGATTTCGAGGATTTTGAAAATATTTTTTAAAAAAATTTGACTATTCATGTTTTCGGGGGTGGGGGGATTCAGAGTCTCTTCTCACATTTTTACAGTAGCAAAATCATTTCTTGATTGGTATTTTTCTCAAGATGTACATAAAGATTTTGGAAATTGCTTTTTAAACCTAAAGATAAACAAACTGTTATATGTAATCGGGGAAATTATAAATGTCCTTAACAAAGCAGGGTCATCATTGGGCTAGCAATTACCTACATAAGTCAAACACTACATATGAATAAGATAAAATACTTGATTAGTTCCAGTTTTGGAAAGTCACTGGGTGTCTCAAAGGGGGCATAGCCTATATACCAATTGATGTAAAATGACACAAGGAGCAAGAATAAATATACGGAATGATCACTATGGGGCATCTGCAGAGTGGGGCCCTAATTAAGTTGTTAATAGTTACAAAAGACTACTACACAATAAAAGTTTACCCTGGTCAACAAGATACATGTAAATAATACAGACAGCTTGTCATTTACAACAATAAGAAGTTATCATACTAGACTTGTTTTTGATCCAAACTCAAAAATAAGGTGTTCGGCAAATTTCAACAATCAGAAAATTCATTAGTCAATATATATTAGGCACATAATTATGACCCAGAAGAATTTTAAATTTTAAATGACAAATCAAGATCTTGTTAAACTTTCACCAGTCTTTGTTGATCACATTTTTATGTATAGCCTTTTTTAGGGCAATCAATCTTGAAAACTTGAAAAAATATTGATATGTTATATTTAGAAATGTCTAGTATAATATCGCACGCACGCACGCACGCACGCACACACACACTCTTTTTCTCTCTCTCCATCTCTTTTTCTCTCTCCCTGGGCGGTGCTTCTTGAATTTACATTATATAAAGGCTTCTGTCATTTCTCGCGTTTGCTCTCAGATATTATTCTGTACAGTGGTTGTGCGCTATTCCTCAAACGCAATCTTCATGGAAATTTCACGAAATACGATTTGATTCCGTGCGATAAGCAGATTGAATATGAAAAAGGAGATAATTAAAATAATGCTGAAACCATGCCGCTTCCACAACCCATGGATTCTCTCTACAATATTTTTTTTATTAGACTTTCAAGGCGAAGATCATGAAAGAGGGTCTCCAACCCCTGGGTTAGATATAGTCTTCACCTCCCACCCCCCTCCCCTTGCACATTCAGATATTCATGTGGTAAAAAATAGCAATTTTTGTTCGCATGTTCTATTTTAGACGCTTTTCGTCACAGTTGAAGACACAATTTTTACAACTTTAATGTGATCAAAAATCTTTAATTCATGTGTTTGACAACGGCGCAGCATCACTTCAAATAGTACTTTTGAAAAAAGAATGTGATGTGCAGAGGGTTTATCTCATTTTTTGAATTTTTGAATGTATAATATACTATTTGTTTAAAATGAAAAAAAAAAACGTTTAATGTTATGTACAACTCTGTCCTACAACAACCCTGCCAATCCAAAGCTTATGCGTGCATTTATAAAGGAACCTAAAGAAATATTCCTATTATGTTTTCTATTAAAATTCAATTATCTTAAATTACTTTGACAGACGGCACGATTCTTTTGTAGAAATGTGTTACTTTAAAACCATTAAATGTGGATCCATGCGACCTGGAAGCTCAGGTCTTGGCAATTAAAAAAAATTATTTCAGTTCAAATGCCGGATTTTTAGGACTAATTTTTGCTGATCGTTAGTTAACCAACGCTAGGAGAAAAAAATTCCCGATTGACTCAATTAAGTTACTTAAAATGAATATAATATCTAAATCAATTGGACATTCTCGAAAATCCTATTTACCTGTAATAAAGCACAAAAAATTGATTCCATGATTTTAGAAGTATAGATATACCTTTTTTCTTCAAAATGCATTAAAATCATCCTATTTTTGCCGTTTGATCAGTGCACTTCTTCCGCGACAATAATGATGTTGATATTGTTCAAAACATAGTGACAAGTGCATAGGCCATCAGCTTACAATTTTAAGTCGAAATCTCAACCATGTGACACTCAAACTCAAGTCCAAAACAACTTGGGTTTTTTACATGTGTAATTCCTGATGATTTTAACGACTTGTAAACTGATACATGTACATTTTATGTGATGACTTAAAATGCGTGAAACCTCCCGTTGATCAAATTTGGTGTACTTTTCACTTCCGTTTTCATAATAAAAAAGTAAAATATCTTTTTGAGTCACCGTGTCACTTAAAAAATAAAGAAAGTGTCAATCGTAAATCGTCCTTTTTCGCCTCGCAGATGTAACGGAATCCTACTAGTTGCTTTGCAACGCCCTTTGCTCTAGTTCGTTAGTTGTACTTTAAATGGATGTTATCTATGATCGATAAGCTTTCCCCTAACTGGTAGGAATTTGGCGATGAATTCATATTTTTTAATGGCCCCCGGGGTAAGGGTTCTTACTGGAAGGTGTGACCAATATGTTCATGCAGTGTTATTGTATATATTGTATAACCCCCCCCCCCCCCCTTTTTTTTTTAAAGTTTAATGACACTGAATATTAACTGACTGCATAATGCATAAAGCTGTCTTTTTAATTTAGATTTCATGACACTTAAGACAGGAATCTTGCTGGAGGTTTGGTTTAGTATATAATGTTTGAAAATCGTATTCTTTTGTTCTGCTGCTGAATTAATTCTAATGATATAGATTCAAGCATATTTATAAAAAGGAATGAATGAAGTTATCAAAGTTAGGGTAGGGAGCCTCATGGCGCAATAGTTCAGTCTGGGGGGTAGGGGTGTTCTTTAAATATGCTGAACAATGGCTGAATTTTGTTATCTAGATAACTAATCGTAATCTAGATCTAGAGATCGTAGGATTGTATCTACGTCAAAAATGGACTTTGGTTTTTAAGGCTTTACGTTGTCACTTTTATAGCCATGGCTACACAAATTGTGTTGAAAATAAATATCTAATATCGATTATAACTTTATATTAGCTTCCTGTGCCTGTAGATTCTTTTCTACAGTTACCAAAATATGAAGCGAACATGTGTTTTATAAACTACTGTTTTTACTACTTACTGAAAAAGGCCATGTTGATATCAAACATTTGAGGCTTATCTAAAAAAGAAATCAATTTTTCTTTAATTTAGTTAGTCAAAGAAAACAGCGATATTTTGTTAAGTTTAAAAGAATCGACGTCACTTTCAGATTCTGATTTATTGACAATTTATCATTTTTTAATGAATCATATTTTACACATATTTGTTCAAAAAAAAATTTCTGAGTGATATACTTTGTTAATACAAAAAGACATATCCATTGGTAACAGGAACCAGTGGTAGTAACTGTCGTTCTCTCTAATGCTGTCGCTTCTGCCGTTCTCCTAGCAACTTTACCAGATTCCACACCATTTTTCTTCTGATCATCGGCCTTAATTTTAGTCTGCGTTCTAACATCTTCTTTCTCTCTCCTACAATTCTTGCAACAAAAGTAGTGATGGTCGTTCAGTGGTTCCCCTTGAGATATAGCCTAACGGATCTCCGTGTCTACATCAGATCTATAAAAATAAAGAAGTTATTACATTTTTCTGGAATTAAAACTGAACTGAACTTTATTTATTTTACAACGATTTTTTTTATCTCAAAAAGCATATTTTTGACTTTATGCCCAAGCTTTCTGCAGTCAGAAAACTTTTAAGGGAAACCCCGGCATGCCCTCTATCGGATTCATTAGACTTGTCTGACCCTTTACATGCAGACGATTTTGATATTCTTTCCCCCATAACCCTCATAGATTGTTGAATTTCCTGACGTTTTCTGATTCTTCATTCACACCAATACCAACATTGAAGTTCAGCTCTGCAGAACGCTACTATACCCATGAACAAAAATATTGAATAAAAAATTAATTTCAGAAAAATTCTTCAAATCTAAACCTGTACTCAATGATACTCGATGAATACCAATGAAAATATTTCTAGAAATTTTAAAGCAAAATCTATAAATAATGAATAAAATAGACTAAAACCTTTAAAAAATATTACTGTACACAGGGCATTGTGTATCTCAATGCCGTTGAATATACATGTACGTATTTGTTATCAAGCTTTTTAAAAATAAAATAAAGTAATTGATAGTATTTCTCAAAATAATTGAGAGTAATATAATTACATTCGAAATAAATGAATGTAATTGTAATTGCAAATACTTGACAAAATTATTGAAGTAGTTTAAAGTTTTTGATTACATTCTAAAGTAATTGACACCAACCCCTGGTTGTAAATTTGTTAACAAATAATGTACTGTAAAGAAATAATCATGATTTTAACAAATCGACTCAAGCCTAACAAATTTAATCGTTTCAATGTGTCAATGAACTAAATCATCAGCAAAAGAAAGCAAGCTTTGATTAAAACTTAAACCAACATATATATAAGCATTAAAAAATATATATTTTAAAGCAAAAAAAATAATGGAAGGATAAAATTTTGAAAGTTTAACAGTGTCTTGCTTTGTTTAGCCGAGTAACCAATGGTTTGTGTATAAATCATGAAAGCAAAGTTCTTCTTTTTTAAATAACTGCGTTGCAAGGTGTACGCAAATATTAAAAAAAACGATCAGTTGGGGGTCGAATCGAGGTTTAATATTAATGGTATGGTATTGTTTACTTGATCTTGTAATAATAAAAAGGATTCGCGTAGGTAATAATTTTTATATATCGATTCTATCTACATATGATTTCCAAAAACATCTGCAAGGTAAATGTTCGTCTGTTTAGTGTGCAATTTAAAGTCTTTGGCTTAAAATGCAAATAGATTTCTGTGTTATTACATATATCTAACACCGTGTTTTATCAGTTCTTATATCGTTCGTGTAATCGGCAAATGTGTTTACGCAATTGGAGAAAAGTAATAAGTTCTTAAACAATTTCTGTTTTAATGGCCATGCCAGAAAATGCAAGGAAATTTAGTGCGGTCTTTTTTATAATTGTGTCATTGAAGATCCCTCTTTACGATTGCGTAAGTTTGACTTCTTCATCAATATATCAATGCTTTAGTTAATAGAAACATATTTCTAGCATCGTTATGTTTGTTTGTTCGTTCGTTCTTTTTTATTTGGTTTTGGATGCTAGTTTTCTTGGTAGTATCTTTACTCATCTCGGTTCTAGAGAAAAAAAAATCGTCGTATCATACCTAATATTTATTTAAAAACAATTGATAACACAAGTTGTAAAATTAAATAAGTAAAATATAACACGGGGATCTAGATTAGATTGGTAAAACTGGTACAGATCAATATTTATACAATTTCTTTATTATATTGTACCCACTTTTACAAAAATAAATTGAATATATTTGAGAAAAATAATAGTTTAGCGTATGAAATTGAATAAGCGGTGAACGATCAAACTTATACTTTATTAATACATAATATACATATACACAATAATAAAAAATAATAACCATTCATTCTTGTACATTACATTTTTACAAAATTTAAAGTCAATCAGGTTCCTTAAAATTACAGAAATATGTTACCAAATTTTGTCCAAGAAACAAGACAGAGTGGGAAAGAAAATCAAATATCTTCAACTGCACCAGTAGTAAAAGCTACATATGTCTTCCAAATGAACAATTGACGGAGCTTGTAGAGTTCTGTTACAGAGGCCCTCAAAGACCGATTCAGCCAGGTTAGAAAAAAAATAAAAGTGTTTTTCAGCTGCCAATTTTGATTGTTCTGACTTAAAATAATAGTAAAAAGTTGTGTATTATCAATTTTATAAGATAAATGCGTACATTGTTCTTTTAATGCCGTGGAAAACTTATACACTGTAATAAGAAAATCCAATTAGTTTATATATTTTTTGCAGGCGTGTGCCTATTTTTGGAAAAAAGAGGTTTTGGTCTTGGTTCCCGCAGCTGTTCAAATTTTTCAAACGGCTGTCCAGATACATCATATTCTAGTGATACCATATATACATGTAAGGCTAAATTTTGATTTGAGAAACATTTATATAAAAAATCCTGTTTTTCTTTCAATAGTTATTTTCATTTATTAAATGTCCGTGATGTGTGTCTTAGAAAGCGTATTTAATGATTCATTACCATGTTCATTTTCTAGATCCAAACTGTGTGTCTATTGGTGAAGGATGCTTCCTTGCTGACTCATCCTGTAAACGGTATGGTTAAAGAGATTTTGGCAATATTTCATTCTGGTTGATTTTTCATTCCTTTGTGTTAAATTAGTTTAAAGAAACAACGACATCTTAATTTTTATAGATAAGAAAAAAGCATACAGAGACTATTCAATAAACTGCATGTATACATGCATAGTTTAGAAAAATTAATTTTAAAATATCATTTTTTTAGAGAGAATTCAAGTGCATGAACTTTTTGTTTACCTTTAGAAACAACTCTTCACCCATCTACACATCGACTATGACAACTATACTCACCATAAGCACAGAATCTAACGAAGACAATGATAAACAATTTTATGACAGGGTCTTGATATTTCTCTCTCTAATTTGTGTTTGTCCAATCATATGTATGGCGGTCACCATTTTCTTGCTTTTTACAAAGCAATGTAAGTATTAATGGCACTTAATCAATAACTGATATTTATTTCATAGAAATACACACAACAAACATTAAATATATTTTGAAATAATCATAACTAGATCCATATATTTATAGCCAATTTAGAGTTGATTTTCTGTAATCGACCCAAAGAAGAAAGTAACGAAAATGGTGATGGAATAAAATGTCATGATGAGACTGTTTCATTAATGCAAGAGAGAGACCAAGAAAATAAACCCTCCAATGAAATAGGTCTGTACATTGTTTCCCCCTCTAATTCATAATGTGTTCCTTGCATTATAGATGCATAGTTTAAAACCATCGGGTCTTGTTGTTGATATATAGTATCAATATTGAAAGTTTATGTGTAGATTTTACAATAAAGTGAAATGAAATGGGTTTTTTTTTTTGGTTTTTGTTTTAATTTAGCATGTTTTGGAAAGATCGTCTAACAATATGTAAATATATATAAGTATAAATTTGTTTTTACTTATGTATGAATATTTTTTTTCTATAAAGACATATACACAAAATACGTTAATTCTTATATTATCTCTTTTTCTTTGAAACGTCAAGTCTCTACGGAATTTGGGAACAAAAAGGAAAAAATAGCTCAATCGGATAAATTGATTGATAGTCAAGCACTGAGTCATCCGAGAGGACAAGACAGGAACACCATTGATAGTGGACTATCAAACTCTAGTGGATTTGATCCTCTTCATATTTCTTGTGCTCGAGGGCATGAAGACACCGTGACTGCATTGATACAAAACGGAGCGTGCATCAATGCATGCGATCAAGATGGAAAAACTCCTCTTTACATAAGTTGCGAGAATATTCCTTAAAGATGTGAAATTTACATAGCAAGTAAAATTGCAATTTTTCGCATTTCATGAGAGTTGAAACATGGTCTTTGGACTGCTTAGTGAATGTCTCTTCTACTGGGCGACATATAGTCCATATAATACTGTACATGGTTACGTAATGAAAACATTGTGTAATGAAACATTGTGTAATAAATCGCAATTAAAATAAATTTGAGATTTGAACAATGTTTTTTTTTTATTTTACACAAAATATTATGATGCATTTAGTACTGAAAAAAACTTATATCTAGTTATAATTTAGAACGTTCATATTATTTTTAAAAAAGAGCTATGCTAAATGCACACACACAGACACACAACCGCCCACATATAATACACATACACCCGCTTATAAGTTGTCTTTTGTATGAAAGTCATTAAATTTGAAATGCTTTTAATTTATTGCACTTATATGAGAAAAAAGCCTCGTATTGTCGCTGAACATCAGATTCTCTGTTAAAACTGCACCTTTTTCTGCCATATTTATTCTTAACTTCTCTACACCATGTACACTAAACCATTTAACGCACTTAACATACAATATAAAATGTTTACACCAGTATACACTGGTGTACACCCAGTTAAGCTAAATCAAGCGCGCCCAATATTGCACAACATGTATTATACTTACCTATATTGGTCAACATCATAATGATAATCCAATTAGAGCACAATGTGAGTTCTATAAAAGAAACGTTTATTCATGTTAATTATTCCTATTCTACATATCGAAAACACATATGCATGTACATCACGTGAAACCCATCTAACCAAAGAGCTGGATAAAACTAGTACCCGCTAATGCAACATGTAGACCTGGGTTGTGTACGTGACTTCAGACAAAGATCATTTGCTTGTAACATGTATGTATTTTCACAACTTTATTCTTTAAAACCCCATGCACAATTTCATTAGGTAATTAACCATGTAAAGCACGAATTTCAGGTGGTATGGGACACCTGCATATTGTTTTGTATTCCCTATTGAACAAAACAAATAAAGTATTAAGATAATATTCCCCCCCCCCCCCAAATAATGTAACCTAACAGCGTAGCGCAATGGTTAGAGCTTTAACTATGTGTCTGCAAGTAGAGAGTTTGAATCCTGCTGGGGATTATCTAATTTTCACCTTAAGTTTCCAAACATTTTATAATTTTTTTTTTGGCCAAATATTGTAAAATTTTAAAATTCTAAAACGGTGAAAGTATTTTGATTATAACGCACTTTTATTCACATACATATAGATATATGTCCCATACTACCTTAATCAGTAATTATATCTTCTGTTCTAGCAGTCCTGCAGTGAAATCATTGCACATTATATCATTTATTTTGCACTGTTTACAATCTTCTTTATTGCAACTACATGTACAGGCTTTCGTTGTTATCAAAATATTCTGAAGTATATTTATCCATGGGTAGTGTGTGTGTGTGTGGGGGGGGGGGGGGTTCAAGGTTTATGGTTTGGTAATTTTACTACATAAATGAATTTTGGACCCCTCACCCCCACCCTTCTCTAAATCCGCGCAAACGATGATGTTGCCACACAAAAGCATATCTAAAGCAAGACAGGAAACCGGCGGGGGTGGGGGGTATAATTTAATTTTGTTTTTGTAATAATTATATAGACCATACTGTCTACGACATAAAATGTTAAGATTATTGGTTAGTTTAGAATTCACATGCAAGCAGTTCAGCCCCAAATTGTAAAAAAGGGCAATGTGTATTATGGGTCGGGGTCTCATCCTTTATGAAAATTATAATTTTTATTTGCACGTGGCCTTCTTTTTGACTAAACCTGGTACAAGAGAGCGTTATTTAGGGGCAAACACTTGGTGCGGGTATTTCTGTCTAATGACAGCATCTAGTTTTTTTTTCACTTTATAATGGTCTGGCAAACAAAGCTGACATACATTCTCTCCATCTAAGAATAAATTGATGGTTTGCAGTTTCTTTCGCTCTCTTAAATATTTCTGAATCAATTTTGGTTCATACCAACCCTTCTCTCCTTGTTTTAAAATACTTGTACCTGTACTTATGGGGCTGTTCTTTTTTTTCCCCTCTATAAGTCGATATCAGACATACCTGCAAATGAATGACAAAAGGTTTTAACAATGTCTGAAAATAAGCAAGATTTTTTAGTCAGAGCATCTGCATCTGAATTAAACTTGCCTGGTCTGTAAGAAATCCTAAAGTTGTAATTTGCTTGATCTGAAACCTTTCTATGACTTGTGGCATCGAATTTAACTTTAGACAATAAATACGTTAGTGAATTGTTGTCCATAAATAATTCAAATTGATTCTCATATACGTTATCATGGAATTTATCTTAGATGGCCTATATTAACGTTAGAAGCTCTTACTTGTGAGCATAAAAATTCACCTTCGCTGGTCTTAACATTTTACTTGCATATGCGATTACCTTTTGTGACATGTGGTGATAACAAACAGTGTTCAAATTCAAAAGTCCAAAGGAACATTACACAGGAGCAAAGCAAACACGGACCTCTGAAAAAAAAAATAGAGGTAGGATCAGGTGCCATTGAGGAGTGAGCATCCTCTGCTGACCTTTGTGCTCTTTGTCGTAATCGGGAAAAAATCCCGAAAAAGTTCTTAGACAATTAGGTGATTAATTATGGTCTAGCAATTAGTATGAAAAATGTCAGTCAGCATGCGACCCAGTGGAAGATTGTATTTGCTGTCAAGGTCGTTGTATCGACCATAGAAATTACGAAAAGATGGCTTCAAACGAGACTGTTGATAGTCCTGTTTTTTTTGTTTTTTTTATCAACTTGTTTATCAGTAGCTTGCCTCACCTTAGAAACTGTTCATACGAAGAGCATGTCCTTGCGTATCAAATTAACTGAGAGACAAAAACACCATATGCAGGTGATTAAGGTATATTGATACATAAGAAAGGAAAGTTGAAAAATTGAAGTCATCACGTTTATCATATACAATGTAGTTTTGTTGTTAGGTTACCATCAATGTCCATTTCCAGTAAAATATCCAAATATGAAACAGATGACCCAGACATCTTGTCTCTGCTACAAAACAGCTCGAAGTCCATAACTACTGGAGTCAGTATGCGCATCAAATGGCTTGTTATAGTTTTGTATAGCTTGACAAGTATATTCTCAATCTTTTTCTGGTGGATTTTCTCCCACTTCCAAGCAGGTGTATCCTGTTTCTTTTTGAAATTCCTTACTGTACTTTACCTACGGGTGAAGATTTAATTTATATACTGGCTTACAATGCATTGGTTCGCAAGCACCGCCGCATTAGGTCAACATTTTAATGTTGTCGCATTGATTAATTTAATTACCACATTAAGAGGGGAATAACAATTCCAAGGATTTTCAAATTGTTGAATTTTAAAGTAAAGTATGTAAATTAACAATAAAAAATAAAATTCAAAAATAAAAAATAAATCAAATAATAAATACCGCGTCATATTTTAGAATCTTTGGTCTGTGAAGAAATACTCTTTTTGGCCTACATGCTAGTGTGCATATGTCAATTTTTTGAAAGAAGTAAATTGTATGAAATCGAATCGTGCAGAACATGTTCGTTTATATTAACCTCCCCTTTGCCTGTCGATGAAAGGAAAGGAAAGACACTTAAAAATAAAGGACCCTTAATGGATTCTGTTGAATAAAACAAAAACAAAACATATTTTTCAACATCTTCCAGTTGTAACGTTATTGCGTTTAAGGTGTCAATCTCGGAAATGTTACAAACGTGTAAATGATAACATTAAGGACAATGTGGATCGAAATCAAAATTTCTATGAAATTAGTACTCTACAAAGGTAGTGTACTAATGTGAGAAAGTATACATTGTATCTTACTTTAGGTGCTTTGTTTAATCGATCCCGCAATTAGCGACGAGAAAAGTTGATTGCAATTGATATACCAGTAATTACATGTGAAATAGTCATTAATTTCTGGTTTGCTTCTAATAATTACAGATCAGTTTCAGGAAACAAAATGTTTCTTGAAATTGTGATCCTACGCAAAATACACAAGTCAGTGTACTTTTCAATTGTATTTTCATTATTTAAACTTCCCTAAATACAAACAGAAGCACTGCGATGTATGCGCGATACATGCCATCGTTTTCAGAATAAACAATGCTGTTGATACATTCTCTGTAAAAAAAAAAAAAATAACGTAATAGTATTGTCATAATAAAAAAATTAAAAAAATCAGAAAAACCATTGATGTTGGTTCCTTGGTTTGAATTTTAACTTTCAACCGTTTTTTTTAATTTCAATTTTTATAAACAATTGCATGTTAGAATATGTAAGATTATTTCCACAGATATCTTATTTGTATATAATTGTAAATAATTCTGCAGCAGAAAATACTATATTATGATTTTTGAAAATAAATAAAATTATACTAGGGTTGATCCAAGAGTAATGTCACAGATGCGATAAAATCGTGAAAAATCCGCGTAAAGTGACAAAAGTTCGTGCTTTGAGATATCTACCTATTTCAATTCAGATCTGAAAATTTTAATGTATTATGATAAATATTTCTGAAGATAATATATCTTGTAGAGCTTAAGGTAAGGATAGTCGCCGTACGCTAGCGACGTCATTTCTAGAACTTTGGCGTTCTTGTAGAATTTCGTAATCTAGTACTCTATAAAAATTGGCCACAATGCCTTATGTTACATTTTTTTAATCATTTTTTTTTCATAACGTAACTAATTACTCTTTTTGTAATCGATGGAGTAGTATATTGGATTATTTAATGTGCGATCAGTTTGTCGAGGTCTCTTCAAGAAGTCATGAACATAGCTTTATAATATAGCTCATGACGTAAGAACCTAGCTTTAACTTTCCTTCAGATCGTATATGTCTTCTGTCTATCTAATTTGTTTAACATGACATATGCTTTTATTAGAAATTGGAACCATCTTAAGGGTACCATGATTTATCAATTCCAGTACATTTTCAGTGATTTCTATCCATCGAAGCAAAAAATGCATCGTGTCACTATTCGCATGTCCAGCCTTTTTATTCCTTCGTCTAGAGACAAAAGGCATTGCGAAGATATCTGGGATGGACAGTAACGTTCCCTAATATTTTTAAAAAGTTAGAAAAAGTCTTTGATATATCTGTTTCAAAATATTGTGTTGTTTGGGGCTTCTTTAAATTTTGAAGCATTTAATTTTTCCATAAATACAAACCTTAAAATCGACGTAAATTCATGACGCAGCGATGTCACGTATATATCATGCCATAAACATCAATATCTTGTTAAGTGTTCAACGAAATTTAATCAAAATTTTAATTCGAATAAGAATTTTTTAAGGAAAATTTTGATGTATCATTTTATATAATACAGCGCCAGTGAGAAGCGTGGTGCATAGTGCGACATTACTTTTGGATCAACCCTTGTATGATCAAATGTACCGCTTTCAACGTCTCTTAAAACAAAAAAACAAAAAAAAAACGTTAAAACGTTAAACGTTAAAACATTATTGCAAGTAGGTTTCTTTAGCATTTCGACTTCACGTTTCCGATTCTCATTTTGTTCCTCCGAAAAAGCTACATCTATATGAACATCGCATTTCTTGTATTCAAATATTTCTTATCCAAAAATTTTCAATTTATTCGAAATTGTTTTTTCAACGGACAGAAATGAATCTCATTTCCTTGAGAAGTTGTTCAGATATAGAGCAACACTCCTGGGCGTTTTCAATGTAAGATTGTAGAAAATGAAGTTTTTTATTTAATTTTCCTACTGCTTTTTCTACATTATCTTTGTGCGTGGCGCATATTCTTTCGCTTTCCTGATTGAGGAAGTCAATCCCTTCTTGTTTTTGCTGGTTGATCTTCTCCCTTTCTAAATTTGAATTTTGAACAACTTGGTCTAAATTATTTTCGTACAAAGTTTTCGCTTTTATCGCTGCTTCAAGTTTTTTTCTCGTAGTTGACAAACGACCCAGTAGTATATCTTTCTGTCTACTGTATACTACATCCAATTCTTCCCAGTCATGATGTTTGTGCTCTTTTGTTGTACAGTTGGAACAGATTGATTTCCGGCATTGCTGATTCTTGCAATAAAACTTTAATCTGTTATGTTCATGGCCTTGAATCATGCAGATATTTTTGACGTTGGTTTCTAGAGAGTCCAGAGAGGAATCCAGAGTCTCATTATCATTATATTGAACTTCTTTGACTAAATGTGTTTTGCATCTGAAGATTTTCGTACTTTATAACAAGCTTTACATAAATTGGTCTTACAGACGGTGCACTGAAACCGCACACGTTCCAACCTTTGGCATACAGTACACGAATTTACAGCCAGTCTCCCCAAAATGTCCTTTAAATTCCGTCGTGTGAGATCTTTTGGAAACATTTCTATTCCTTTTTCTTTAAGATTGTAGCTCTTTTTACACATTGAGCATATCAGTTTGTTTCTTCGTACACCTTTCGTTAAGCATTCCGTGCAGAATGAATGTTGACAAGGCAAAAGTCTAGGAACACGCCTATCCTCATCGTATTCCTCTGTACATATTGGACATTCACAAAATTCATCTTGGAGCTCGCTCAAAATTTTACCACCTTTGGCCATTTTCAACCTATGGGGTAAAAAAAATTGAGATTCAACTTACATTTCAGGCATCTCATGTATGATTTCATAACATGTGCATTAATTTTAAGTCAATGAATTTAAAAATGAAATATTTTGAAAAACATTTAAACCACGACAAAAAGAAATAATTCTTTGAGTTAAGCTGTTTAAAGACATGTGCATATTTTTGGCATGGTCACGATTTAGCGAAAAGTTTACAAATTTAATTTTCCACTTTTGATGCTATGAATGCATTATTGAGGTTATTTTTAATAACTAACTAAATCGTCGAGTAACAAACCCATTATATATGGTTTATTTATGGTTTGTTTACATAACTATGAATTGTGAACCCCGTATATGTCGTATAACTCGATAACTGACATTTGAATTTTGGCTGACTATAAAAAATATCCCCAATGAAGCATATTTAACACTGAAAATAGTAAAGTAAATTTCAGCTCAAATCGTGATCATGCCCCATTATTCTAAAACACCAAAATAATTGCAGTTCTTAAATGTTTATGGTTAATCATTTTTTTTTATTATTAAAACTAAGAAATATGACGTATCTTTATTCAATTTTGAGTAATTCGAGATAAATTTGACTTTATCTCTCGATTTCAATATCCCACTTTTTTCATGTTTTTGCAGACGCAAAATTGATACATTTCAGCAGGTTACAATGAAGTCAAAGACTCGGAATTAGAGAAAAATAGATAAAATGACTATTCTCAATATAAAGCAACATTGTCTTGAATATTGAAAAAAGAAAATTGAAGAATCAAAGTATATTTCAGCGGAAATGACAATTATCTTTTACTTAAGAATGGTTGATAAGGTTCTAAATTGCATAGCCTATGTGCAGGAATCCATTCAGACAATATACGTAATATAGATACATGTATTTAGAAAAAAATAAAATTCCATAATAATGATATTATTTTTGCCCTGGATTGTTGACTTGTAGCCTTGACGATTAAAATGCAAGTGATATTAAAATGTGACTTAAAACCAATTGTATCTGATAGCTCAGCGATGAACAAGATATATGTAAATAACACAGAGGAACAAAATAAAAGTAGGAATTAACACATCGTCAAAAGGCATGTTTCTCGGCAACCAGTCAACTCAAACACAGTGTTTATAAATAAGTGTTCATTTATGCTGCACATCTTTCTTCAAAGATAGTCACTTGTTTTACATTTACTCTCTCTCTCTCTCTCTCTCTCTCTCTCTCTCTCTCTCTCTCTCTCTGATACAGTAAACTTATTTATTGTATTAAAAACACTAAATAAAACACAAAAAAGATTACTTAAATTATCAGTGACAAATAGGAAAACTCTTTGTAAGGAGAGTCAATGGGCCGGCAAAGAATTCAAATCAGTGAAGTTTACTGAAATTATAGTTTACCTGCTCTTTTAAATCAGCATCTTATTCCAATTGTTTCAAAGAATTAGTGATCCCTGGATATCGATCGTTTCGATTTAGGTTTCTTTCAAATCTCCTGTTGTCTCTTTGGAGTGATATTGAAAACTGCGTAAATATTGCATTAAAAAGTCATTTAAACTTTTTCTAAAGAGTTTTGAAACCTATATACAATCGTGGGTGCATGCATATATTCTGACAGACTTTAGAAAGGTGACACATTTTTTTTTTAATTTAAGATATCGATCGTTTCGATCAGGGCCTCTTCCAAATCTTCTCTTGTCTCTTTGCAGTGATATTTTTAACATGAGTTTGATAATCTATAGTATGATTTTAAACTGCGTGAGTATTGCATAAAAGGGGTCGTTTAAACGTTATCTAAAGAGTTTTAAACCTAATATATTCAATCGTGGGTGCATGCATTTTAGAAAGGCGACACACATTTTATCCTAATGATTATATTTAATTTAATATATTTTTAAAACCAAAAAAATTATGAAGTGTTACGTTTCTATAGTCCGTTGGTTTTCTTTGTTCACTGCAATCTGATTATTTTTTAAATTTGACTTTACCCATGCACCCAATTTGGGCGATATAGTGCTAAGAGGAGATAAAATAAGCTTTGGATTCGGAATTTTCACGGAAATCTATGACCTTGACATCTGATCCAGAAACTTGGCTTAAGGTCACCTTTTAGTTTTTTGGTCGAAACGGTAGAAATAAAAATATATTGTAGACAATATTATGTTGGTTGGATATACGATCACTATATAGTGGAACTCTTAATAAAAATATAGTACAGTAAGAAATGTATATATCAATCTGTTTCTACATACTTAATTTTGGGCCCAATTATCTTCACAAAGAATAACGAACAATTCAAAAGAGTATTGTTTATGTAGTTCTGAACACAAAAGAAAATAAGTAGGAAATAAGTTACAAACGCCGTTTCTCTTTATGATTACATGCTTTTATCTATTAGTTATTTAATTAAAAAAACCGAAACTGTTACAACTCATAAAGATATAATTTTACCTCGCAACTAATAATATTAATGAGCAGACTTACTTTCTCCTGGAATGGTAGGAAATTCAAGTTCAGATTTTTTTAAATATGTAGAAAGAGCATGCACAGAAACATACAAAAGCCCTGCTACAGTAAGTCATGTTAAAAAATTCAATTTCTGCTAGTTTATATTGTTTTACTCAATTGGGCTCATACGTATAATGTTGACATACAGCTACGATATCAATAAACAGTTCAAACTTGCTTCAAAAGAAATCATAATGAAATAATATTGTTCAATTAAAAAAAACCCAGATTAGTTATACTAAAAATCAATCCATTGAATTTCAATAGAACAAAACAAAAACAGTAAATGGTCAAAGTTTAAAACTCAAAAACTTAATTTTTCACTCTCTGTCAATACAACAGTATTGCAACAGTTGCATTGAAGAGTATTTGTCTTTATACAGTCATTATTATAAACAAATCTACACATACAAAACCTATAGGTTGCACCAATTTTGTTATCTAATTTTCATTTACTCCTAATGTAATCAATGGTTTTCTTCGTACAATTAATCACATTAAGTTTAACTGACATGAATACATGTAACTATGTAGAACATTTAGTTAAACCGACATTAAAATCAATATGCATTCTGTCATGCGTTGTCTAATCCTAGAGTTGATACAATCATCAGGACTTTGAAGAATGATATGAAGCGCGACTAGAATTCCTCCCTCGGATATACATGTAACATACGAGGGCGATGATCAGAACACCCAGGGTACAACCAACTGCTATACCAGCTACCACCCCCATGTCTGTCACAACTGTAAAAAAAAAAAAGAAACGGAATAATATTATAACAAAATAAACCAAACTTAGTGTCTGTGTTTTTGTAAAATTATTCAATTGAAAGAATAAGATAAATATAAAATAAGTGTATAGACACATATTATGAGTATACAATTGAAAATTGAGATTCAGTGGTGAAGGGGTACGCTTTTTTGACCTGCCTTATTTTCGGACCCCGCTTATTATTTTTTTTTTTATCTATTTTTCTCTTGTGGCTATGGTTTATATCCAGTTACAGTTATATACTCAATATACATATATACAAGGTGCTAGAAAAGTGTGTTAAAACCCTTCCTCGTACATAAATTGTACAGTTCAAAAATCGTTTTTTATGTTTAATTAACATATGAAAACTTAGACTTCGTTTAACATTATATATTACATAAGAGGTAGTAGAAACACAGTGTGATGAAATCTTAAGTTTATGTACGAAAATACTCACGATTGTCGTAATCTGCAAATACAGCAAAAAGTCTTTTTTTAAAATCATTTTTGTAACAGAATAGAACATTTTTATCCAAATAATAAAAAGAAAACTAGACTCTTGTTGCATGAGCAACAAAAAGGTCTTCCGTTCTGATATACATGTATGAAGTTAACTATAAGACATTGCTTCTCTCAAGTAGAAAAAATAATGGATATGATAATTACTTGGAATGAAAAATGTATACGTTATTTCTATGTAAAACAACAACGAGAATGAAAAACATAATCAATTTTTAAAGTACCTTTTGTGTCGACCGGAAGTAAAGCCGAACCCAAAAATACACGTTTAACATTTCTACAGTCATAAGTTAATCTTTTCTCAAAGTTTGGTTTTTCACCTCTCTGCCTAATCTGAGATCTCATCGAAACAAGTTTTTCTGTCTAGGGACCGGAAACTGACGAACGGAAGTGATTATTGAAAATAAAAGCTGGTATTTGATGCACATTTTCCTATTGTACATCACTATTTATCAGGCTAGATGAAACACTCAAGAAAGTCAGGTAAACTTGTTAAAACATGATTTGTTTGAAAACTTCCGGTGAAGACCGGAAGTGACAGTTGACAAAATGAAAGCGGTTAAACACATTTTCTGTCAAATGTCTATTGTCCATGTAAGTTTTGCGTCTTAATCACTTAAAGTTTGTAAGATCTGACAGCTAAAACATTTGTTTAAGAAAAGGTTATCTGAGATATTTGAGATAACTCACCGGAAGAAGAAATTTTGTGTTTATTTAACATCGCATACATGACATATGACATGATGTAAACTAATATTTCAATTCTATGTAAAATAACTAAAATAGGTAAAAAAAAATAATTTTTGAAATGCTTCCAGTGACGACCGGAAGTTACGCCGAACAAAACAAAATAGTGTAAACACATCTACATATATAGGTCTATAATCCCACAAAGTTTGGTTGTTAAAGTCATTACCGTTTTTAAGATCTGGAGAAGTCAAGGTTTTTTTGTCTTGGGACAGGAAACGGACAAACGGAAGTGCTCAATGAAAAGGATAGATAATTTTTCTTAAACACTAGACAACAGGACTTTATTGCCTATCAATTTATCTAAAATTGTCAGAGAAAAAAAGTTAAACTTTTAAACAACTTGATTTGTTTGAACTCTTCCATTGTGGACCGGAAGTGACGGTTGACAAAATGAAAGCGGTTAAACACATCTTCTATCAAATGTCTATCATCCATGTAAGTTTCGTGCCTTGGTCAATCACAGTTTCTGAGATCTCGCTGTTACAACATTTGTTTAAAAAAAACAACCTGAGATATTTGAGATATCTCACCGGAAGTAGATTTTTTTTCTTTATTTAACATCGGATAGATGATCTATCTAAGAATTTTTACTTATATTTCCATTCTGGTTGAAATAAATTAAATGCGTAAAAAAAGTATTTTTTGAAGTGCTTCCGGTGACGACCGGAACCTACGACGAACAAAACAAAATAGTTTAAACACATCTACAACTATAGCTCTATCATCCCACAAAGTTTGGATGCTCAAGTCTTTTTCGTTTTCGAGATCTCGATGTCACTAGCTTTTTGTCGCGGGACAGGAAACGGACGACAGGAAATGAATTTTGAAAAAATGAAAAAAACGCCTAGAGATATTAACATTCTCTATCATTCCTGAAAATTTCACGAAAATCTATCAAGCCATCTCTGAGAAATCTTGTGGACAAAAAAAGGAAAAAAAATAATAATAACTAGATGGTTCTCGTTGCGAGCAACGAGTGGGTCTTCCGTCCGATTTTTGAAGAGATTTGATAAAACTCGTCATTTTAAAGATAAAATCGTAAATCTGATCGAAAAATGAGTGAAAATTTTTTGCGGCACTCGGGACTTGAACCCGGGTCGCCAGGGCCATGTCCACGACTACATCGACTGAGCTACTCGGACTCTCGCTTCAGGACTTTGATGCTTAATATCTCGAAAATGCGTTGATCGATTTTAAAACAAATTACATATTCTGAATCAGTAAAAGGGTCACTATTGAGTGTAAAAATTTCAAAGAGATATAATAAAAACTAAAAAAATTGAAATTTTTTTTTCTTCAAATTTCCTTCCGGTGACGACCGGAAGTGACGGAGGACATTCTCTTGACCGAGGTACATTAGAAAAACGGTAGTTCTATCATCTCTGAAAATTTCAGCCCAATATCTTTACTCATTTTTGAGAAACGTCACAGACAAAATTCACTTTTTAAAATCGTTTTACGACGATAACTTCCGACCGGAAGTGTATTTTCAAAAATTGAAAAAAAACAATCAACTTCAGATAAAACCGCGTTTATCTTGAAAATTTGAATGAAATCGATCGAGCCATCTCCGAGAAATCGTCTGCACAAAATCGGTAAGAAAAAAAAAGAATAATAATAATAACTAGATGGTTCTCGTTGCGAGCAACGAGTGGGTCTTCCGTCCGATTTTTGAAGAGATTCGATAAAACTCATCATTTTAAAGATAAAATCGTAAATCTGATCGAAAAATGAGTGAAAAAATTTTGCGGCACTCGGGACTTGAACCCGGGTCGCCTGGGCCATGTCCACGACTCTAGCGACTGAGCTACTCGGACTCTCGCTTCAGGACTTTGATGCTTAATATCTCGAGAATGCGTTGATCGATTTTAAAACAAATTACATATTCTGAATCAGTTAAAGGGTCACTATTGAGTGTAAAAATTTCAAAGAAATATAATAAAAACTAAAAATATTGAAAAATTAAATTTTTCAAATTTCCTTCCGGTGACGACCGGAAGTGACGGAGGACATTCTCTTGACCGAGGTACATTAGAAAAACGGTAGTTCTATCATCTCTGAAAATTTCAGCCCAATATCTTTACTCATTTTTGAGGAACGTCACAGACAAAATTCACTTTTTAAAATCGTTTTACGACGATAACTTCCGACCGGAAGTGTATTTTCAAAAATTGAAAAAAAACAATCAACTTCAGATAAAACCGCGTTAATCTTGAAAATTTGAATGAAATCGATCGAGCCATCTCCGAGAAATCGTCTGCACAAAATCGGTAAGAAAAAAAAGAATAATAATAATAATAATAAGAAAAGTGAAAAAGAAACAATAGAATAATAGAAGGGTCTTCCGCTGAAGACGGAAGACCCTAACTAGACTCTTGTTGCTATAGCAACAAAAAGGTCTTCCGTTCTGATATACATGTATGAATTTAACTATGAGACATTGCTTCTCTCAAGTAGAAAAAGTAATGGATATGATAATTACTTGGAATGAAAAATGTATATATACGTTACTTCTATTTAAAACAACAACGAGAATGAAAAACATCATCAATTTTTAAAGTACCTTTTGTGTCGACCGGAAGTAACGCCGAACCCAAAAATACACGTTTAACATTTCTACAGTCATAAGTCAATCTTTCCTCAAAGTTTGGTTTTTCACCTCTCTGCCTAATCTGAGATCTCATCGAAACAAGGTTTTTTGTCTCGGGACCGGAAACTGACGAACGGAAGTGATTATTGAAAATAAGAGCTGGTATTTGATGCACATTTTCCTATTGTACATCACTATTTATCAGGCTATATGAAACAACCAAGAAAGTCAGGTAAACTTGTTAAAAACATGATTTGTTTGAAAACTTCCGGTGAAGACCGGAAGTGACAGTTAACAAAATGAAAGCGGTTAAACACATCTTCTGACAAATGTCTATTGTCCTTGTAAGTTTTGCGTCTTAATCACTTAAAGTTTGTAAGATCTGACAGCTAAAACATTTGTTTAAAAAAAGGTTATCTGAGATATTTGAGATAACTCACCGGAAGAAGAAATTTTGTGTTTATTTAACATCGCATACATGACATATGACATAATGTAAACTAATATTTCAATTCTATGTAAAAAAAAAAACTAAAATAGATCAAAAAAATAATTTTTGAAGTGCTTCCGGTGACAACCGGAAGTTACGCCGAACAAAACAAAATAGTGTAAACACATCTACATATATAGGTCTATGATCCCACAAAGTTTGATTGTTCAAGTCATTACCGTTTTTGAGATCTGGAGAAGTCAAGGTTTTTTGTCTCGGGACAGGAAACGGACAAACGGAAGTAATCAATGAAAAGGATAGGTAATTTTTCTCAAAGACTAGACAACGGGACTTTATTGCCTATCAATATATTTTAAGTTGTCAAAGAAAAACAGTTAAACTTTTAAACAACTTGAATTGTTTGAACTCTTTCGGTGTGGACCGGAAGTGACGGTTGACAAAATGAAAGGGGTTAAACACATCTACTATCAAATGTCTATCATACATGTAAGCTTTGAGCCTTGGTCACTTACAGTTTCTTAGATCTCGCTGTTACAACATTTGTTTAAAAAAAACAACCTGAGATATTTGAGATATCTCACCGGAAGTAGATTTTTTTTCTTTATTCACCATCGGATAGATAACATATGTAAAGATTTTTACTTATATATAATTTCTATGTGAAAACAATTATATGCGTAAAAAAATATTTTTGGAAGTGCTTCCGGTGACGACCGGAAGTTATGACGAACAAAACAAAATAGTTTAAACACATCTACAACTATAGCTCTATCATCCCATAGAGTTTGGATGTTCAAGTCTTTTTGGTTTTTGAGATCTCGATGTCACTAGCTTTTTGTCGCGGGACAGGAAACGGACGACAGGAAATGAATTTTGAAAAAATGAAAAAACTGCCTAGAGATATTATCATTGTCTATCATTCCCGAAACTTTCAAGTAAATCTATCCAGCCATCTCTGAGAAATCTTGTGGACAAAAAAAGGAAAAAAAATAATAATAATAATGACCTATATTTTGATCTCAGCTAGCTTCCGTACTCGGAATTTCCGGACAATAATTTTTCCAGGAGAGATTACACTAGCATGTCCTCTATCATTCCTGAAAGTTTCAGCTTTTTATCTTTAGTCAGTTCTGAGAACATGCGTGGACAAGAAGTCAAGAAAAAAAGACAAAATGGCGGATAAGTCCAAACCGGAAGTGATTTTTACAAAATCGAAAATGGGGTACAAACTTCAAATGATAACAGATCGATGCTGAAAATTTGACGAAAATCGGACGACCCATCTCCGAGAAATCTTCTGCACAAAAATTGTAAAGAAAAAAAAAAGAAAAAAAATAAAAGTGAAAAAGAAACAATAGAATAATAGAAGGGTCTTCCGCTGAGACGGAAGACCCTAATAATAAGAAAAGTGAAAAAGAAACAATAGAATAATAGAAGGGTCTTCCGCTGAAGACGGAAGACCCTAATAATAATAATAATAACTAGACTCTTGTTGCTATAGCAACAAAAAGGTCTTCCGTTCTAATATACATGCATGAATTTAACTATGAGACATTGCTTCTCTCAAGTAGAAAAAGTAATGGATATGATAATTACTTTGAATGAAAAATGTATATATACGTTACTTCTATTTAAAACAACAACGAGAATGAAAAACATCATCAATTTTTAAAGTACCTTTTGTGTCGACCGGAAGTAACGCCGAACCCAAAAATACACGTTTAACATTTCTACAGTCATAAGTCAATCTTTCCTCAAAGTTTGGTTTTTCACCTCTCTGCCTAATCTGAGATCTCATCGAAACAAGGTTTTTTGTCTCGGGACCGGAAACTGACGAACGGAAGTGATTATTGAAAATAAAAGCTAGTATTTGATGCACATTTTCCTATTGTACATCACTATTTATCAGGCTAGATGAAACACCCAAGAAAGTCAGGTAAAATTGTTAAAAATATGATTTGTTTGAAAACTTCCGGTGAAGACCGGAAGTGACAGTTGACAAAATGAAAGCGGTTAAACACATCTTCTGTCAAATGTCTATTGTCCTTGTAAGTTTTGCGTCTTAATCACTTAAAGTTTGTAAGATCTGACAGCTAAAACATTTGTTTAAAAAAAGGTTATCTGAGATATTTGAGATAACTCACCGGAAGAAGAAATTTTGTGTTTATTTAACATCGCATCATGACATATGACATGATGTAAACTAATATTTCAATTCTATGTAAAAAAAAAAAAACAAACTAAAATAGGTAAAAAAAATAATTTTTGAAGTGCTTCCGGTGACAACCGGAAGTTACGCCGAACAAAACAAAAGAGTGTAAACACATCTACATATATAGGTCTATGATCCCACAAAGTTTGATTGTTCAAGTCATTACCGTTTTTGAGATCTGGAGAAGTCAAGGTTTTTTGTCTCGGGACAGGAAACGGACAAACGGAAGTAATCAATGAAAAGGATAGGTAATTTTTCTCAAAGACTAGACAACGGGACTTTATTGCCTATCAATATATTTTAAGTTGTCAAAGAAAAACAGTTAAATTTTTAAACAACTTGAATTGTTTGAACTCTTTCGGTGTGGACCGGAAGTGACGGTTGACAAAATGAAAGCGGTTAAACACAATTATTATCAAATGTCTATCATCCATGTAAGCTTTGAGCCTTGGTCACTTACAGTTTCTTAGATCTCGCTGTTACAACATTTGTTTAAAAAAAACAACCTGAGATATTTGAGATATCTCACCGGAAGTAGATTTTTTTTCTTTATTCACCATCGGATAGATAACATATGTAAAGATTTTTACTTATATATAATTTCTATGTGAAAACAATTATATGCGTAAAAAAATATTTTTGGAAGTGCTTCCGGTGACGACCGGAAGTTATGACGAACAAAACAAAATAGTTTAAACACATCTACAACTATAGCTCTATCATCCCATAAAGTTTGGATGTTCAAGTCTTTTTGGTTTTTGAGATCTCGATGTCACTAGCTTTTTGTCGCGGGACAGGAAACGGACGACAGGAAATGAATTTTGAAAAAATGAAAAAAAAGCCTAGAGATATTATCATTGTCTATCATTCCCGAAACTTTCAAGTAAATCTATCCAGCCATCTCTGAGAAATCTTGTGGACAAAAAAAGGAAAAAAAATAATAATAATAATGACCTATATTTTGATCTCAGCTAGCTTCCGTACTCGGAATTTCCGGACAATAATTTTTCCAGGAGAGATTACACTAGCATGTCCTCTATCATTCCTGAAAGTTTCAGCTTTTTATCTTTAGTCAGTTCTGAGAACATGCGTGGACAAGAAGTCAAGAAAAAAAGACAAAATGGCGGATAAGTCCAAACCGGAAGTGATTTTTACAAAATCGAAAATGGGGTACAAACTTCAAATGATAACAGATCGATGCTGAAAATTTGACGAAAATCGGACGACCCATCTCCGAGAAATCTTCTGCACAAAAATTGTAAAGAAAAAAAAAAGAAAAAAAATAAAAGTGAAAAAGAAACAATAGAATAATAGAAGGGTCTTCCGCTGAGACGGAAGACCCTAATAATAAGAAAAGTGAAAAAGAAACAATAGAATAATAGAAGGGTCTTCCGCTGAAGACGGAAGACCCTAATAATAATAATAATAACTAGACTCTTGTTGCTATAGCAACAAAAAGGTCTTCCGTTCTAATATACATGCATGAATTTAACTATGAGACATTGCTTCTCTCAAGTAGAAAAAGTAATGGATATGATAATTACTTTGAATGAAAAATGTATATATACGTTACTTCTATTTAAAACAACAACGAGAATGAAAAACATCATCAATTTTTAAAGTACCTTTTGTGTCGACCGGAAGTAACGCCGAACCCAAAAATACACGTTTAACATTTCTACAGTCATAAGTCAATCTTTCCTCAAAGTTTGGTTTTTCACCTCTCTGCCTAATCTGAGATCTCATCGAAACAAGGTTTTTTGTCTCGGGACCGGAAACTGACGAACGGAAGTGATTATTGAAAATAAAAGCTAGTATTTGATGCACATTTTCCTATTGTACATCACTATTTATCAGGCTAGATGAAACACCCAAGAAAGTCAGGTAAAATTGTTAAAAATATGATTTGTTTGAAAACTTCCGGTGAAGACCGGAAGTGACAGTTGACAAAATGAAAGCGGTTAAACACATCTTCTGTCAAATGTCTATTGTCCTTGTAAGTTTTGCGTCTTAATCACTTAAAGTTTGTAAGATCTGACAGCTAAAACATTTGTTTAAAAAAAGGTTATCTGAGATATTTGAGATAACTCACCGGAAGAAGAAATTTTGTGTTTATTTAACATCGCATCATGACATATGACATGATGTAAACTAATATTTCAATTCTATGTAAAAAAAAAAAAACAAACTAAAATAGGTAAAAAAAATAATTTTTGAAGTGCTTCCGGTGACAACCGGAAGTTACGCCGAACAAAACAAAAGAGTGTAAACACATCTACATATATAGGTCTATGATCCCACAAAGTTTGATTGTTCAAGTCATTACCGTTTTTGAGATCTGGAGAAGTCAAGGTTTTTTGTCTCGGGACAGGAAACGGACAAACGGAAGTAATCAATGAAAAGGATAGGTAATTTTTCTCAAAGACTAGACAACGGGACTTTATTGCCTATCAATATATTTTAAGTTGTCAAAGAAAAACAGTTAAATTTTTAAACAACTTGAATTGTTTGAACTCTTTCGGTGTGGACCGGAAGTGACGGTTGACAAAATGAAAGCGGTTAAACACAATTATTATCAAATGTCTATCATCCATGTAAGCTTTGAGCCTTGGTCACTTACAGTTTCTTAGATCTCGCTGTTACAACATTTGTTTAAAAAAAACAACCTGAGATATTTGAGATATCTCACCGGAAGTAGATTTTTTTTCTTTATTCACCATCGGATAGATAACATATGTAAAGATTTTTACTTATATATAATTTCTATGTGAAAACAATTATATGCGTAAAAAAAATATTTTTTGAAGTGCTTCCGGTGACGACCGGAAGTTATGACGAACAAAACAAAATAGTTTAAACACATCTACAACTATAGTTCTATCATCCCATAAAGTTTGGATGTTCAAGTCTTTTTGGTTTTTGAGATCTCGATGTCACTAGCTTTTTGTCGCGGGACAGGAAACGGACGACAGGAAATGAATTTTGAAAAAATGAAAAAACTGCCTAGAGATATTATCATTGTCTGTTATTCCCGAAACTTTCAAGTAAATCTATCCAGCCATCTCTGAGAAATCTTGTGGACAAAAAAAGGAAAAAAAAATAATAATAATAATAACTATATTTTGATCTCAGCTAGCTTCCGTACTCGGAATTTCCGGACAATAATTTTTCCAGGAGAGATTACACTAGCATGTCCTCTATCATTCCTGAAAGTTTCAGCTTTCTATCTTTAGTCAGTTCTGAGAACATGCGTGGACAAGAAGTCAAGAAAAAAAGACAAAATGGCGGATAAGTCCAAACCGGAAGTGATTTTTACAAAATCGAAAATGGGGTACAAACTTCAAATGATAACAGATCGATGCTGAAAATTTGACGAAAATCGGACGACCCATCTCCGAGAAATCTTCTGCACAAAAATTGTAAAGAAAAAAAAAAGAAAAAAAATAAAAGTGAAAAAGAAACAATAGAATAATAGAAGGGTCTTCCGCTGAGACGGAAGACCCTAATAAGAAACATTACAATCACTATAAGGTCTTCCGTTGGAAACGGAAGACCTTAATTAATGTGATCATAAGAAACAAATAGAATGATGTATTTTTCTCGAGACTCGTTAATCAGAAATCCAATAAATTTCAAAACTCAAATAGAAACATGTACATCAGCTGAATATGATCTTCATTGGAAAAGATGGTTAAGTTCATAGTTTTATAGAGATAGCTTGAAACTGAGTCACAATAAAAGAACTTTAAGCACCCTTAATAACTTACGTATTGTTGACAGTTCGTTTTGAATGGTTATTGTAAACTTGGCGTTCTGGTATCCGACATCTGTCATTGTCTTAACCGTTAGTTCCGACTCTTGGTTTGTGCAAAATGTTTCACTGTCTGTTGTATTGCAGTTAAATTCCTGTAAAACGCCAAAAACAATATCTCCCATTGTTTATTCCCTTAAATGACAAACACATTTTCTGCGTGATTGTTAAAACAAAAAAGGCCAAATTAAAAATAAAAATTATCTGTTTCCGGCCTCCCGACTGACCTTCGATTATAAAACAATTCTATATCTGATGTTCAAATTTCGGAATTCGATAATTATACGGTTGCTTTGATAGAACTTTATTACAAATTGTATGACTTTTGTTTGATTTTTAAACTCATCTATATACGTTAAGTTTGTTTGCAGAAAATATACTTTTCTTCCTATGTGCAATAAAAAAATGATTTAGGCGAACTGAAACAATCATATCTTTTTCCTTTAGTCTAGATATTTTTAATTTAAGCAACTCCAATGTTTACATTACCATGACGTTGTCACTAAAGGTGAACTTGACAGTGATGCTACAGTTTGGGTCAATGAAGGACACAGCGGTGACGCAGAGTATGTAGTGGTTTAACGAGGCGTCACTGCTGTGTAGACCCACTGCCTGACAATCCTCAGGAATCTCGCGTCCTTCGTACTCAAAGATGAATAGTTGTGACGCATTAGTGTGACGCGTTAACACAGGCAAATTACACGTGTTATCCGGAAAGACATCTGGAAAAAAAAACCCATTGTCGATGATAAAACATTTCATAAAGATTCACAGAAAAAGGAAGTATATATATTTTCTATCAAAGCTTCCTCAACATACACACACTTTTCTTAACATAGAGAAAATGAATTTGGGACGAAATACTCACCCCCCCCCCCCCCCCCCCCCCCCCCCCCCCACAAATTATATGGAAAATATTAGCAAGGCTAGTGGATTTTTTTTTTAATTTTGAGGGGAGGGGGTTGCCAAGTTGTCAAAGTGTTGAGGTAGGATTGCCCCTCCCCCAACTCTTCAACTAAAACAATAAGGAATAATGGTATACACACCCACCCACCCAATATAAATTATTTTTTTGTATATCATAATTACATTATTGTTTATACAGGTAACTTCCAATTGATATCGTCCCATCCTATACGTGTACTTTACGTTTTCAAGGTTATTATTTATAGGCAAGATTTTTATTGAATACTCGGAATGCTTTTTCGTTCAAAAGTACTAGGAGTCTCTCTTTTTCTCTTCAACTCACATGTTATATTCACAGAAGGATTAAAGCTGGCTTTGACAAATCCCAACAGCAGGATGATGACAGTCCCTTTAAGGTAGCCTTCCATATTCCTGTCAATTTGCGCTGTAATTATGCATAATTAGGTAATCAATCACATGCTACTTCGTTTCAGAATATTTTCTCACTTCAAGGTTAAAAGATATATACTGGTTTTGATGGGCGCGGATTTTTATTTTTTGTCGAATCTCTATGTTATTTATGACAAATGTCAAGGAAATGTTCACTAAATTCCTTTTGAAAGATTGACTATATGTAAGTATTGATTAAATTTTTCATTCATCTGAAAGTAATCTTCCCATTAAATTTTTTGATAGCGTTCCCATTACTCAAAATGAAAACTTACACCAAGCGAAGAAAATGGGGGGGAAAAAACAACACACAAACAGAAAAATCAAAATATTGCACCGAAAGATGCCAAAAACAAATGAGTTAAAAATAAAAACTCGTTTTTAAGTTGAAAGAAAATACAACCAACACCCAAATCTTGCGTACATATTGTACTAACAGATCCCACCCTCTCCCGAAAAATTACCATTTTACTTTATCCTTCGATCTATATTTTTAACCCTTGTCGCTAAAAGAAATTTGATTGATCCCTTTTATATAAAAACCGAAATACAACATGTATCAAAAATTAATCAAACTGAATAAACAAAAAGATTCGCGAGCGTGAATCAACAACAAAGACAATCCTCGTTGAAGAGAAATTGCAGTGAACAACTTTTGCCGTATCTACATCTCTATATATCGTATCTCGTTATCCACCACACCTAGATTTACATGAACCTGTGTACAAGGCGTCTGGACATTTAAAGTGCGGGTTGAAAGACCTTACCTTTATTCCCTTGTGTGCAGCTTCCTTATAAGGAGAGCGACAGAAATGGACTATACTTGAACTTTTCACCTGTTGGGACCAGGAGTCGTTTTACCTGTAGAACCTGATCGACCCGCGCTTTGTCATTTACCTTGGCGCAATTCTCAAAGTATGTCGTCTGCTTCATATATTTTTAATTTAAGAATTTTTTTTGTCATGCATAATTATGATCAGACGACTTTATTGCAATTTTAAAATGATAAAATAATAATAATTTAAATGCAGATTTATTTTATATCTTTAGTTTTTAGAAATATAAATCTATTTGATAAAAGAACGACAAAGCTTTTTACCTTTTTCAATATAGTTTGGTTTATATCAGTTTTTTCCCGTTTGCTACGAACTGATTCTTCTTTCGCTGGGGGAGGGGGATGGTGTTCTAATAGTTGTTAAAGAACGAAGAATTCAATAAGACATCTGTTATGAGAGTCTTCCGGCTAATAGTAAGGTGCAGATCTACGGACGCCCATACTTCCCAAAAATAAAATTTTGTTTGTGTTAAATCGCGATCTCTAAATACGACGCTCACTTAAAAAAAAATGAAAGAAACATTATGAAATGTCTTTAAAACGGTAATTATCGAAAGTTTTAAGGGAAACGTCCTCTTGTCTTTGAAAGGGTTTACATTGGTGAGATAATAAAGTGAATAGAGCTAATAACCGTAAACTGGTTCTCAAATTTATTTCACTCGGGCGTCGCAATAAAATAACGATTTGTTACTGTAAAATATTTCATTTAATAATATATTTTAAAAATATAGGCTTCCATATATCTGCAATTAGCAATGCAATGATCTTGATTGACAAATACAATAGTGAACCTCTCTTGATCTCTAATTTTATATTGAAATATGGTAATTATTACCCCCTCCCCAAAGTTTTCTTCACGTGGATTCTAGAATTGATAATTTCATTTCAAGCTGCTTGGTCCGATTTTATTTTAAATTTTGTAACGCTTTTAAACGGTGGTTATGCTAAGTATGTGTATAATAATAGACATTGCAGTAGTTTTCCCGGTCAATTAAGACATATTTTAATGAAAAAATGATGTACACAATTTTTTGAACAAATCAAAAGACATTAAAATGGCATCGCGTTATTTCGCCTCATATCAAAATTCGCCACTGACGTCGAGGCGGGTATGATTGTATTACGACTTTGACATCGCTTTTTAATAGACTCGTTCTGGCAAATCAAAAATAAACCTGTGTACATTTCGTTCACTAATATTTCTGAAGTTTGTTTTGTTTACAATCGATGCATAACATGCAGGTTGAATAATTCGGGGGACGAATCCAAACGGTTCCCTTTCCTAAACATTCCCATGATACATTTTGATTTGTTATTTTGTATCATTCTCTCACCAGGAGGTAGTGCTACACAAGCTTCGCTTACACCTCTGTCAACGCCGGAAATAGTCTGTCACATGATCAAAACAAGAATGGCGAGCACATGGTATTGTTGTTTTGATACTTCTGCATAATTAGCTAAAAGGGGAGACATTAATGATTAAAATGTTTGTGGGCAAGTTTAAAAAGGTCATATGATATGACATTGCTACTGATTTGTGTAAAATCAACGATGAATTGGGAGTGTGCAGAAACTGATTTTTCAAAACTTTCAAACATCTGTCAAACTATAGATCATGTGATCGGATTTTAATTTTTACCTCTGCGAAATAGTTCTTATAGTAACTCTGAAATAAAAATGAATATAAGTTTCAAAGATTTAAAATGAATCACTTATAATCTTATTTATAGATAAAAGAAGTAAATACATCTATTTTAATTATATCATTTCAGTTTGTACAAGAACCTTGTACATCGGGCGTTAAGCGAAGCTTGTGTAGCACGACCTCTAGTGAGAGAATGATTTTGTATGCCCATAAAGAAATTATTTTCATTTACTTTGAATATTTCTAACTTTGAAAGGAAATCGATTCTGCTGGTGTAAATAGGCGAAAGTCTATATCTTTCTAAGATAATTGGTTTGTATGAATAATTATTTGATACTGTAAAGGCTCAAAAATCGGACCATGCAGCTTTAAATTTCGTCATTCATAATGAATTTGAATTCATCGTGTGATAAATGTACTTTAGGATCTTAGAAATGATACCGATTTACTGAAGTTTAAAAACGTTTCACCATTTATAGAAATTCAATTTTTTTTTTTATAAAATATTGGTAAAAGCAAAGGATTATAATAAATAATTGATGTATAATCAAGTTTAAAAAGTTTGATTCCTCAAAAAGACTGATAGCAAGATGGGTCGATATAATGACTAAAATTCTCTAATTGTGAAACGAACACCCACGAGAATGGTCATGAAATTGTAATCCGTTTGTGAATCACGTGATTCGTTTCAAAATAAAAGAAGAAACATGTAAGAAGAGAGAAAACTGGTACAAAGTATGTCATTTATGGGGAAATTCCACAGCAGTCTGGGACAATGTGGGAATATAGGCCTGAATTATTTTTCCCAGTGGGAAGTTCTATGCGTATTTTGCATGTGAGGTAAAACACCTACATGTACAAAATGATCAGATTTTTCATTTGGGCCGAGTGGCACCAATGGGATTAAAAAGCTAGATGTACTTTACAATTTACAGGGACGAACATTTCTCCTCAAATCAAAATGAGTTCCATGACATGTTAATGGAATAAATATAGAACGTAAGACGCCTTGCATTTACCCGTATTATTTAATCAATGCGGTGAAAACACCATAGGTAAAAGATACAACTATCAAAATGTTGAATAATACAAGCATACTAGTATATTTTATGAAATGTCTCGAGTGCACGTCCATGCTGTGCACGTATCACAATAAGTCCCAGCTGTGGGGAAACTAGGGTTGATACGTCATATTATGAAAAAAGACATCTTTTGACAAGAAGTTTAATTAGGGTATGATATTTTGATCATGTTTTATTCCTATTTTTAACTAAGTCGTCATATTGGGGCGGTTCTTCCGAAGGAACGTGCCTAAAATCCGTTCGCTCCGGTCTCGAATTTCTGTTCCCGTCCATACCTAGTCTATTTCTGTCGCCTGTAAATAAAAGAAATAAAGATGTGAATCAATAAAGAATAAAAAAAAAAGTCTCATGTTATATGAAAAAGTTTCATGTAAAATGGAAAAAGCTATTTCGATTTTGAATAAATAACCTAAATTTTTCTCGTTCGATTTTATATAGGTTTTTTTTTAATGTTTTATATTTAAGTCAAGCCGATTTTTCTCATCATGCAAAGTATTACGTTCCCATCTCAACAGAGATTAAATGGAATGATAGATGGACGGACGAACATACTAATGGATGGATGGATGGATGGATGGATGGATGGATGGATGGATGGACAAATAGAAGAATGCAAAAAACAACATACATTGTACCACAATAAGTTAACATACCTATTGAGTCCCGGTCTGCGTTTTTCAATTGTTGGTTTCGCCGATATCGACCAATTCCAAGGCCAAGGAGACAGACCACAGCGAGTATAGCAATACTGACCAGAATGTACGTTACAACGTTCTTCTCAGCTACAAGATGATAACGATGAAACGTGTGACTAAAAGCTTTTAAAAATCAATGTTGGTCGATTTATTTGTATATGACTGTAATGTAGTAAGTACTTTATTTAAATCTTGTTAAACAGATATACGTATATTCAGCGGTTGTGGGTTTTTTCCTACTTTTTTAAATTATCAGTAGTTGTAAATTTGTGTTCGAAACCACATTAAATTATAAAATTAATTACAATCACGCATGCTTAATCACATTCATTAGGCCGATCTTTAAAAAAAACTACATCTATAATGCAATATATTTAGGTCATTTTCATTTTATAATTAAACATGTTTAAATTGTCAGTTATAGCCAAATGTAAAAAACAAAACAAAACAAAAAACATCACTTACATGGACTAGAATCTGGAAGATAAAAATTTATATGTTATGAGTATTGGCGTATTGGTTCAGATTTTCACAACAGACTAGAGAGAGAGAGAGAGAGAGAGAGAGAGAGAGAGAGAGAGAGAGAGATCGGACGGATTCTTAAAGGATACCGAGAAAAAATTATTAAGGTTGTGCCAGTTTACGTTGATGTCACGAGAAGACAGGGGGTGTCGATACACTTGCTTACATTTTTGGCTAAGTTTGTTGTAGACCTTCACAAAGAAGGAAGACGTTGTGTGTCCCTGCAACGCTTGGACACTAACTGTTAAGGTTCTGTCCTCGCCCGAACAAAACTCCTTGTTGGAAGTACAGTTGTAAATCTAAAAATAATCGACCACTTTACACCAAATTGCAATTCATAACTTTTCAATTATTATGTTTGTTTGTTTGTTGCTTTTAAAAACATTTGATTTTTTTTAGGGGGGGGGGTGGGTAATTCAATTTTATGAACACTCTGTTCGATGCTTTTGTTCCACTTTCTCCAAAAGGTACAGATTTTTTCATGAATTATGAACGTGACATAACGTTTTACCGTTAATAATTGTTTATATCTTTATAGACCCACCAGGTGTCCATGTGAAAACGCTTTGTTTTTTGTGACGAAATAAAAAAATATAAAAAAAACCCTGATTTGCACGTGTTTAATTGATTATTATTAATTTTAATGGCCTTTGTTGCCCGCTCCCTTATAACCGAAAGCTATATTATCAAATGATTAAAACATATAACTGCACCGGAATGATTTGTCTACATCCTTTTTCTTCAATGAAAAATATTTATTATTAAATATTTATATATAAGTGCCGTCTTTCAAATCAAGTACTGATATTGATAGATAAATAATTACACCATATGACATTACCTGTTGCTGTGAAGACAACATGGTGAAAGTTATGGAGACCGCACAGTTGGGGTCCACAAAGACCAATGGCTCCACACACAGCACGCGTTTGTCGTGTATGCCTTTAAAACCGCCCTTTATCGTAAGGAACCGACAGTCGTCAGGGAGTTGTTGCCCTTTATACTCCAGATTAATCGAGTCATCAGCACTGACTTGAAAACTGGTGGGTATGTTATCATAAACACAGATGTCCTCGGGAAAAATATCTGTAAATAATTTCTAATATTATAAAACCGATATCTATACTCAGAACAAGACTCGTAGAAGATAGTTTACTCAATGTACAGTATATCCGGGAGAATTTTTCCGCAGGCCACAAAATTTGCGAAAATTGGGTAAATACGTTAATATTTTTTTAATATATTTAATGAGAATTGTATTCTTTCTGTTGTAAAATAGTGATCGCAAAAACAAAAACAAATGATAATCCCAAATATAAGCGGATATATACGGTATATTATCATTTTGTCGTTTTGTCTGGTACAATCAATTGCAACATTCAACTGAAAAACAACGATCGAGTAATAAGTTTATACTCTGTCCCAAATGTATCATCACATATCATTTTTCTTATCATTATCTAATATTATTATTATTTGATATTTATAAATAACTCAGGGTTCCAACGATACATATTCAATAGTATGAAACAATCCTAAGATTTCTTGTTTTACACCCCCCCCCCCCCCCCCCCCCCTCACCTCTAGATTGTCAGGTTGAACATTACGGCTGAAATAAATTAAACAATAGTAATCAAAGATTACAAATCTGACCGAGATGAGGCATCACCTTTATGAGACCACCTTTATTGTATATGAAAATCATTGTTAATGATCTTGGATATTCATGGATATCTGCTCCAAAAACTTTAACCTGCTCCAAAAACTGTAACCTTCTCCAGCATCTGAAATTCATGGCCCTGATTCAGCATCCAAGTCTCTCAAGTCCATAAGTAGGTCCAGATGCACTATCCATGCAAGTTTGGTGAAGATAGGACAAGTAATAACTTATATACAGGACATGCACCAAAAACTTTAACCAGGTCCGGACGCCGACGCACGCCGACGCACGCCGACGCCAGGGGTATAGCATAAGCTCCCCCAGACTTCGTCTCGGTGAGCTAAAAAGTCATTGGGATTTTGCATTACAAACTACATAAAGTACCCGGATATTAATGTTAAAAAATGCGCGAGGAGTCCCAAGAATTTCTGAATGGAATTTTGCAATTATAAATCTCCGTAATAAACCTGACATTCTGTTGTACGTGTAAACACTGATAAGCAGTAATACTAAAAGTAAACAAAGACTCATAAAATAAGTGAACGAAATTATTTCTATATAGTAACTGAGTCAACACTGAAAAATTCGACTGAAAAGTTCCATAATTACAACCATTTTACAAAAAAAAAAAACCGATGTCTCTCAAAATAAGACCTTTCTATACAGTGATATTATTATCGAACACGAGGTACAGAAATAATGTATTGATTCCAGATGAACATGTAATAGTATCATCGTGTGATAATTTTATTTATTATTACACAAGATATGTAACGATATAACAACAACAGGGCAAGGATTCGCTTTGATTAAGTTCAGTTACATTTTAAGTGAGAATGACGGGCACATTTCTAAAATTGGATATTTTTTTTAATTTATTCATTCAAGATATAAAGAATAATAGCTTACATGTTTCATTTTCTTCATTTGCTGTCGTCAAGGCAGCTATACACAGAAGAATTGAAGTCCTCGCGCTACGATACAGCATCTTTTTATTTTTGAATGGTCTGAAACAATGTGTACAAAATAATTATAAATAATTAAAGACTGAATAATCGTGTACTTAATATTCCATAATTTAGGTTGTTCACATTTTTTTCTTCTATGAAAGCAATGCACCTTTTTTTTTTATATTTATTTGAATGCAGTGTTATAACGGCATCAGATATCATTTACATGTTGAATGGCATGTTAAAAAAGTCACAATTGATAATTACTGATCAATATATAAAAAAATTGTAAATGCGACATAGAAAAAACCCAACTAATATTCTAAAGAAAAAAATGCTTGAAGCTTGAACGTAAACAATGTTCCTGTATTATATGCATGCAAGTACATTTAATCTATAGCTGATATCGGTACTATATACGTGACCAGGCTATGCCCGTATTTGTGGTGGGGCCGATTTTCATTAAAAAGCCTCAAGACAATGTTATATATTCGGTATATTGGAATAGAGAAAAGGAGGGGGTACTCAATATTTTATCCTTTCGATGGGACAAAATGGGTTTTCATGTTATCAGCCAAAAAAGTGGAGCCCCTCCCATCAGTGGCCCCTTAATATCTGACTACGTACATCTTTGTGACCATCTGACCTAGATATCTCGGCTTTATTTGTGTTTCACATACATACAACCCCTGGCATTAAATGTTGTAATGTCCTTCCTTACCTGTTAACGGTACCTTACATTTAACATGTCACAACAGAGTAACTCTTCACTACTTTAACAACAATTTACAAAATATTCATTGCATATTTATTTGATAAATGAGAATGTTATGTATAAAGACTAGAATTTTAAACATTTTGCTTTTCATCAAACAGTTAAGGTGATCATACTTTGCAAAAATATGATGAAGTATTTGTTTAGATGCATTTTATAAATTAACACATGCATGCCAAAATAATAACTTTTAAAAATATTATGCAAAGCTATGCGCCTAAAAAAATGTGTTCATAAACAAACTTACCAGCACTTTCAATTTTCGATCAAACATCAAATCTTCTAGCGAGTGGTCAAATAGACACTGGTCACTGGCCTAAATAAGTGTTGTACGGAGGCCCAGGCGGGACATGTACTACAGTGTAGTTATTGACCCCACCACTGTTCTTGGTCCTTGTATTTTTTAAACGATGCCAAATATCTCATCGTGTGGTTTGAAAATAATAATAGCGTGAAGGACATTTGAAGCACTGTTCATATTAAATTTCATAAGCTAATTCAATAAATCTGTTCTTTCTTTTCCCCCCTTTTTGTGTGTGGATGTCCTACATGTATATTTATATATATACAAAAATGAATTAACATGGAGATGACCCCTTCACTTTTTTGTAAGCATGTAAAAAATTGAAGTGAAAGAAAAGAAATTAACAGTGTGTAATATTCCTTCTTTTTTATAATTTTTTTTAATTTTTACGATAAATGATATACATATAAATACATGTATTTATATGTATATTATGTATCATGCATATGTATATATCAAGACCCATGCACCGTGATCACTAGATTACAGAAGCTTACTTCAATTAGAAAATTCTGTAGTTGAAATTTAGATTTCAATCTTTAAAACTGCATGTTTAACCAGATGCAAAAACTTTAAACAACAATTTACTTAAACAATAAAATGCTTTCTTTGGTGATTTATTCGGGATATGAAGGTGGCGACATTGCAGAAAAAATACATAACCCGCGTTAGCGGGTTATGTAAATTTTTTTCTGCAATGATCGCGTTAGCGGGTTATGTAAATTTTTTCTGCAATGATCGCTACCTTCATAACCCGAATAAATCACAAAAAGAGAGCATTTTATTGTTTATCTTTAAATCTTTCTTTTAAAAAATTAATAAATTGATGGTAAAAAGTAAGTAAAATTCACTAAATTACTGTTAAAATACATCAGTTCGTTGGCTAAAAGAAACAGCCAAATCGTCTCCTTTGGGAATTTGAGTCTGACATCATCATGATTATTTCGTGCAGTCTGTGATTTTTCTTACGTCGCTGTAGGTTTCGACCAATCGATAAACGGGGCGTGTAGATTTCACTGCTGTCAGTTTCCTATCAGTTTCAGTCGTTGAAGTTTTCGACCAATCGATAAATTGGGCGTGTAGATTTCAGTCTGGCTGTTTCTAAAGAGCTATGAATTAACTGTAAGTTTCCCTAAGAAATAGAGGGAATCATACTCGGTGGATGTAAATATAAAAAAAATCAAGTCTCTTACAGTACTAGCAGTACGCATAAGTAAAAAGGACATATCACATGTAAATATTATAGCATTTGACCGATCCCGATTAAAACAAATTGATCCCGATCCAAATTACAAACAAATAACAATAAACAATAATTTAGAAGTTGCAGGTGAAAAATCAATTGAATTTAATTGTTCAGTTAATTTACAAACCGTATTGCAACCTTTAATTCCGGTTTCATTTTACAATAAGCAATATTTCTAAAAATTCGCAATTTTGTTTCATTTCTAAAAAAAATGATATCCTTACACTTCTTATCTATGAAATATCTCTTTTGAATGTTTTATCTGTAGGTTTGAAAAATATTAACAAAAGATGATTGTATTTTATTTTCATTTTTTTTTAATTAAAACGCCCTAGTGAATTTACTGGACATGATTTATCAGATATTAATATTAATAGCACGCAATTATTTACAACAAGTTTAAAACTCAACAGTGTTTAACTTGCAACCAAAACAGATTTTCCACTTTCTCACATAAATACAAATTAAACATTCGTAAAAAATAATAAAGAGACTAATTATATCCTTCTCTGATCAACGAAATCCTGATTCAGAAATACTTTAACAATACATAAAATAAAATTTTGGTGTAGCATTCCACCTTAATCACTTCAATAGTACAGTTGGTGAAATTTATTTAATTACAATTTTATTCAGAAAATCTAATTTTCAATCCTAAACCCACCCACCCTACATTGTTATTTTCAATTTTGTATTGACGGATGGCCATATCCGATCTCAACACTTGGCATGGCTGACAATTTGGATTGATATTGAGCTGCTTTTCCATAAGATTTACTGAAAACATGAAATTTGAAACTTTGACTTTGACCTCTGCACCTGTCAACGTCACATTGCGTATAGTTGATGAATTTTGACCTTGAGTCCTGCAACCCCCAGGATCAAGGTAACTTATGCATTGTTGACTCTGACCAGGTAGCTTGTCACTTCCAAGGATCAAAGTCATATACAATGTACTATTTCAAATGTTAAATGTTGATGTTGTTGACCAGTTGATCTCATTTTAGGCTTGCTAGTTGAAGGCAGCCCACATTCATTCTTTTTTATTATACTTCATTTCATATCTAAAACTGCTAGATGGTAATTAATTCATTACATGAAAACCACGCTTTTCGAAATTCTTCAATTTCTTATTTCTGAATATAAATAGGTTTTCAATTTTATATCTTTGATTTAAATCGTGTAGGGGCCCCCAAAATATTGGCGTCTTGTTTTGTTTTAAACTTAAAATTATATACCGCTTTGTATAAAAAAAAAACAACAAAGTTCTCCCTAAATAGGAGATATAAACCGGATAAGACATTACAAATATTAAAATGAACACTTTTGTAGCATTTCTTATATACAGGTACACTAGGTGCATTCCATAGAGGTAACATCTTCTTGCATGTTGCAAATACATGCTGTGTATTTTCAGACATTTCATTGCAGAAAGTACATGAACCTGGGGAAGTAATTTTGATTATCTTCGGATAATATTTAACAGGGAGAATTCTATGTAGAATTCTATATTGTAACCAGTTGACTGTTGAATCACTGGTAGTTTGTAAACAAATTTTAAAAACATCTTGTACACAAAGATCACCTGGCAACATATCACATAGCTCAGCATACCATTTGTTGATAGCTGTATATAGCTGTTGTATAGCTGTTATATAGCTGATAGCTGTTGTATACACATTCATTGGATGCAAATATATTATATATTATATATATATATATATATATATATATATATATATATATATTGTAACCTTTTTTTCCTAATAAAATAATAAAATAGACTCATTATAGAATGACATCACTGGAGTATAGTTTCTCTTTGAAGAATATTTATCAATGGACAAAAATGACAAGTATTTTGTTTAAAAAAGTTTAACTTCGCAGATAAATTCTTCAATGAAGACTGAAAAAGAAAATTTGAGTAAAAATTACCAAATTAACATAAGTACTTTATATATTTGTAAAACAGTGACACCACCCAACAACAACAACAAAAATGCGTTATAGGACAGTCGTTGGTCATCAGAACAGGGGACCTCTCTGTGAAACAGAGTGTAGACAGAATTTAACTAATAAGCTGTTGCTCAAATCTGTCACTGAAAACGAAATAGACAGGATTGGTCAAAAAGGCAGATAGTTGAAATTGACACAACAGGCCCCACCCCCTCTCCAAAGTGGGGGTTCCATAGCATTTTTCACCAAACATATCTAAGTTTTCCAAATTCATCAAAAAGTCATCAATAAGGAGTCCGGGTATTGTGGTTTAGTAATCTATAGAAATAGACTCGGTGAACATTCAATCAACTCATTCGATTGTACAAGTCTGGATTTTTTTCACATTATTCTCAATCCCCATGAGTCGAAATTCTAGCAACTTGCGTTTTCTGCTCAATGATAGCATCTGGTAATGCTCATTTTTTCTGTACCGATGAAGTTTATACGGCATAGCCTTTGCGAAACACTTCTTGTACAATTCCTTCAGGGAATATTTCTCGCCATAATAGAGACATTTCATCAGATATTTCACGTCGTCATCTACACAATGGTAGTGTGGAGAAACCTTTGCTTCCTTGAATTCAAGCTCCGTAAGCAGCTTCTGGAGAACACATTTTACATCATACCCATCGGCAAGTGGCAGTACATCGTCAATGCAAGATTCTGAAATACAATCATATCATTAGATTTTCATATTCGATAAACTTCAGAAAAAGCTTTACTTCTGCGAATTGTTTGTATCTGGATAGGATCATTTGCAAAAGCTAATCAGCGTAATGAGAAATAAGCCGTCGCCTTAACAAATAAATTAGTTACCCTAATGATGACACAACAACACGCTGTCGCGCTAACATGTCGGCATTATTTAAGAAATAAGGCATCATATTTGGATGTATATCGGGATATAAATACGGGTTGGTCACGTGATCAAATCCCATAAAGCCCGAAAATGTGCTCCATAAATATCTTGGGACAGAGTATATTTAAAGATCAACACATTCTAAACATGCAAAAGATTACCATAGGTCTGCAACTAATGCAATGAAATTAACACAATAGATCTACACAATACAATGATTTTCCAGTAATGATGAGTTACTGTACATGTACATATTTTCAATATAGTTTATACAGAAATATCAATAGTGACGTCACTTAAGTAGGGACCAACCTTAATGTAAAATATTCATGTAGTTTTACTGATTTTGTGCCTTTAAAACAAAGGCATTCGGTGAGATATAATCGTTACATGGTGTGTAGTTGATTTAATATAGTTTAATACAAGGCGCATTCAACGAATTGAATTGAAAAGTTTTGCGAGCGCGACTGGGATTGTGCAAACGATCCCCATTGAGAATAGCTGTTAACAAGAAGCACCATCACTTGACGATTTACAGAGCGATATAACTTAGGAAATATACGTAATCATACCAGTTCGGACGACTTGGTTTTAAATCAAAAAGGGAAAAACCTAAAACAACAACAACAATAACAAAAAAACAACAAAAAATTATAAATATATATACATAATACATAATGCGCATCTTCTGAATCTAAATTAATAATACCCAATACTATAAACGGAGGTGCGTGCTGTGTCAGATAGTAAGAGGGGGCTATCATAACACCCACCTCGCTTCAGTGACTTTTCTGTATATTCCACATCACTATTTCCACTAAGAAAAGTTGATTTAAAATGAATTCTGTCGAAGATTTAAGTTAAAAAAAATGAAGGAAAAAACAAAGGTGTTTAGTTAATAAAACTGCAAATCACGTTAGCTATTAAGAAGTTAATCCTGACGACGCAATGAAAACAGAACGCTTTGGTTGTGTTTCTATACACAAAAACTTACCGAAATAATGCATCCAAAGACTTTAATTTATTTTACCACCAGTGGGCATCCATAATCAATATTTTTAACTTCGAATGATAAATATTTGTGTTATAAAACATTTCCACCTGTTCCCTCTTTTGAGTCAATTCAAACTAAAGCGCATTCGCAACATTGTGCATGTCAACAACTGACAAGTCTTCAGTATTTCCAGTTAAGTGGTTAAACTCTAAGAAAAAAATATTTAAAGAATAAAAGAATATTTCAAGGTCTGTTTTAGTGCATCTTCGCTAGCCAAGTGTTCGATTCGTTTTTCTCATCAGATGAGAAACACGAATCGGACACTTGGCTAGCGAAGATGGTTTTAGTGATGCTTTACATAAAACAGCTATATTTACATGTATGTATCTCCGAAATGACGTACTAAATTGTAATACACAATAACCGCATAACACAACGTTGCATCACTGGCACCTGACGTTACATATTTTTCTCATAATAGAAAATATATACCCTCTACCTAATAACAGACAAGGTACACATCGCCACCGTCTTGGATTTATTTAAAACTGTCATATATTAACTGGAAGTTTTGCATAAAACTCATCGTTAAAATTATTTTGCAATCCTCTCCGTCTTCCGATTGGTCCTTCAACACCTCAAATTACAACGGAATCAACTAAAACGGTGCATTACACCTGTCATTAATAAAAATCACCCCTCAATCTGCATCTACTGCCTTAGATTTGCGACGAGAGGCAAGAAAATAGCTGTATATAAAGTACACATATAAAGGTTGTTCATTGTAATTCGGTATATTTGTGTGTACAGGGTGTAATGAAATGTTTTTGCCACCATTTCAGAGAAAATTAATAGAACAAGCAATTGTAATTATAATGATTTCATTTATTGAACAAAACATGGTGAAAATCACTGTTGTGGCAACAACTTAATCAAAGGATTGGTATCTTTCATTTAACTATGTCTATGCTTTAAGCTATATGAATCATTCCTTGGAGGCTAACATAAGGTTACAGCGGAAAGTCTCAACTCGCTAGCGCCGTCCGTATCCATGTACAGCATTCTGCTTCTTAGAACCTATGATCTATTCAGACCCATTCAGGCGTTTGCATCTCTAATCGTCCAGGTAGATGATTTCTATATCGAGATCTTCCTCAGGGATTCCCGGGAGGACGCGACCGGCACGTTCCATGGCCCTTATCAGTCTTCTCCGTGGCTTTCTGGGACTTGTCGAGATGACATTGCTCACGCTTGAGTCGGATGACCCTGGAGAGCACGATCGAGAAGAACATGGCTCATTGTTTGACCCGTGTGTGTCATCTTCCAGAGAAATTGGTTTCTTCAGAACTTTTATCCCTCTCTCAATGTGAAGCTTCCTTCTAACGTAATCTTGAAGCCTTCGGAATTGGTAGAGAAAGCCAGTCTTTGGTCTAGGGTCCATCTCTATAAAAGTCTGGCAGTTCTCTCTGTCTTGCACAAAATCCTGTGTCCCTTCGTCTGTTTGGGGGCGAAACCTTCTCCCCACGAGTGCAACAGACGAAAAGCCTGATGAAGCTGGACATAACATCCCGTTTGCTCTTGGTCTCCATCTTCGCTCTTAATTGTTGTTGTTGAAACATCCACAATGTTGAAACTATGAATCTTTTATGACGTCTCAATCAGTCAAATCGCAACGTCACAAAGGCGCATCACTTTGTCACCGAGAAGCTTTGACATGATCGACGCTATGTTTTTACTTTTATAGCCTATGGCTTGAAATTGTTAAGAAAATCATAATTATACAAGAAGTCTAGAAGTACAATACTTCAGAAGCTTGCAGCATCTAATAAAGACTTCTCTTTTTTTTTTTTGGGAACACAGAATGAACCTTTGACCATACAAAATGATATAATACGAGAAAAAAGGTACCATATCGGCTTCACCCCAGGTTAATATTCAGTGTGCTTCTACTCTGTTTCAGTAGATACATGTAATTACAATAAAAGTATATGACTATTGGCTTTATTTTCCATCGGACCTGAAATTAAACACACCAATTAACATTGATGCATTGTAAAATGAATTATACCAATATTCCAAGGTTTTTAAAAATAATTGTCAATGCCCCTGACACATTCAAGGTTTGTACTTAATGTTTAGTATAATCATTATATATTGTACAGAAAAGCAATGCGTAAATATATGATAATTTGTATTCTTTTTTGCATTTTAATACTCTTATTTTGTAATTTATTTGTAATTGTTATTCATCTATTGTAAGTCGGTTACATACAATAAAGTACCTTTTTTCTCGTATTATATCATTTTGTATGGCCAAAGGTTCATTTTGTGTTCCAAAAAAAATCATCATGATAATATATACATGTTCTATCAACAAAACAATAAAATGCTTTCTTGGGTGACAAGATCACGCGGGTATATGAAGGTGGCGAATATTACATAACTCGTCACGGTGTTAACATTAAATATTGTTTATATTTACATTTATCATTTTTTATTAGTCATATCCACAAAATGTTAATGAAAATACGTAATTAATGTTACTAACGATCAGCAAAATTATATGAGTATGTGAAGGATACCATGCATGGTAACCATAACTATTTGAAAGTAAGAGGTCGGCCTGCGATTAATACTATTTGGTACCGCCTGCAAGGAGGTACTCGGAACTACGCAGATGTCTCGCGCACTCGACAATATGGAGCGTAGCGGAATCAGCCGAGGATTGCCGATTGGCAGGGAGGCAGATAAGAGTTACCTTCCCTTACACATTGATTTATCTGTCCTTGATTATTTATTCAATCGTTCTTGAATTAGTCGCGAATTTTTTACTCTTCTTTAGATCAAGATAGAAATCACAAAAATTCCAAAAGCGGCATCATTCTGAAAAAATGAAGTTCATGTGTGTTAGCAGCGTGCATGCTACTAAGCAGTTAATTACTAAATATGAAGTTGATAACTAGTCCCGCTTCTGCATAGCTCGCGAATCTAAAGATATTAGTAAGATTGGTAAGTAAGTACAGTGTACTATTGGCCTCTAAGTAACGAGTTGGCGAACTCATCTACACACAACCTAGAGTCTACACATAGTCAGATATGTTTTGTGTTTACAACTTTATAGTGATTTATAATTAATTGTGCGATTGTTTGTAGTTATGAATAATTAGTTAATAGTCGACGTTTTGCTGTTTTTCAAAGGTTTTGATATTTTACTTGGCCAGGAAGTATAATATCAAAATCTTTATTGAAAAAGGCCAGGAAAACGTAAAGTATTTTGAACTAAATCAACGATAACATGTACATGTTGTATTAGTAATTGCTATTTACACTTTATTTCAAATCAAAGCACATTTAGCCTATACCAATTATGGCCGTTAACCATTTTTTACTTATAAATGGGAGTGAACAATTTAAAAATCAATATCAAACTTAAGATATTATACAATGAATCAGGAGAATTGTACTTTTATCAATAAAAAGAATATGAAGAATGAGATGTTTGTCTTTTTATATAGATAATATATTTATCACATGTTTATCTCAATATGCGGTGGATATCACTCATGGGCTAAATTTTTGATATTCCACTGTGTGTTCTTACCCAAGGCTCGGGGATAGAAAACGCACAACTCGTTGGATAAAAATCATATACCATCGCAAATCATGAGAGATCCTATATATATTATATATACTTACTAATATTTAAGAAATAATGTATCATTTTTGGATGTATATCGGGATATAAATACGGGTTGGTCACGTGATCAAATCTCATAAAGCCCAAAGGGCTTTAGGGAAGATTTGATCACGTACCAACACGTATTTATATCCCGATATACATCCAAAAATGATACATTAATATTTCTTATATTTACATTAATTTTGTTGCAAATTTTGACAATAACAATGCTCCATATTTTCTTTTTTGTGATGACCTAGAAAGCCGCTTCGATTAAGATGACGTAACAAAAAATAGTACAACAATGTTGCAAGTATTTGATTATCATGATAAATAAATATGACACTACTTTTGACAAGATAACACTTTTTTATTATAGTAAAGTGAAACAGAAAAGAAAATTCACTTGTACAATTAAAAAATCCGATTGAAGCTTGGCGGAATAGTACCAATTCTGTTAAAGTCGCAGAGCGGTTGGAAATTTGAAAACAAAGCGATCGAAAGTTGAGTAAGAGTCTACTTAAGCATTTTCAGGGGAAACTTTATCGCAGAATCAGATTCAAAAGCATAATGATTTTCCTCCGACATTATAGAGGAAAGCATGTATTGTATGTATTATCATTAGGAGAGGAACATGTAAGTTGTAAGAACTTGTTTCCAATCCTTTTGTGCAATGTACACAATAAAATATGTTCAAATCAGAGGAAAGCAATTTTAACTTTTAAGTTCTTTTTACGGAACAAAATGGACAGAGAAGGACAAGGAGTTAAATTTGACCGTGATCCGTGAATGGACTAAATACGAAAGGTCTGTGATATTGGGTTTGCTATTTTGATCAGGATTGTAATAAAGTCAGAAATGAATTTTAACTGAATTAACTCCTTTGACAAATTGCGATTGTAATTTTAAAGAACGCCTCGTTACGATGTCGATCCATAAACATTATTCTGTTTACAGGCCTTTCTTACATGGATCATTTATCCCCTGCAATTAATGTTCTATTTTTTAAGAAAATGAATGAATAAAACTTCGTATAACAAAATACAGATACGTTTATTTTTTTAAGCCTAAATTATGTTTTCATTATGATATCTAAAAGGTGTGTTTCAGCACAAGTCGGTTAGTTTGAGCACATATAAAACGTAGTGACCTAGATTATTCATGCGCTACTTTGACCTCTTGACCCATAATGATGTTATGCAGGAATAACAGCGGATTGCGCAAAGAGTGTTATATAAGGGAAAACATTTGCAAGTGTAAATATTAATATATAAATTATATAGTTATGATTTATCATAATGTCAACATTTTCCCCCAAAATATCACAATACAAAAGGTGGAGTCAAAATCTTTTCAATAAGTTTTGTAATGTGTTCTTTCATAAATATTTACAATGGTAGATCCCAAACTACCTGGATTTCTACTCAGGTGCTTCTAAATGGGCTACCTATGTTGGTAAAATAGTGCTTCCAAATGAGCTACCTATGTTGGTAAAACAGGTGCTTCTAAATGAGCTACCTATGTTGGTAAAATGTGTGCTCATTTGGAAGCACCTATTTTACAGGTTGGTAAATGAAACTTGTCAAAAAAGAAAAGTATCACTATGACTTGTAGATTTACATGAATCTGAAATAATTGGGAACATTAATTTTTTCCAGATTGAAGGAAATGATTCCTCTTGGAGGAGAAAACGACTATCAAAACTCCTCCGCCAGAGGCTGTCTGAGGAAGAGCATTTTGTGAAAAACCTGGAAATTCACATTACCTTACCTGACCCAGGAGATCACAGAAACCATTTAACTGGAGAGGTTAAAGTCTATTTATTACTTAAACATTGGTTAAAAGACTAATATGTTTAATATGGTCAAATATCTGCCCTCATACCCCCTCCCCCTTGCCATTTTAAAATATTTTTAAATACCATTGTATCAAAATAAAATCTTCATAAAACATTATACACAGGATGTCTATCATGTTTGTTATGTAATTAGTTGTTATTGTCCAATAACTGTTTGATAAAATGTCAGTAAAATTGACTAATTCCTGCAATTTTGCAAAAAATAAAAATATTGTCGTTTTTCTTTTATATTACATAACTTCTGTAACGCATTCCCTCACCATGACGTTAACTGTGTAATCCATCTAATATGCTCTTTTATTTATTATTTTACTCACTTTATAAATATGTATTATTATATATAACAGTAACTTGATGCAAAGGGTCAGATCACATTGAGTTGTCAGGCGTAGATCATATCAGATCAAACGAGATGCAAAGCATCAATACAGAAAATCGGATCACACCTGTAAAATTGACAGTATCAAAGAAATTCATGGGTATATAATAAAAGTTGATACAATAAGCATGAAAGCGAGTAATATCATATAGACTTTTTTTTTACCTCAATCTTTATAATTCTGGACTAAGCCAACCTTTAGATGAAGCTATTATCTCGAAAATTCATGGCTTGGTACAAGATGGTGTCAGAAGCATTGAAGAGATGAAGAGACACTTGTGTCTCTTTGTCCAAGAGCACATTCAAACAGAGGATACCATAATATCAGAGCTTACCAGGAGATACTATCCCACAAACAAAGACATACGAAACCATACGTACAGGGCACTTCGATTTTGTCAGTAAGTTATAGGTCACTTATTTTTCATTTAAGCATTGAATGCTTATTCTTGGATGTCGTCGGTCCTGTAACACACCAAGCGGTGCAGGCAAATTGAATGCCGCGCGTTAGCGTGGTATGATAATATATGGTCTGTTACAGGACCGACAACATCCAAAAATAAGCATTCATTGCTTATATTTCTGTTCATACTGATGTCTATTTTTATGAAATATATGTGTATTTTCGCTGTAAAGCCATTATATACGCTCTCAGTCAGGGATATGAAACATACATGGAACAGCCATATTTAACGTGTTATTTAGTTCGCTTCTGCGACTAAAAATAAAGTGCCAGAAACTTTGTAGAGAAAAATCATTTTTATGAAGAAGCAGATATAAGTTAATGATTATTTTTCAAAATAACATACCTAATTGGTTATGTAAGATTGAACGTTTCATTTAATCTTACTAAAATAAATATACATGTACTCAAAACACGTGAAGACGTTTATATTTGTGCACATGGCGCATGAAATATCAAAGTGTTTTCATAGAAAATTGAACGTCGCAGTTTTCCAATGCAAACATAAGGGGAAATATACACTGAATGTAAATATATAGAGTATTGAGAACCATATACACTGTAGGATTATTTGCCCAGCCACTACAGTAATTAAAGGAAAGTGACATATATAAGTGTGTATGTGTGTGTGAACCGGCCTGTTCAGTTTAAAATCCCCAACTTGTTATGTTACAAATGTAAAATGTTTTCAATAATATTGTACATATATTAGGTTTTCCACTGATGATCAAGAAAAATATTCAGCACGTGGTAAAGGAGTGGGAGGCTGCCAATCCCACTGATCATGCACTTTTATTTTAGGCCACAGTAAGTAGATCACGTTTTAGGGATCATCAAATTGGTTGATAAATTGATCTTTGAAGTCCCCATTTAATGTTCCTAAAGCATTAATATTAATTAAATTTATAATGAAACACAGTTTTTAAAGGAAAAATTGTAAACTTTTGTTTTCACTGGATACTCGCATGCTAATTATATAAAATTTTGAGATAAAACAAAGAAGAAGTTTATTTTGAGAAATATAGAATTTGTGCTAAATACTATAATAATTGTTTGCGGTAAAAGTTTGTAATCCTCATGAAAGAATAAAATGTAAAATTGAATTGTTAATTCATGCAAGAAAATCTGCTTTGTACTTTATCTGCAATGCTTGAACCCTTTATTACCATGATTATACCCCCATTCTGGTATACTGTTTTACCCTAATTGTGTGTCTGTCTTTCGGACTCTCTGTCTGTAACAAAGATTTCTCAGCAACTATTAATCGCAGCTGTTTGCAATTGAAATTTTAACTCACTTTTTGTTTAGGCATGCCATATTGTGGGATTTATTTTTGAACAAATAAGACGTCAACTTCCTGTAAAATGACGACTTTGCTTATGATGTATATTCACATCAGAGCGGGAATATCAGTAGTAACATTTACTCACAGATATCTTGTTGTTTTAGTTTTGCAGGGAAGGATGCATGAAGAATTGAATGAAGTATAGACTCTACAGCAACATCAAAGTCATTGCTATTTGTTCATCAATCTAACTGGCAACAAGATCTTCTCATGAAATATGGAGACGAAATCTGTTTGCTTGATGCCACTTACAACACTTCCAAATATGACATCCCTCTTTTTTTTCCTCTGTGTTAACACAAATGTAGGATATTCCCATTGTCACTTCATTTGTTGTTGCCAATGAGAATAGAGAGAACATAAAAGAAGGCCTGCAGAAGGTGAAGGAATGGAATCCCCGAGTACTTCATGACGGACTTCGACGAGAGGGAGATTTGGGCTA